>CAMQGK010000224.1:4252500-4357500 GCA_947000775.1 Pterois miles | reverse complement strand
GGTGATTTTCTCACTAGGGACTTTATAGTGCTGCTAGCTGCCTTCACTGGAAAAGAGTTGGCAACACTGGGCTTCAGGTGGATAATTTATAAAATCAAGTGTACTCTCAGTTTCTCAAGATCACCAACCCTTTAACACACTTTTTCAGATGCATTTCTGCCACAACATTCCTCTTTACACACACTCAATATTCTCATTTTCTTAATATTATGCAAGGGACAAGATGTTATAACAGACCATCTAAAGTTTCGCTTCGCTTCTGACACACTGAGTGCTGCGATTTCCTGAGTCTCTCCTAGGAAAGGAAAAGCTCAGCATAACAGTGGTCCACGCTGAGGAAGTTAGGAATATCTCCAAATGGTCAAAAGCAGGAAGTAGGTCCCCCCACGCTAAGACTGACACTGAATATATTTTTCACATGCACACACACAAAATATCCAGTTACTGTAAAGGAGTTGTTTAAGGGAAGACACCCCACGTGAATAGGGTAAAAATTTCAGTTAATAGTTAATAGTTAATAGTTAACATCATGAAACTTCCCCAGTTGAGTACGTACGTAAAGTCAATTATTTTTTGTTTTCTTTACGAGTTTTCTGAAATGTTTAAATAATTGTAAATAATTTGGGATATCTCTTTTTTAACACTCCATAGAGCAGATCATCAATACTGTAAAGCAAAAAAAAAAAAAAAATCTGTTTTCCCCATTTTTTGAGGAATAAAATGTTCTATAAATCAGACTATAAATGATATATGAACAAACCCCTTTTGTAAAAACCTTCAAAATACAGATAGAAATTAAAATAGGAGGTTTGGTGAATTTAAGTGGTACTGAAGTGGAGATTTCTTGGTCAGAATGAGAAAAGCTCATTTTGAGATTTTAGGATATGGATTGTAATATTTCATATATTTTGAAGACACTACAGATGAATAAGGTAAAACATTTTAACCAAGGGATATCACCATGAAACTTCCCCAGTTGGTCACTTACATTAAGACAGTTATTTCTTTTTTGTTTTACCAGTTTTCTGAAATGTTATGTTTAAATATACAAATGAGGCATCATCTAATGCTAACTGTTTGTGAATTTATAAGAAATCTACAGAAGCAAACAGGCAAAGAGTTATAAAATAATCACCTAAATGTGTATTATGGAAGTTTTCTATCCAGTAGTCTGAAAGAAGGCATGTTATGGAAGCAAAATAACCCCAGATCTCTAAATCAGTGCATCAGTCATTGCCTGAAAAACTATGTTTTTGTCTATGGTGTCTCCTCTTAAGAGGGCTAAAGTGATTTCAGTACTCTGTTAGACAAAGTGTCGACCTCACGGTGTCACACAGCTTCTTTTTTATCACCGAGCAGAACTCCCAAAGCGAATATTGTCCTCCCTTTGTCATCAGTCTGGCAAGATAAGGCTGATAAGAGATGGAGTCATGTTAGCACTTCACACGAGAGAAGGAACAGAGGGAGGGCACGCCGAGGTGTGGAGGCAGACGGAAAGCAACACAGGCATAAAAAAAAAGATGCTAATAGTGAGAGCTGTTTCTACAAACTAGATTAACTCTGTCAAAATTGATGTTTTTATAATCTAATGTCATCCTGACCTATGTTGCGGTGCAGCATTCAACTACTGGCTAAAGATAGGAGGAGGAAACAGCATACTGACCTTCCCCACTCTTGTTTATACTGTTTTATTTTTCTCTTTGTTTTGACCTTATTGACCTCTTTACATATCAATAATTGAATGAATGAATAGTTTGAGCCAGAAATATATTTAAATTTGTGTGGTATGTCTGCAATACATTTCTGAATGACATTTAAAGCAGTTTCATTCTATCAAGCTGACATTTCCATCATTTTTTTTTTTTTTTTTTTGGATGAGGTGTGAGCTATTTTGCAGGTAATTCAAAGCTCTCCAGGCTAGGGTGAACCAACAAATGAACAGGTGTGTGTGTGTATGTGTGTGTGTGTGTGTGTGTGTGTGTGTGTGTGTGTGTGTGTGTGTGTGTGTGTGTGTGTGTGTGTGTGTGATGTGTGAGGGTGGGATATTGGGTCAAGTCAGATGAGTGTGTGCGTTACCATGGTTGCTTGGCTTAGTAGCGTTTTACCTTTGTTGACCGCCTCACCTATTTCCATCAAAGTCCAGGCAATCTTGTGACGCACACACACACACACACACACACACACACACACAAGCCTGGCTAACAAGTAAGAGGTTGTTTTCTTATTTGGCCTATTTGCTTGCATGACATTTAGTCTGATAAAAACTAGTTTGCTTTGTAGTCTGCTGTGATTGGCTGCCTCAGTGTGGAGATTTGTGGATTTAAAATGCTGTGGATTTTTCCGTTCTGAATGCTGGCAGTGTTGGAAAATAACAGAGTAAGAGGTTTATGCTTGGGAAGCCGATTTCAGATTGTTCTCTATTCCTCTTATAGGGCTGCAGCCCTTAATGAAGGCGCACACACACAGAAACACAGTAAAAGCTGCACTCACACACTCATTATAAAGAAGTTGAAAGACACCCTCTTGTGGTCAGTGTGCAACAGGCTCTTGTGTAAAATAGATTAATGTGCACAGCTTTTTGTCACAGCGTGAGGGGTCATATTTTACTCAAAATTCCTCATATAGCTTAACTCCAACTTGTCTGACTTACTGCTGACACACACACACATAATGAGCATGTGATCTAGTCGAACTGAGTGAACCTTTGAGCTGGAGATTTCAGGGTTTACAGCCCTTCATTCTCTCTGATAGGGGTCAGAGGTCAGCAAGGGATCTGAGGAACTCAACAAAACAAGGTTGTAAAACCACTGATAAGTTAAGGTGCCCTGGGGATTTATAGATGCTGTATTTTCATTGCTCTGATCAAGTCACACTATGTGCCTTGGTTAGTCTGTTTGCGAGGTAATCTTGCACGTGATTGCGCCTGCAAATTGATGATCATTTTGTTTCAACAAGCAGCCATGCTGCAGGTTTCGTGATGGTTGGGGCTGTCCCAAAGGCTGAGTACCATGTTGTGAGCTTCAGAGCTTCATGGCACAGCAGGCCGACATCTGCTTTAGTGTCCGAGACAGCGCAGCTGATGCACTACTGTACACACACGCTCCTCTACACACAACAAACAGTGATATCTGTCTGAGAATAACTAATAAAAAAATGAATGACAATAATGATTAATTGTTGTTATCCCTTATTTCATGGGCTATTTTGGGATACTTTATTATTACTTACGTATATTAGAAAACAACAACAACAAAAAAAAACTCAAGCATTCAAATACTGATTTGGAAGTCAGAATCAAAAATACTTAATTGATCCTCAGGAGGAAATCAGGGTTTGTCCCTCCTCTGCATCCCCTTTGTGTCCTTCTCCGGACTTCTGTGGTGATATCTGTACTCCTGATCGCTATACCGGCCGGCTTCAACGTGATCAGCTGATCCCTGGTGTAAATAAAGTCCCCATGGAGTTGCTGCGCAATGGTGGCTTGGTTGAATGAAAGAAAGGAGTAATTCCACTGTAAAAAACAGACCAAAAGTCTCTCTACAGGCATGTTTAGAGAGGGCACAGCTTAGATAAGTTACCACTAAAGTAATCAAACAAATAAGATAAAAAAGAAAGCTAAAAGTTGGAAAATTGGTTGCATTAACTGTTGATTATCATATTGATTATTGTGGCAGCAGTCGATGCTTCCGATCTTTCTGGTCAGCCCTAGTGTTGGTACAGACACATTTTAAAAGGTGGCTTCAGAACATTATAGTGTTTTTCTTAGATTTCTTCCTTCTTGTGTTACCTGTTCCTCTTGGATAGCAGATATGGTTGATGCAGTTTACTGTATAAGCTTGTCTCTCTTTACCCTCTTCAGGTCCCGGATCTGATTGGATGGTTTTGTCAGAATGACAGCCGAAGATCCCACTTCCTCCTCGACTATGAGCAATAACGCCGCCCCCACCAAACCTTCCCAACCTGCTGGTGCGTCCCACCATCCTCTCCATGGACAGATCAACATCCCTGAGGGAGTTGCAGGTGCTCCCAATGAGGCTGCACTGGTCTCCCTGATGGAACGCACTGGCTACAGTATGGTTCAGGAAAATGGTCAGCGTAAATATGGCCCTCCCCCTGGCTGGAATGCTGCATCTCCACCAAGGGGATGTGAAATCTTTGTGGGCAAGATCCCACGGGACGTTTACGAGGATGAGCTGGTCCCGGTGTTTGAGTCCGTAGGACGCATCTACGAGATGCGGCTGATGATGGACTTTGACGGGAAGAACAGAGGGTACGCGTTTGTGATGTACACAGAGAAACACGAGGCCAAGCGGGCTGTACGCGAGCTCAACAACTACGAGGTGCGGCCCGGGCGGCTGTTGGGGGTCTGCTCCTCTGTGGACAACTGCCGTCTTTTCATTGGTGGCATCCCCAAGACCAAAAAACGTGAGGAGATCCTGGAGGAGGTCTCCAAGGTGACAGAAGGGGTGCTAGATGTGATAGTTTATGCCAGCGCTGCTGACAAGATGAAGAACCGAGGCTTTGCCTTCGTAGAGTATGAGTCGCACCGCGCAGCCGCCATGGCTCGCAGGAAGTTGATGCCTGGCCGCATTCAGCTTTGGGGCCACCAGATCGCAGTGGACTGGGCTGAGCCGGAGATCGATGTGGATGAAGACGTTATGGAGACGGTGAAGATCCTCTATGTTAGGAATCTTATGATGGAGACCAGCGAGGAGACGATCAGACAGGTGGGACTGTTCAGTTTAAAGATTTAACGGTTAGAGATACAACGATAAATCAATTATTTAGGTAGTCAGCAATTATTTTGATAACCGGTAATTGAGTTGGAGTGATTTTTTTTAAAGAAAAAAAGTGAAAAATCTCTGATTTCAGCTTCTTAAAGGTGAATATTATCTGGTTTCTTAACTCCTCTGTGACAGTAAACTGCATATCTTTGAATTGTGGATGAAACAAGACATTTGAGGACGTCATATTGGGCTTTGGGAAACACTGATCAACATTTTCTGACATTTTATAGGCCAAACAGCCAATCGATTAGTCAAAAAAATACTCAATAGATTAAGCTAGGGTTTCTCAGCCTTTTGTAACTTCAAGCCCACGTCTGATTCTTATAATAAGACAACCTTCCCAAATAAATGAGAAACTGGGCTATAAACGTGTTATGTGACCATGTGGTATAATGACCCACATAAACATTCAGCTTACTGTCCACCCTTCACTGCCTGCCATTTTGAATCCAAAATATCCATATATATTTTCTCACCACATGCTTTGGGCTTTTACTAGTGCAGTGTTGTCTCCAACACTTGTTTATTTTTAAAAACCCTCCATTTTGTGTCACTGCATCCAAGAATGTTAGCTAGCTCTGTAAAGGGGAGGCTCGTGGGTGCTCTCAGAACTCATTTTCAAGGGACCCCTTTGAAAATGGTCATGTCGTTATTTCCTTCCCAACAAGAGAGCTTGGGATCGGGAGCAATGGATTCCTTGGGTTTTCTAGTTTCATATGATCGCAGTGTCTCCACTTTAGCTTTAAAAATGAGCCTCTTACAACCTCTGAAAAACAGAATTCCAGCTGTCTGATTTATGAAAACGTAATCTAACCATCTACCAGGTCCTCTGTTCTGAGGCCCACCAGTGGTCCAGTGCTTGAGAACAGCTGGATTAATCAACGATGAAGATCATCGAAAGATGCAGCCGTATTAACAATGCATTAATGCTTTTATTGGGTGAAAAACACACCTGACAGGAGGAGATACTACAGCCTACCATTCTTAACTAATCACCCATTTTCTGTCAATCAGGTATTCAGCCAGTGGAATCCTGGATGTGTTGAACGTGTGAAGAAAATCCGTGACTACGCCTTCGTCCACTTCACCTCCCGGGACGACGCCGTCCTGGCCATGGACCACCTCAACGGCACCGAGGTGGAAGGGTCCTGCATCGAGGTGACGCTCGCCAAGCCAGTTGATAAGGAGCAGTATTCGCGCCAGAAAGCCTCCAAGGGAGCTTCTGCCACTCCAGAGCCGACTCAGCAGAACTATGTCTACCAGTGTGATCCCTACACGTTGGCCTACTATGGCTATCCCTACAACACCCTCATTGGACCCAACAGGGACTACTTCGTCAAAGGTTAGAAGTCTTTCTTTCTGTTTCTGTTCCAGTGACGATCAGCTGCAAACGCCAGTGTTTCTCTTAAAGCCATCTGTTTTTGTAAATGTTGGCGGCAGCAGAAACTCAATGGGCCAATGCACTGTTAAAGATCTCATAATGACACCTAAAACATGCCATTGTAGGAACAATGACCCCATCAGTAGGGAGCTATGATTTTTAAATGGTCATGATGACTAAGATAATGATTTAATCTGTGGTGACTAGTCATTTGACAAACGTTTTAACTTGAGGGTTTGTGTCTTAAAATCAGACTTGTTAAAAGCAAAGACAAAACAAGGTGATGGACCAATGAATGCCAATCCCATTACCTGATGATTGATTATATATGGTCTTTGGGTGGTAGCAGGAAAATCTATTTGACTTTCAACAATCATTGTGTTTTGGTTTTCTCTCCAAAGGATCCCCAATGATACAGAACAATGGTAATCTCTCACATCCTCATTCCTACTTATTCCTTCAAATGAACAATGAGCTTTCTTGCCATGTGACAAACTATACATTTTCTAACACCATCCTTTTCCCGCTGTGCTGTCACCTCCCATTTCATGCTGGTTTATTGCAGTGATCACAACAAAGCTAAGAAACGTCTAGGAATACCATTTCGCAGTGCCATGAACTTAACATGAATTTATGAGTCAGAAAGGCCATTCTCCAAAAATAAAGTTGTTGGGAAATATCAAGTAGCAACTGCACTTCACTGGGCAGATTAAATTAGAGCTAAAGGCCTCCTCTTGCTACCCCAGTGCTGATATCTTGGGAGGAACTTTCAAAGAAGTCCTAAACCCATCATAAATCCTACCTTACATGTCGTCCTACACAACTTTCAATACAAGTTGCCCCTTCTGCCCAAGTCCTCCTCCCCTGTCATCATATTACTTTAATTGTATTTTAAGCAGGTACTGTGCGAGGTCGTGGTCGTGCTGCTGCAGGTAACCGTACCCCTGGACCACGGGGGTCGTACCTGGGGGGTTACTCTGCCGGTCGTGGCATCTACAGCCGCTACCACGAGGGCAAGGCCAAGCAGCCCGAAAAGCCCTATGAGCTGATGCCCAGTCTGGAGCTTGCTGCCTCCGTCAACCCCGTTGCCATCAAACCTGGCACAAGTCAGTGAGATAGATATATCCATCCATATCCTTGCCCATCTCAAAAGCCTCTATTAAACCTTCCAGCTCATAATTCTCTCTCTCTACTGTGTGGTTTGAGGAACGTTTGTAAATCAAGATTATGGTTGCTGCTGGATGGTCAGGTGCAAAAGGACTTCCTTTATCTTTGAAGTAAAGAATAATCACACAAAATATCTGTCCTTTCTAGCATGACCAGAAAGTAACTGCTATGATTTGTTCCTCATTCTATCCTGTTTTCTCCTTATCAGAAATTTGTCTTACCTGGTGTTCAGACCAGAAACAGCACTGTGTTAAAAGAAGGAGCTTCGTTGTTAGGGGCATATTAATTAGACCATGAAATACATTCAAATATATTTATATTTATTTAAATTTATGACGATCACCAGATAAATAATAGAATTGCCACAGTGGCTTTTCAAAATAATCTACCTGGAACGTGATCGACCAAATCAGGGATTTGCGAAAGACGTCGTATTGTGTTGAGGCAAAAGTTGACTTTTTTTTTTTGCCAGATGACAATACATTTATCATTTGGCACCCTTAATGCAGCAGTTCCATTGAACTGAATAAGGAAGCCATGTTTTTTTTCCCCACAGTGCTGCTGTCTGGCTGAACATTGCCATTGTTACAATGTGAGGACCAGTTCTTCCACAATCTCCTTTTACACCTGCATGTAACTCCATTTTTTACTGAAAGGTCATTGACAGTATCTTGAATGCTAAACAAATGAATATCTCACCAAAGATCAACTTTTTCTACTCGCATGACGTTGTTTTTGAACGTCAACTCAACGAATTTTATTCTCTGTAGCTGCTTTTGCTCTGTTAGCGTCCCGACACTTTCAGTCAATAACGGAGTTGAAATGCAAAACTAAATGCACAAACTAAAGATTATCTATCATCTCTTTTCTATTGTGTCTGCTCTATTCTGATCACTTAAAGAATAATACCAGTGTTACGTAGGGTTGCAGCCTATCTGCTGCTGTCTACATTTGGTTTTGTTTTGTAAATATGAGATCTATGGTGTCAAATAGACTGAAATTAGCTTCTGTCCCAGCAAAGAAAAAAACGTGACAGTAAGGTTATGAGGTGGCTTCTTTTTAAAGGACTATTTCCTGGTTCTGTCTTCCCTCTGTCCTCTTCCTGTTGAAGTAACCAGAAGGAAATGTCAAGGCTGATACCAAAAAAGGGGAAAAACCCAACTCACGTAAGGATACCACAGAAACTAAAACAGAAAAAGGCATTGTGTTTATCCAGGTGGATCATCTAAATTCAAAATTTCTACTATGTTTTTATACAGTAATGAAAGGTAGATACTTCATTGATAGAAATGCACACACTGGTGTTATTCTCTAACCTTCAAGTAAACACAAATGTGACATAACTGTCAGTTCTGAACTATGTGCCGTTGATATTAATGTCATGTATTTGGTGATCATTTTGTAAAGTGGGCGTTCTTGACGCTCCATCTGGAACAACTTGACCCCAATCTGGAGTTCGGTCTTAGTCCTGAACTGTGAGGAATCACAGGATCACCACCAGATTGAAAAGACTTTTGTCCATCTGAAACAATGACAGACGTTGTGCTCGCTGTGTGTGTGTGTGTGTGTGTGTGTGCGTGTGTGTCTGTGTGTGTGTGTGTCTGTGTGTGTGTGTGAGGTTAATCCACAGTTGACCACCATCATAATCCGAATCACACCTCAGCACCAACTTTTGTAACTTATTTTTTCCTGTCTTCTTTAAATTGTTTGCTTCAGCCTTCATTTCTTTAGCAGTCACTCCTTTCTTAGCTTACCTCCAGATCTAAGTGTGCCTGTTTCTGTTGAGCATGGGTGCATGTATTGTTTCTTGTATTGTGAATACAAACATCTCTTGCTTTACTCTGCTGTCTGCTGTCTCATTGTCGTGTCTCTTTATGTGCAGTGGCGTTGCCGACTCTGGGTGGGCAATACCCGGTGTTCAGCGCGGCTCCTGCAGCCAAGCTGATGGAGGAGGGGAAGGTGCACACGGTAGAGCACCTTATCAACCCTCTGGCCATGCAACACCCTGAACATACCACCGCTACTGCTGCTGCCGCCGCCACCGTCCTACCTGCGGTTTCTACCCCTCCACCTTTTCAGGTGAGCATTATGACACTGTTGAATTGATGCCTTAAAATGAAACTTGTGAGCTTGTGTGTTTGTGAGAACACTGCTGCTAAGCAACGGCGTGTAGAAGCCACAGAGACTAACAATGTAGCAGGCTAGCAAGTGGGTAACGATGCAGGAAATGTATAATGATAAGAGAAGGATGAGACCGTTGGGAACATTTTCCTCAGATTTACTGTAAAATTGCGAAGAAAAACAATATGCGATGAAAATTACATGTCAACTAATCGCACCAAAAAATTAGCTTCCACGGCTGCTGCCATTTCTGACAATGTCAACAAACATGTCACAACTAATGAACTTTGAGCTTCAAACAAACGTCGTGAATACCACAAGAGGGGGCGTTCAGATGGGCTCTTCTTGTGAACACGGTAAACACGACCCCATTTGAAGGCACCACAGATACACAAGATGTTTTGAATTTGTTTCATGCTGATAAAGATGTAAAATGTCCAGCTCCATCTCAGGGCGTGTTGATTGATGAACAGAGCCTCATGGGTACTGCATCATACAGTACAGGATCTGGTCAGGAAAGTAAATTTTTACTTGCCCCTAATACAAATTGTTTTATTTAATAGTCATTATCAAATAACAACAAAGACCATAGTTAATTGTGTTTAATCTTTATTTAAGTAAAAGAATCTGGAGTTTTGCCCCCATCTAAACTCCTATTTCCAGGATAATTAAAATGCTCGTTGCCCTTCAGCTCATAAACTTTGTCTTTACTCGCTGCCATTTTTCCACGAGTGCCTGATTGGTAATGTGGATGTGCAACTCAGATTTACGTCAAATTTGCTGCAGAAAAAACAGAGATATCATCTTTTTTATTCCACATATTCTTCTTCTTTGTCAAAGAATGGTGCAAACATTACCCACAATGCAACTCTGCAACTGTGTTATGCTAGTAGCTGCTAATGTAGCCTTGTGTCTCTGGACTCAAGCAGAGATGAGGAGTGGACTACGGAAGTCTGATGAACTCACTTCTTTCTAACTCCACACCCCCAGATTTTATATAACAGTCAAATAAATGCAGTAGAGTGAAAAAGTACAATCGTTACGTTCCGCCACTGATTATATGACACACGTTTGTACTTTATGTCAGACTGTTCAAGGTTAGAACTCACAGGTGAATGCCTTCATCATTCAATGAATGTACAACGGATGTACTCAGTGGTTTAGAAATCCTCCTATTCCTTCTCATTTCCCAGGGCCGTCCTATCACTCCAGTCTACGCCATGGCCCACAACGTACAGCGTATCCCAGCAGCCGGCGGCCTATACGGAGCTGGATACGTCCCCATCACAAACTACGCCGCTAACACAGCAGCTCTGGCCGCTCTGCAGAAGAATGCAGCGGTGGCGGCCGCAGCGTACGGCGGATACGCAGGCTACGCGGTGCCACAGGCCTTCCCCGCCACAGCCTTCCAACTGCCCATCCACGATGTCTACCAGACGTATTGATCCTAAGGGTCAGACCGCATGAAACAACGACAAAGTTACCCTGCCTGTGACTGAACCGCCGCCACCATCACCACAACATCTGTCCCATCATACAAGGACATCACTTCAACTTGTGCACGTCCAAAAGCTCTAAAGGAATGTCGTTTGAAGCAAATATATTGACAGAAAAACAATGACATCTCATATCTGTCTCACCTACTGGCCTCTGTATATCCTGGAACCATGGCAACCATATGACCGGCTTAATCATGCAGCATCACTGTCTTACAACACACATCGAGGACAGTCCACTTTCTGTAGAAACCTACATGTATGTGGTGACAACCTTCCCCCAACAATAAGTATCTCTCTCTCTCTGTGTCTCAGACCCCTCGCCACCTTGTTGCCATGGCAACAGAAACACTGAAGGTACAAGTATTTATGAAGAGAAGATAAATATTTAAGGTTTTATTCTCTGTAGGTTTCTCTTATTAATGGAGGGATATTTGCTCTCTGAGGCAGGAAAGATAGACCTTTACACTGTCTAAATTCTTTTAAAATTTAAAGAAAGTAAAAGTACAACAGGAACTACTGACAAGAGAATATACCATTGAAGACAACTGTTTTTTTTTTTTTGATATACTAATGTTATGTTTTCTTTAATGTATCGTATTTTAGCCAATTCTACATGCTGTAGGTGATGCTGTCCGTCCATGCTGGTTGAATGTGTAAGCTTCAAACACGCCTGTTTGGTACTTTTTGGTTTATTTAGTTTTATTTGTTTTTTGGTTGTATTAAATGAAGGTTTTTACGTGTTTATTTGCTTAATATTAGTTTGCTTGTTTTCAAGTCTCCCCTTTAACTTTTAGAAACGTATATCTTGGTTTGTTTGAAGAAAAAGTCACCAGCTAAGTAATATTACTGTGGCAGATTTTTTGGGGAACATATATTTGAGGAAGAAAACTGGATTTTTCTAGATGATTTATCTATAAGCCTGATAGACAGCGACGCCATGTACATGGAGATGTTTCCCATCCTCAGAAACTGCGCTGACAGGGGACTGAACTAATGTTTTTTTCCTCTTCATTTATGTATGTTTTTATTATTGTGTTTTTGAATTGTTTGACTTTTGAAAGGTGAACAAATTTAGACAGCGATGAGAGGCAACTGTTTTCTGTGTGGACCTGAACACACTTAAAGCGCTCCTGCATTTGCCAACACTGACCAAAAAAACTTCATACACTCCAGTCTCCTGGTATTAGACCAACTCTCTGTGCCTGACTACAGTGCCTTACATCTGAGCTACCTTGTGCTTTTCACTGTGCCTTTCGTAACAATGTGAAGCCCCTGTGGTTGGCACATATCTGTACGTAGCACTGGAGTTTTCCCCATTCATATCTCCAATGATTTGTAGTATAGAGTGCTAAAAATTAGTTAGCATGTTAGCACTTCTGGCTCCCTCGTCTGGAAGTCAGTGGGTTTTTAGTTAGATGCCTGAAATAAAGGCAGTGGTTAACACAAGCTGAAGAGATTTTAACGTTTTGTTCTACGACATAAAATACGTCCGTAAATATCCCACGCATGAATTTTGAAACTTTAGTGTCTCTTAAAACAGGTGGTTGCTAACAAGAGGTTAAATGAGACTACTAAAAGTCATCACGTCAACTCGTCCATCTTTACAGCACTGTTGCACTCATGCGATCCTGATGTAGTTGGCGTATAGCCAAACGTTAGCTTTTTACTCCTGATTGCATTCACACTTCAAATATCGTGAAAGTGGCATTCTTTTGTGGCAATTATTTTATGGAACAAAACATTTAAGTATCACAAACCTGTGTTTGCCACAGAGCTTATTTTGTGCAGTTATCCAAAGCCCAATGGAAAAATCCCATTGGCTTTTTGTGGAGGGAACCAGGGCGATGCTAACTTGCTGGTCGGCCTACAAAAATACGTCATCCCTGCAGCGCTGTATTAGTGGTGAGATAAGTAGTTTTCAGTCTGTGCCGTCAGATGTGACGGGGCTACCTCTCTTCTCTGAATGCTCCTGCAGCAATAACACTCCGTACTGTATATCTGCCTCCTCTTTATTTCTCGTCCTTCCAAACTGTGCTTGACCGAGGTGCACTTAAACATATTTATAAAAGGCAAGAGACTGCGACTTTCAGATGAAGAGATATGAAATACTGAGCATGAATTCATGCGTGATCTGGGCTAGTTTGCCATTTCTCAATTACTGTACGTGGACGAAGCATAGAAAAATATCCCTCATCAACGTTTAGAAGGCACTTTTTAAACTCTGCAGTCTGTTGAAAACAAGTATAATATTGCACTGGGATTAACTGGAGCAGTACTTCACACTGAAATATACAAGTAGCCATGTAAGTATGTGCTACAACACACAAACATAACGGATGCAAGCAGCTGCTGATCATGAAGTCCACAACAGCCATCTTTATATAAGAGAATGCAAAGCATTTGTATGCAAGCTTGTATTTGTAAACCAGTTCTGGTAGCTGTTTTTATTCTCTGTGTTTTAAAGATGATTTGCTCATTTTCCATCATCTCATCTGATTTTGGACACATAAAACAGAGTTTGACCTCGAGGATCATGACTATGTTTTATGTCCAAGACGTTTAGTGAAAACAAACCAGACGTATTTGTCTCCTCTCACTCCATCGTCTACATTTTTCTCTCTCCTCTGAAACTGGATTTGATGTAGAAAACAAACTGCTGATACCTGCTTTTATTATTTTCTTGTATGATGACAGTAAGTCAGGATATATTTAATATATGCATTATGTGTTTTGTCTATGAAGTGAGAAGAAAAGGTATAATATATTCTAAAACATATTTCTTTTCTTTATTTACAGCTTGTTTAGGGACAGTAAAAAAAAAAGTCAGAGTAACAAAAGTAGCGATTATTTTTTTTTTTTGCCAAAGTGTCCAATAGTTGTTTTTTTTTTTAACCATTCAAGGTTATTGTGTTTTTGTTATTTGTAATACTCTGTTTGCTATTTTGTACTGGATTTGGTGTTATGAGTGGGAACACAAAGGCCTTCTCCTTTAGCTACAGTTTGTGTTTCAGCTAAAAACTAAAACTGGTCCATTACAGTGTTACAACCCGTCTGCACGATGAGCTGTCGGTGTTGCAGCTCTGCATGTGAGTTTTGGACTAAACTGCTAAAGGTGTCGTCATGATTTAACAGCCAGTCACACTTCATGCGAGTCCTTTTGCCTCCCACTCAAAACACCTGCTTTACTTTTCTATTTCCTGCTTTCCAGCCACACTACAGCAGAATGAACTCCTGCTCCTTGTGTCCGTGGTGTGGACCTACCTACAGTATGCCTAGTTTAACATAGGTGTTACCATTTAAACTCTTCCTAGCGTGTGCCTTATTGCCAAGATGTGCCCTTTGCTATGCCTTTGTAGACCTATGCGGACTGTTTTCTATCTGAAGGTTTGTTAAAAAAAAGCTTGTTCTGTATTGTTATATTTATAGTGACAAAGTAGATAAATAAAGCATTTTCAAAAGGATGCAATGCTGTCTTTCATTTTGTTTGTCTACATATGTAAGCTAGCCTTAGTTTTAGATTTAACTGCTTAAGTAGTAAGTGCTAAAAGGGTCAGAAGGACTTCGACCTCTGTGAATGGAAACCCATCCCTGACCTCGTACATCAGCTACTATTAAGCAATGTGTCATGGTGGAGAGAGGAGAGACAGTGCTGCAGTGTTTGGAGAATGTTTCATTAGCTTCTCTGTGGCAGGTCAACTTTACTCTAGAAACATCTTGTACTCAAGCGAGGAGTTCAGGGAGGATTTTAAGAACATTAGTAGCCTTCGTCAGGTGGTACAATGTGTGCAGGAGGGCAATCAGGTACACGGAGTACCTTTCTGACAACTGCTTTACTATTAAAATGTGCTGAAAGGTTACAGAAAACTAAACCCGGTTGACAATCAATACAGTATTGACATTACCAATACTGAATCTTATTTTTAATAACAGTAGGATACCAAAAAATCTCAAGTTAAATCATGTTCTTTGCTAATGCATACAAGCATGCAATCACCACCTTGCTAGTTCACAGTCATTTGCTATAATTGTTGCGCGTGTGTGTGTGTGTGTGTATAAATGCTTAATGTTTGGCTAATTGCAAAATATATTCACAAGCAGCATAGTAATGGTGCATCTATCTCAAAAACCATGGTACATGGTTCTCTCTTACATGATAGCACATTTTCTGCTTTTAATAATAAGAAATATTGGTATTGGTATCAACCTGGTATTTAATGGCATTGTATCCAAATTAATAATTTTATGGTTTTGCTCAACCTGCCTACTACACTACTACTGGGGGCGGCAGTAGCTCAGTCTGTAGGGAGTTGGCTTGGGAACCGGAGGGTCACCGGTTCAAGTCCCGCCATGGACCAAGAACTGAGTGTGAACTGGTAGCTGGAGAGGTGCCAGTTTACCTCTTGGGCACTGCCGAGGTGCCCCTGAGCAAGGCACCAAACCCCCAACTGCTCGGGGCGCTTGTCAGGAGCAGCCCCATCACTCTGACATCTCTCCATTGTTGCATGTTTGTGCATGTGTGTGTTCGGGTCTGCATGTACCGTGTATAAGTTAACAACAGAGTGAAAAAATTGAATTTCCCCTTGTGGGACTAATAATAAAGGACTATCTTACAATCCATGCACATTGTGTT
Organism: Pterois miles; assembly: GCA_947000775.1. Classification (NCBI taxonomy): domain Eukaryota; kingdom Metazoa; phylum Chordata; class Actinopteri; order Perciformes; family Scorpaenidae; genus Pterois; species Pterois miles. The sequence continues at coordinate 4,341,915 of CAMQGK010000224.1, read as the reverse complement.
CATGATCAGTGTATGTTTAATAAAAAGTTTACAGACAAGAGGCAAGATCTCCAACATATTGCCTTAATAAACATCACACCTACTATATCACACTGGCCTCTGGCAGGAGAGGCATTTAAACCAAGTTATAGAGACATTATTCTGTCAATGTGTTATTCATTTAAGACAACATTGCCATCTGGTGGTAAATACACCTCATGAGAACAGCCTGCAGCAGAGCTGTACAGTCAGACCAGACAGTGCAGGTTTTCACTGGCAGCCATGTTAGCTCCACAGTCCCTAACGCAGAGTATTGTACGAAACAAACCACATTTTGTCTGTCTTGTGGTTCAAAATATGAATTCAGCACATGCAAAAAGAGGATATAATCACACAGTCTGAGTGTTGAGTCAAATATACATATACAAATATATAAAAAATAATGTAGGCTGGGGAATAAAATGCACTATAAATATTAATTTTACCTGATTTTATGTGTGACAGGGAAAATATTCTGCATGCAGGGAACATTTTCTCATTACATTAATACTGTATTACTAGTTGTGTTATCTGTTGAATTAAATTACGTTGATACTCTTTCATATTCTTATTTTGTGTCCTAAAGTCATAAAAGTACAAAAACATTACTAATAACCCTAAAACCAAGTCTAAACTGTGTTGATCTAATTGCACTACATTTCCCATGATGCCATGGCAGCCAGCCGCGTGCGCGATTCATTTGCACGCCTGCTGCTGTCTTAGCAGATTTATAAACAATGCAGCTAGGCTAACCCGGTTTGCTAAAGGCGCACAGAGACATCCGGATGATTTTTACAGCTGCTAAACCGCGTTGCCGTTCGTGAATGTAGCCTCAGTTTATATTTGGCTTAAAGGAGACGCAACAAAGCGCACAAAATGGTTGCGCACCAGGCCCGGGCGACTAAGTAGGTTTACTATAGCTTTAAGAACGCGAAAATAGTGTCTGCTTCTTTAAAATTCTATCGCTTTATTGCTGAATAGATAATTAAGAAAAGTTTTAAATTTCTAATTAATAAATATATGCATTTAATTTGCGACGAATCCACCGCATTCACAGAAAATGCCCCAGTGTTGGATAAAGGCCGCTTGCAATCAAAACGTCTTTAAACCAGATGTCCGTTTTTACTCAAATTTCTAGTAAACCTGCTTGACTTTAAGCTGATATAGCAGTAGGCTGAAGTGTCCTCAGGGTGATGGAACCAGCGGGAGACCTAACCGGGGGTGTAAATAAAGATGAAGAGCCGGCGGAGGACAAGGCCGCAGAAGAGACCCCGGCCACCAGTACGACAGTTACCCCGCGGAGGGTGCTCAGAGAGCGGGGAGCGTGCCGCCCGAGGTCCGGCGTCTCTCCTTCATTAACAGACGTTAACGGAGCAGTGTCGAGCTCACAGAGCTCAGGACGGGTTTTAAGGGACAGGTCAACGAGGACAGTACCGGCCTGGTTGAAGGACACCAAGAGCGACGACGACGAAGAGGAACCGAGCCCGGACACCGGTGCAACTAAGCGGAGGAAAGTTTCCAACTCGAGGCGGAAGAAACAGTCAGAATCTGTGGGTTCTGCTGAGACTGGAGGGGGGGTCGCAGGTGACAGCCTTCAAGGCACAGAGTACGTTTTTAATTGAACAGTCACAGCAAATAGACAACTACAGTAGTTTATAATGAGCCTGTCTAGACTTGAAACGTGTGTTTGTGTTGGTGGTGTTAGTTCCTGTCAAACGCACGCCTTCAGCATGGCTCGTCCCCTTTCTGCAGCTCTGCATGGGGAGGGTGGAGTAAAACTTACCTGTTTTCTTCTTTTCCTGCAGCTCTGAGGACCCCAAGAAACCTGCCACAGATGCTCAAGGTAATCACAGAAATGTTGGACAGTAAATCAATCATTTAAAATATTTAATTGCATGATTGTCCACGAATAATCCCTATTAATCACACATTTCTTTTTCCGTTCAAAATTCAACATGGGAGTGGATAAATATGCTGCTTTTTGCAAGTATATGTATATATCTATTATTGGTAATCAATTACCAACACAAAAATTTGGGATATTGTCCAGAAACCTTTACTGCATTTAGCATAAAATATGCTCAGATTTAACATGTCAAACTCAAGCCCAACAGACAACAACAGCTGTCAGTGTGCTGACTTGACTGTGGCTTGTTAAAAAACTGTATGTGATTGATAGTGGGCATGTCTGTAAAGGGGAGACTCGTGGGTACCCTTAGAACCCATTTTCATTCACCTATCGTGATGTCAGAGGTCAAGAGATCCCTTTAACAATAGCCATGATGGTTTTTCCTCACCCAAATTTAACATGTTTGGGGCATTATTTGAACTCCTTCGTGACAAGTTAGTACGACATGGTATAATGGTACACGGCATGGTATACTACATGTAACAGTATCTTCACTCTAGCTTTAAAACTGAGCCCACTACAACCTCCAAAAGATTGATCGTGTTAAAGAAATAATGGTACTTTCAAATGAGTTCATGTGGACCTAACTTGTAAACACGATAAAACACGACCCCATTTGGAGGCACCATTAGTGGTGCTAAAATGAACGTGCATTAATGTGTTATTAACACAGTCGCTTTGACAACCTTAAAAAAAATCTCTGCATGTCTGCATGTAAGTTAAGTCTTATTCTATATATTATGTGCAAGTGGATTTCAAACAGAGCTGGCTTGTGTTTGGTTGTGTCTGCACATGTCTGTACAACACTTCATGGCATACAGTATGTCTGATGGCATGCTTCTGGCTCCCTCTCTCCAGCTCTACCCTCCAGACGCCCCCCAGCCCAGACTCGTGCCAAGCCCCCGTCTGGCAGGGCTGTCCGCAGCCCTGCCAAGCCAGTGTGTAAGACTGAACCTGGAATGGAGAACCCAGCTGGTGAGCAACCTGTTGACAGTAAGCTACAATGGTTCAACATGTGGGCTTACAATTCACAAATCAGATTATTCAGATGCAGAAGCGTTCAAGCATCATGCTCACTAGTGTTCCCCAGGATATTATTTATTCAATAGGAAACCTTCAGTGACATCCTATTCAGTTGAAGGGGGGAGGGTGTGATTGTGTATTTTATGTGTAACTAATGGGATCAGTGCTGCCTTTTGAGTTAAATGTCTGGGTGCAATCCTTTCTTGGTCCCTCCTTCCTACAAACAACAACTCACTTAAAGGACAGGTCCATCTGTGTTAGCAAATCAGCTACTAGCAAAAAGCAGCGACGTGGCTACCACAGTAAGCTAATCAATAAGATTATAAATAGTGTTAACGCAAGCACTGGCCAATCAAAGTTAGTTGTCTTATTTTTGGAAATATCAGAAAGGCTTAGTTTAGATTTTTTGAAGTGGGGTTGTATGTATACTCCCCTGTTCTGTGAGGTAAACATTTTTATCAGTGGAGTCTGGTGGCTTTTAAGAGAATGATATAACGGCTTCAGTGGCTGCGGACGGGAAGTGTATTGTATATTTGGAATATTTTCACTGCTTTACCTCGCCATTAGACAGACCTTTTCAGCGGGGAACTGAAACCGTTCTATCGCTTCTTCAAAGCCACCAGACTCCATTAACAAAAACATAAGGATACTGTACATGTAGCAGAGTCATCGCACAGAAACCTACGTCAGGTCACGTGGGAAAAAGATTATGTAGGTGCTTGAGAAAATAGCATTATGATGTTAAGTCATATGTACTTGGACCAAATGGGAATGTTTGGATTTGAATACATGAGGAACACCACTGGGAAGCTCCAGAATGAGATAAAAACCTAAAAAAAACCCACCAATTATGTGTATCCGCCGTGGCATGAGGCAACCACTGTCACAAATACTGGTTAAAGCAAAATGATTCATTAATTTTTTGCCATTAATATGTCTCAGGATTTTAGAAAGATGTTTTAAAAACAGGAGATCATCTAAATCTATATTGAATAAATAATTTTTTCCAGCTGAATCAATTCAAATTATTTAGTTTGCATGCCCCCTGTCATTTCGGAGAATACTGCAGCGAAAAACACAATGAGCATCATCATCATCATCATCAGACATCTTTGTGCATGCTCGTATCTTGTTCGCCATCTGTGGAGGCCTCGTACCATTGTGTCTTGTGTGAGTTTAAGTGAGGCTTTAGAGCGACTGTGGTAGACAACAATAAAGTGTTTTCACATTTTATGCTTTCATACTTTTTTCCCATTTCGCACCATTTATACAAATATGTACATACACTGATCAGCCATAACATCAACAACGTTATGACCACTGACAGGTGAACTGAATAACATTGATAATCTTGTTACCGTGGTACCTGGCAGTGGGTGGGGTATATTAGGCAGCAAGTGAACATTTTGTCCTTGAAGTTGATGTGTTGGAAGCAGGAAAAATGGGCAAGCGTAAGCATGTGAGCGACTTTGACAAGGGCAAACTGTGATGGCTAGACGACTGGGTCAGAGCATCTCCAAAACTGCAGCTCTTGTGGGATGCTCCTGGTCTGCAGTGGTCAGGACCTACCAAAAGTGGTCCAAGGAAGGAAATCCAGTGAACCGGCAACAGGGTCATGGGCGGTCAAGGCTCATTGGTGCACGTGGGGAGCGAAGGTTGGCTCGTGTTGTCCAATCCAATAGGAGAGCTACTGTAACTCAGATTGCTGAAAAAATGAATGCAGGTTCTGATAGAAAGGTGTCAGAACACACAGTGTATCGCAGTTTGTTGCATATGGGGCTGGGTAGCCGCAGACCGGTCAGGGAGCCCATCCTGTCCTAACATTATGGCTGATTGAAGGTTCAAGTGGCTAAAAACGCTGTGATTGCATTCTCAGACTTATGATGCTTTTCTCTCTTTCTCTGTTTGTTATGCAGCAGTGGAAGGAGAGGCAAAAAATAAAGACAAGTATGAAATGTGAGTATATTTTTCTCCCTTTGGGTGAACATAATATGACCATTGTCAGCGTTAAAGGTTTTAATCAGTGCTGGAGTTGAATTCCTCAAAAAATAAAATCCTACTTGTTCCAGTAAATAGCTTCAGTTTTATTAAGTAGGTAAGTGGGGAAAGTTTGCATTTTGTAATTTAGGTGAACTGACCCTTTAAAGATGTGATTATTAAGGATTATATCAACAGTCTATCTTTAACATACTTACAGTTTAGAGATAGATTGACAGACAGTGTGTGTGTGTGTGTGTGTGTGTGTGTGTGTGTGTGTGTGTGTGTGTGTGTGTGTGTGTGTGTGTGTGTGTGTGTGTGTGTGTGTGTGTGTGTGTGTGCACGCACTTTGTCTGACTGGGGGGGTTAGGCATCATTTTGAAATATATTTTTACATTTTTTTCATACATGCATTAGCTTTAGTATTAGAAAGGTTGCATAATGCACTGTATCATATCTTATTAAGATATTTATGGCCCACTGAGCCCGTTGCTTTTAAAGTATACTGTCTTGTATATTTTGAATGTGTGTGACTAAGTGCGAGTGGTGCTGTGGTTTGATGACCGCTGTGTTTCACATTCGTGCTGCCTCAGTAAAAAGAAAGAGGAGGAAAGTGAGGACGTTGCTGAACCAGTCTTGGATGATGAAGACCCTCCATTTCGGGACGACCCCAGCGACCTCAGCTACCAGCCACAGAGTCAGAGGTATACTTATCTAAAGTGTGTTCACTTGACCCCGAGCAGACAGACGAGTGGGGAGCTCTGTTTCCAGTGATTTGTTGTTTTCTTCTCAGTGGCGCAGAGGAAGAAGAGGGTCTCAGCAGTGATGAAGATCTTCCTTTTACAGATGACCTAAATGACCAGAGCTACGACCCGAAGGATGAACGGTGTGTGTGTCTGACAACAGTAGATGTAGGCGCCATATTTTTTTGGTCAGTGACTGGACTTTTCTCTGTGTTTTTTCTCTTAGGGATGTCCCTAAACCAAAGCGCAGAGCTCCTCCGAGACAGAAGGAGAGGAAAGAGAAAGAGAAGGCTCCTAAAAAAGAGAAAGAGGTTGCTGAGATAAAGATCGAAGGTTCGGAGAACGTGGAGAGATTGGAAGAGGAAGTAAAGCTAGAGGAGGAAATCGTGGAGGACCCAGATGGACCCAGGAAGTAAGCACAGTACCAGTCAATGTGTATCAGGTTATCAATAAGAAAGATCAACATACATAAGGGATAATGTACAGTGAGCCAGACATTGTTGTGAAGTAAACCCCGGCAGGGTCTTGCATTGCTGTGAGGGGGTTTATTTCACAATAATGACCTGCTAGCTGTACATTATCCTGCTCATAACATGGCTATTTACTTAAGAAATCAATCAACAGCAGCGGTTAGAACGCCATGATTGACCAATCAGATTTGAATATTCAACAAAGTCATTAATAAGTATGTCTAATGAGCTACTGTTGAACTTTACTCTTATTAAAGTTAAACTGTGAAATCTGAATGTAATGTGTGTGTGGTTGTTTGTAAACTCCCTGATTTTCCATCGCAACTCAGTTTTGTAATTATCCATTTTCCTTCTGCGTTAGGAGAGGCCGGCGGAAAAAAGACGATAAAACTCCACGGCTGCCAAAGAGAAGGTGAGGTGGATGTCTGTTTCAGGGCATTTATTATATGATTTAATGATTCTGTCCTGTCGTCATTTCATCCAGAAATAAAGCATATTGATTGATGTTTGACATAGTGAGCTATGAATTTGGATTTGTTTGATGTCGGTGAGATCCATTTAATGTTTGGTTTCAGTACTGTGACATCACGATGACATGTGCTTCACCCACACAGGAAGAAGCCCCCCGTGCAGTACGTGCGCTGTGAAATGGAAGGATGTGGGACGGTCCTGGCTCATCCTCGCTACCTGCAGGTCTGTCTCAGCAACCACAAAATCCTACCGAGGGTTGTTTACTTGAGCCTGGTACTGAGACTCGATCCCAAACTATGTTAAAGACCATTTGATTTTATACTGTACACTATAAAGGGGTTAGAGCATCTTCAACTACTATTTTCATTATAGATGAATCTGTCAAGGGCTGTAGTGGTTAGCGCTGTCGCCTCACAGCAAGAGGGTCGCAGGTTCGATTCCGGCTTGGGACTCTTCTGTGTTTGCATGTTCTCCCCGTGTAAGCGTGGGTTTTCTCCGGGTACTCCGGCTTCCTCCCACCGTCCAAAAACATGCAATTTAGGTTAATTGATCACTCTAAATTGCCCGTAGGTGTGGATGTGAGCGTGAATGGTTGTCTGTCTCTATGTTGTCTGTCTCTATGTGCCCTGCGATGGACTGGCTACCTGTCCAGGGTGAACCCCGCCTTCGCCCAATGCCAGCTGTGATCGGCTCCAGCCCCCCGCGACCCCTAACGGGATAAGCGGTTGACGATGAATGAATGAATGAATTTATTTATTAATTAATAGAGGCATCGTAAAATGTCAGAAAATAGTGACAAACATCCATCACAGTTTCCCAGGTGGCATCTTCAAATTACTGGATTAATTTCTGTTAATTTCTACACTAAAAACATTTTTCTGGGAAAGTGTTAACTATGGGTGGGCGATATTGCCAAAGTCTTCTCTCACTGTATATGTAATTTTACATCATGGTTACGGTATGTTTCACGACACAGTAGTTATTCTGTGAATTCAATTAAAAAATGGTTTCAAATAATCGTATCGTGCCTCATCACATTAGATTATTTTCTTTTATTTTGAACATCCAGACAAACAACAACTACTGCTTCACAAGACACGTTCAGTACAGTTATGTAGAATTTAAATTCTTTCTGAATGGAAGCTCTAAGTTTCCTAAGAACAATAATTTCAGTGTTACAGGTTTTAAATTTAACAGGTGTAAATAAATACCAGCCTGACATCATTCAGTGCAATATAAAAATCAGTATAAAAGGACTTTACTTGCAGGATTTGCTCATCTTTCATTTAAAAAAGCTGATAAAACACTGTCATAATAAACTACAGTGAGCAAATTGGCTCATGCGTTGTTTGGCTCAATTTCGGCCAGTGCAGGACAGATTTTACTGCTCGTGTTTGTACCCCAAAGATATGATGTGTAACGTCTCCTCTTTCCACCCTCCTTGACCTTGGGTTGGTTGGGATGCTCCATCTGCTCTGCATTCACAACTTCACTCTCCTCCTCCACGTCTGCTTAAATTACTTTACCTGGATTTGCGTGATCACGCGATTGCCGAATTTCTATTGTAGGACACATTTCTACCGTTGCATGGTATATACCGTCAAATCGCCCAACCTGTGTTAACTTAAATATCCGTATCAGAGATGATCCCAGCATCATTTCTGATAAACTGTTCAATACAGAAGGAACAATGCGGTCTGTGTAGTTCAGATACTCCCAGTAAATGTAATTTTAATTTTTTTGATGAATCGAACATACATGCTGTCATCGATCTTGTAAAGATAAATAAACTAAATCTTTTTTTAGGTGTGTTTTTAGTCTGCTACCCCCTCCATTACCCTGCTAATGATCTGTTTTTATGTGTTTTTGTTTTGCACACCAGCATCATATAAAGTACCAGCATTTGCTCAAGAAGAAGTATGTGTGTCCTCACCCTTCTTGTGGAAGGCTGTTCCGACTACAGAAGCAGCTTCTGCGTCATGCAAAGCACCACACAGGTACACCTGCAGTAAAGACATAAAATGTGCATTGGGCTTGATATGTATTGGAGAACACATCTATATGTGAGTGTTTTATTATTCTAGACCAGAGGGACTACATCTGTGAGTTCTGTGCTCGTGCCTTCAAGAGCTCCCACAACTTGGCTGTGCACCGCATGATTCACACCGGAGAGAAGCCCCTGCAGTTAGTACTTCTCTGCTCACAATTATTACCCCTTTGCTTTCTTTGTTCTCTTAAATACTTGAATGCATGCATTTTCTCTCCTTTTTCCCCATATAGGTGTGAAATCTGTGGCTTCACGTGTCGTCAGAAGGCGTCTCTCAACTGGCACATGAAGAAGCATGACGCCGATGCCACCTATCAGTTCGCCTGCTCCATTTGTGGCAAGAAGTTTGAGAAGAAGGACTGTGTGGTGGCCCACAAGGCTAAGAGTCACCCCGAGGTGCTAATCGCTGAGGCTCTGGCAGCCAACGCTGGCGCCCTCATCACAACCCCTGCCTCCCTTCTAGAGCTGCCAGGAAACCCCATGCAAGCAGAGGTCACCAGCCTGGATGTGAGCCAAATGGGGCAGGATGGACAGGTGGACCAGCTGAGCCATGAAGGTCAAGTGGCTCAGGTGTCCCAGATGGGTCATGTGACCCAACAAGTGAGTCACCAGGTGGTTTTACTGGGACAAGACCAGAGCCTCCACACCATGCAGGTGCCAGTGACGATTGCCCTGTCCCCTATCGACCCCCCGTCGCCAGCTGACAACCAGCAGCAGACTCACCTCCAGCTCCAGATGCCCGTCCAGTTTGTCCAGGCTGCCCAGCAGCCACAACAGCTGACCCTCCACTCCGGCTCAGTGGTGACCCAGCATCAACCCCAGCTGCACCCTCTTCAGTCGTATTCCTCCCAGCAGCAGAGCCAGGGACAGACACAAATCCTTCAGATGACCTTCCAGCCGGTCAGCCAGTCTCAGACCCACATTCAGCAGATCCCCATCCTAGCGACCTCTCAGCAGCTCCAGAGCCTGCACACAGCGTCCCTTAGCGCTCCTCTCCTGTCCCCATCCCAGCCCCAGTCCCAGGACCCAGCCTCCACTAACGGGGGCAGCTTTATTCTGGACAACCCAGTGCTCACGTCCTCCTCTCCCTCCGCCAGCTCCCTCGTGCAGACAGAAGTGATGGGGGAGGATGGTGTGGTCTGGGAGCAGACGGGACACGGGGAAATTCTGTCGGACAGCCCAGAGAGACACGTTCAGCAGACCCTCATGTAAAACAAGCATAGCGCGCACAAAACAGAGGATGGAGGCAGATTGCCATCAGTGACCTGATACACTGTATTGCAATGTTTGAGGTAAATGTAGGATCACCAATATATTATGTACTGTTCACTCATAGTCATATTTGGTAGCTTTTTAGAATATCTGTATCAGGGAAAGATATGTATGTGTGTCTGTATGTGTAAGTTGTTGCCTTTGTACATACGTCCTGTAAACTTAATTAGCCTTTTATGTGAGTGTCTGTAATGATGCTGAGGTTATGTTGCAAAGCTGTTGCTATTATGCAATAATATTAGCATACCTCTTAGTAATATACAACACACACCTAGTGTGTGGCATCAAGGTTCCTACTGAAATAAATCAACTCTATTTATATTATTAATTAACACAAAACACACGTTAGAAAGCTATAAATAAACCCCAATTATGTGTGGAGTAAATTCGGTTTAGATGAATAATAGGCAGCTATTTTTTTTCATTTAGTGTCCAGATCTACTGTAAAGCCTTTATTTGGCGAGGTTAAAAGAAAAATACAACTGACAAAGAGAAACATTTCAAAACCTGAAAAGGAATAGACGAATCATGTTTTACAGTCCTGTTAAAAAGGTCACAAAATCTGCATATTTTAGCTGTTTTTCCAGTCATTAAACATGTTTCACTGGTGGCTGTTTAAGCTTGGCTGTTGGTAGACCTTGAAGGAACCTATATAATGTATATACTAATCACAAAAGTCCTTGGTCATTATAGGCAGCTAAAAGGTGACCTTGGATACTGTAAATCACACACGAACCATAAAATAACAGAAAGCACAGTCACTGAATTTAACTCAGATGTTGTCAATAACCTTTGAAGTGTAATGTAATTTGATAAGCAAAGCTATGTAGAGAAACTTTGGAGCATATGTCAGTACTAAATCGGCACCACTTCTGGTTTGTGATTTAGGATGTGTGGTAGAGCAAACAAAAACTGTTCATTTATAAGATGAAAATAAATGTCTTAACATTTATCTAGAGTCTATTCACTGACGGTAGTTAACACAAACCCGAGCCAATCCCACATAATGTCTTGAACTGGGGGCAGTTTTAGGCCCAATCCCAGTGTCCACACTGACAGACTCCCACAAAGTCCATGAGGCTTTAGAGTCCGTGAGGGTGCTCTCTCAGACATTTTGAGCCTGTTATGAACACTTTCTGGAAGTCTGTATTTCTGCAGACTTCACCTGAGGAAATTACCCACAATTCATAGCGTTTTGACATTAAACACAGGGTTACCACAGTTACCAGGGGAAGCCCGGAGGTATAAAAAACGATAAACGAGGAAAGCATGTGTGTGTTCAGTCACCCATATTTAAATTTACACAAACATTTACATTAAGGATTTAAAATGAGTAAAACAGCATAATGTAAGCATTTGACTGTTTGACTACACACCTGTTTATTCATCAACCATTGCTTTTTTTGACAGTTGCCGCTAGTCTCCTAAGGCAAGAGCCTGAGAGACGTTCAAATAGACAGGTTGTCAAGGTAACGTGATATGTTGCAGTAAAGTGCAGTCTGGGGCTGCACAATTTTTTGATTATTAATCATGATCACGATTTTGGCTTCCCACAATTAAATGAACAAGATCAACTGTTCACTTTTAAAATTTGAGTCCATTGAGTTACATTATGATGCGTTCAAGCTCTACTGTTTGTATGATGGTGCCTTCAAATGAGGTCCTGCTTATGGGAAGAGGCTATAGAAATGAATTTTCCAGTATACAAGTGAACACATTGTAATTTTACTGATATATTGCTTTTCGTCATAATTTTATAGGAAAATGCTGATATTCCCAGCAGCCTCATCTTTCTCCTCTGTCAATACATCTTTGCATCTCCTGCGTTATGTTAACCACTTGCTCGGTTGCTAAATTGTTAGCCTCTGTGGCTTCTAGACTCGGACAGTAACGTTAATATTGCCATTGCCTAGCTGCAGTGTTCTTCGCGACTTAACCACTTGAACGCCACACATATCGTGAACTCGACTTCCCATGGTGTAAACACGAGTTCCTGAGTTTCATTTGAAGGCACCATGAGTATTGTAGACTATGCTACCATGATGCGTTCAAATGAAATCTTGTAAAATGCACTTTTTGGCGAGAACCTTGAATAAACACAGCTGTTTGAAGGAGATGTTTTCACAGCAATATAAAATAAATAAGGAAGGAATTATAACCTGTTAAACTTCCTAACACTAGCTCTAAACAGCTTATAAAAAACTTAAAAGGAAAATAGTTAAATAAGAATTCATTTATTTCCCAATAATTTGAATTTTGTGTTTTTAAGCAAATAACCACTATAGATAACAATAACAAAGTAAAAGGATAACACTGAGTTTGTGACAGTTGTAATGTAGCACAACATTGAAGTAAAAGCAGAGATCTGTTTATTTAAATGTGAAACTGCTGTAAAAATATTTTGTCCCTAAAAACCAGTATTGACTAAAATAATCACGATGACTATTTTGGCCATAATTGTGCAGCCCTAGTGCTGTCCCATTCATATTTATACCATCTCAAGCCCTTGCAGCCTCCCACACTCAACCATTTACTAGGTAACTTCACTCAAGTCCCTGAGGGTTCAGGGCTTAAGGCCTTAAGGTGGGTACATTGGGATTGGGCTGTAGTTTAGTTGATTTGAGGGGTCAACCATGAATAGTAAGGTTGGTGGTTCAGTCCCCAGCTCCGTCTGTCCACTTGTCAAAATGTCCTAAGCTGTATGACTGAGTCACTGACTGGTCCTACAATGGGTAATGCACAATTTCTACAAGATATACACACTGAGAGAACATATTTCATCCCAGTACTATTGCTCTAGTGTAACAGCTCAGCGAGCATCCATCAGGACATATTGATCTGCTCCCTGTCCCTCTGCATGGCATACTGCTTCATAGCTCGTTTAGGAGGAATCAATGTGTTGCTCAGTCCGACCTTCCTCTTCTTCACTTGCTGTCCTCCTGACTCTTCCTCTTTCGTCTCCTGACAGAGGTTCTGGGATCCTCCACCCGTACGGGACTCCGCTTGGTCGGACACCGGTGTTTCTTCACTCACAGGTGGATTTGAGTCAGTGAGAGTCTGGAGGTCACTGTCATGAGCAAACTTGCATTTGATCCCAAACCTGCACCTTCCATCTTTCCTGTATGACACACACATCCGTTTACCTCCTATCTGGGAGGGTTTGGCCTGCATCGTGAGGGGGACATGTTTCTGCAGGGCGCTGAGCTTCTGGTCCGCCTGGGCCTTGAAAGGGTTGGCGAACACACTGCTGTCCGAACAGGTGAGCAGGGAAGGAGGAGGTAGTTTATTGGAGGTGAGCAGGGAAGGAACAGGCAGGTAGGCTGCAGAAGATGCCGGTTTTTGAGGATGTGGTGGTGATGAAGAGGGCTCTGGGTCCTCCTCCTCTGGTTCTGACTCACTGGAAGCTGAACCACACTCCAGCAAAAAGTTGCGTGTCTTTTTGACAGCTGATGCCTTATCACCCACCTCCTTAACAGAACTTGAAGATAGAGAAAGTGCAGAAACAGCCGGTAAGCTAACGTTAGCATTATGTTGTTTTGTTTTTCCTTTATTTTGGTTTTCATATTCGAAATGAAAACACTTCAATCAATCAATTATTTACACGTATCTGACAACCTGTAGTTTATTCTAGATGTTTTAAGTAAATACTTACCCGACTGCACCATTGTTTACATCCTCTACATCCCCATCGCTGTCAGACTCGGAGGACACTCCGTATCCAACCAGAGAGTTCATGACTTTAAAATCAACCGAAGCTAAGATAAGCTAGCTAGCTGGTTAGCTTGGTCTCAAAATTAAAGCACGCTAATGCTGTTACGGGTTGCTTGTATCTAAGAGTAAACCGTTGAATTCGTTTAAGTAATACCGCGAGGATATATTCAATACTTCTCATTTCCTCTTTAAATGAAACATCCAGATTTGAGGTCTAACGTTCGTCTATGCTAACATTAGCTGCTGTCATTAGCCGCTGCTTGGTGTTTATGTTGTAGCTGCCTGCACTGACACCTACAGGACAGGCGTGGTACTGCACCCCTAAATCATTTTATTCATTACCAGCCCACAAACCACAAACATTGATCTATGAACACATAAGGGAAATTCATAGTAATATAGTGTAGTATACTTTTTATGCATATATTATTTTTAATATATGAGAACTTCCTGCTTCCTCTCTTATATTAAAAAAAACAAGTGGTGACCAGTCATTGTATTTTATAATGTATTCTCATATTTGTCACGTAACGTTCTGGGAAAAAAAAACAGTATATTGGCATGTATTTTATGATACTGTCTGTGTATGTGTAAGTCAATTCAATTTTAAAATATCCAGCCTCAAACTATAGATCACAAATTTGCCTCAAATGGCTCCACAGTCTGTACAGCAGCCTACCTCTGTCCTAAGAATCTCAATTTGAAGGTGCTTTTAATAATATATATTTTCCCATATCCAGATTTGGCTCTTTCATGACTTAACTGCTGGGGTTAAAATTAAAGCATGTCAAGTTAATAGGATGTGTTGACCAGTTACTTTTATGACATTTTACCTATTAAACCTACAGTAGGCAGAAGGTTTTTTGGCATTATTTGGCAAAAATTGCATAATAACCTTTCAGCAGGTTGTGATTCAAGTGTTCTGAGAGAAAACTGAACTTCTGCAGCTAATCACAAGTCATCCCCACTGTGGGACTAATAAAGGAATATCTTCTTCTTCTTCTTCTTCAGAGAGAGAGAGAGCATTCCTATTGGCTGTGCTCCAGCTGGTGGGCGGTGTTTAATATTCCCTCAACTTATCTCAGCATGGCTGCAAGTCATAAACTTGCTCATTTTACAGCTAAACAATAACTACAAGATGTTTCTGAAAACTTTTAGGTATTACAGTAACAGAATACTGATCAGAGTTCGTGAGTGATTGACAGCTGCTCAGAGACAGTTATTTTCTTCCAGGCTGTGAAATCTTGCAGATGCCATTAATATTTTATTATTTATTATTTTATGTTTTTGTTTTGTTTTGTTTTAGTAGGCAAGATTGGAGCAAATGTGATTTTAAAAAGTGATTTAAAAAGGTCGCTATATCCTGACAGTAGTACAAACAGTGAAACAGGTAATTTGAAAAAAAAAAAATCATTTTCCTCTGTGTCCTCCAGTGCTCCTAATGGTATCTGCAAGATTTCACAGACCAGAGGAAAACAACCAATCAGAGCCCAGCTGGAGTCTGCCATCTCTGAGCAGCTGTCAATCACTCACAAACCCTGATCAAATGGTCAAACTAGGCAGCGCTGATCAAATATGAATCAATATTCTGTTACTGTAATGACTGTTCTCTCCTCAAATGTTTTTAGAAACATCTTACAGTGTATTGTTTGTCTGTAAAATTAGAAAGTTTGTGACCTGGCACCTGTTGACGAAATATCAAGCACAGCCCACCAGTTGGAGCACAACCAATAGGAAGATTTTGTTTGTGAAATAAGCTGTGATTGGTCAAAGTCTCTCATCACAGGCTACATTTTTCTAAAGCCTGTAAACAGAGCAATGAGGAGGTGCAGAAGTCTAGTTTTCTCTCAGAACACTTGAATTACAATATGCTGAAAGGCAATTATTGATTTTTTTGCCCAATGAGGCCAAAAAACATTCTGCCTGCTGCAGTTTTAAAGTCCCCAGGATGCCTGAGATTAGTCCACTAACACACTGAGTATTTGTTCCTGCTCTAAATCTGTATTGTCACCTTGTGGAATTCATAAACTCAAATTCATAAATTGGTCAAAATTAATGACAAAATCAGATTTGTCCGGACAAGTATGTTGACTTGTCAAACACTGGTGCTACTAATTGCCAATATTTATAGCGGCTGTATTCCATTCATGTGTGCCTGTGGCATTGCTCTGTGCATGTTGGCTTAATGTCAAGGCTTCCCGGCATTCTAAATGCAACTAATACATCAGGAGCCCATCAGGTTACATCTGTTGCTTTTCTGCTATATAGGTAAAATGATCATTTATGTCTTTTAATATGCACTTACATATACACTTACTCCAAATTAAAGGCCATTGCTGTATTGTCCTGACGCTGAAATTTATTTTGATGAAAATACATAGGTCAAATCACTGCAATAGTTGTAATTATTGGTAGTATCAAACATTCATTTAATAGGTGTGTTTGAATATTTCTATATACTGGGGTCCCTAAACAGTCTTTGATTACATAAATTGAGTATCACTGTAAACCTGAGACTCTTGTGGATGTAATGAGCCCAACTGTATTCATGTGTGATGATGTTAGTCCCCATAGCAGCCATTTCATTATAATGAGACCATTTTTTGAAACTTGACCTCACTGTATAAAATGACCTGTGGTGACCTCTAGGATGATCACAGCTTCATAAAACTTTACAACCACAAACTAGAGACCTAGAGCTTTCAGAGGATGGATGACTTCCCAAGCTAGATTGACAAAAAGGAGGTTTGTGAGCAGTTTCCAGAACAGAAGTGCTCGCCATCCAATCACCAAAATATGCAATTTTGCAAAAATCTCAAAATGTCAAGTTTTTGATACCAAATCACAGCATGGCTTTTTCTGTGGTGTTCCTCAAGGTCTTGGTGCCTTACTGTGGTATTTTGAAGGGATTATTGATCATTTTTAGCAATTCTTGATAGATAAAAAATAGTTAAATTTAGGACCAAATCTGTGTAACAAGCATTATCAACCCAAAAATTGCTGCAGCAACTTATGAGACATAATAGAGCATGGGGATATACTTCTATCATAATGTTCTAAACCCTTATACACGTTTACAATTAATTTTAATTAATTAAGTTTGTTTATTTCTGATTTATGACTAGAACAACTTGACACAGTGCAGAGTTGCATCTCAAATAAATCTTCAGGTTTCCAGCTTTCAGATGATGTTCACCATTTATATGTGACATCTACTGTTGACCTGCTAGTTCCCCCCAAAGACCCCCTGTACCCCCCGAAAAATGACTGAAACTGGTCTATTGTGGGTCTCAGAGGGTTACTAGCCCTCCAGGTCCCAAGCCAACTCCCTACAAGCTTTCTAAATCTTACATAAGTAAAAAAGTATCATCATCAAAATATGTTTAAGGACCAAAAGTCAAGTAGCCTACCTATTATGCAGAATAGTATATATTACTGGATTATGAGTATTGTTGTATTCATGTGGCTGTCACTGTAATGTTGCAGCTGGTACAGGTGGAGCATGACTTATAATAACTAATCACAATTTATTAGTTGATTATCTTTTGTTTTATTAATCTGAATTTGCAAAGTAACTAATGTCAGATACAGTGAAAAGGACAATATTTGCCTCAGAGTTGTAGTGGAGTAGTAGTATAAAGTAGCAGAAAATGGTAATACTCACGTAATGTACAAGTACTTGTGTAAATGTAGACTACTTGGTTAGGTTACTCCACTGCAGTGATGTTTTATAAACTGATATCAAGCAGAAATAGTCTATAAAAGTACAGTAATCCAGAGTAATGTAGGCCTGTATTTGTGATATTTCCGGTGTTTTTACTGAGACTCGTAGTTTTGCTGTGATCTTTTTATAGTTTTCTTATAAAGAGGACAGTTTGAACTAGTCCAGGCAACATCCCTCTTAAATTTAGACCATCTTGGCTGCGGTCAGTACCAGTAAATCAGATAAGCTGCTCCTCATGAATGCGTTGATGAGCTCCTCCCTCCTCCCCTCCGCGGCTCTCCGCCCCCGCCTCGTCCCGTTAAATTCCTCCGGTCTGGCATCAGGTTCCCGGGGGAAAGGGCGGAGAGTTGGCCGCTAACTAACTCTGTAACATAAGTAACAAAGTGAGCAGACAAACCGGGAATCTCGTTTTACTGAAACTTGGGCGCTGACCGGAGAGGAAGGGAGGGCAGCCAGCTGGTGTGAACCGGGAATCCGGTGTTGTCGGGATGAGGCGGGCGTTCGTATATTAGGGTCTCGTTGTCGCTTTGCTGGCCCCAGTACGCCTGTAGGGAGTGTTCCCGGTAGAGACGCAGCTGGAGGTCCGATGGCAGCCAGGCGGACTAGAGCTTTGACCGGCTCGGATCTGAGCAGGACCACCGTGGCCCGGGCTACTGCGATAGCGGAGCAGCTGCGCTACGAGTGCTCCATCTTACTGGAACTTTATGTGAGTAGTTTCCACTCCAACCTGCCAGAGAGACTGAGATCTAGGCCAAGGTTAAATGGAAAATTAATAGATTATCTGTGTGTGTGTGTGTGTGTCATGGGTGTCCTCTACATGCCTGTGACTTTGTGTGCATGCAGTGCCGGGTCTATGGGGGGGCGGGCTGGGGTTCAGGCCCTGTTCATTAACACGCATCCTGAGTGATCCGATCACAAGTGGACGGCTTTAAGTACGTCTGACCACCAGGGATCCGATCCCTGCTGTGACACAGTATTACAGGACTGTCAGTAGTGATATCTTATATATTTGTGAATTTGAGCGCAGTTTATTAACATCAAAATAAAAGGTCATTGGTTGCCAGAAAACAGCGGGGTACAGAGTTATTAATAGTTAACCATTTAACTGATAACCGACATTAACCATTTTAACGCGATTGGTTAAACGGTCAAAAGAAATATTAATGATTAATTAAAAAGCTGAGAAAAACACAGAGGAGCAGTTCAAAAAAAGCTGGTCCACCTTAAGAGAGCCGGCGCAGATACAGGAAGTTGGCTCGGGCCTTCCAGCTGAGGAGTTGTAGCTTGTAGCCTCGTAGCATTTATTCATTGATAAATCCACACACTGTCTGCTACAGCTACGTTCACAGCTATAACGCCACCAACAAACCCACACTCACCGCCACCACACACACACGGTCTGTCGGAAACTCGCTGAAGTTACGTTACAGCGGGCAAGAAGACACCGGCAATGCTAGCAGCTAGCAGGTGCTAAAGTAGCACAAACACTCACACAGTTTGTCAGACAATCGCGATTGTTAATCCACAACTACACGTAGCACCGTGGCTGATAACGCTCCCGGACGTCGAACTGGGGACAGTGAATGCAGCGCTGTGGCTGCTAACGTTCCCGGATGGTGAATTGGGGATAGTGAATGCAGCACTGTGGCTGCTAACGTTCCCGGATGGTGAATTGGGGATAGTGAATGCAGCACTGTGGCTGCTAACGTTCCCGGATGGTGAATTGGGGATAGTGAATGCAGCACTGTGGCTGCTAACGTTCCCGGATGGTGAATTGGGGATAGTGAATGCAGCACTGTGGCTGCTAACGTTCCCGGATGGTGAATTGGGGATAGTGAATGCAGCACCGTGGCTGCTAACGCTCCCAGACGGTGAACTGGGGACAGGGAACGCAGCACCGTGGTTGCTACAGTAACTCTTCTGATGGTGACTCAGCTGTCTGTTGTGCTCATAAACTGCAGCTGGCGCACCGCTGCATGCGACGTAGAAATCTTGTCAGTTATGGTTTATAATAGGTTAACGAGGGTCGGTTATTGATTACCAATTTTTTTCACAATTAGCAACCCTAGTTCTCCAATCTCCAGTCACAACTTGTGATCCGACCACACTTCCCCGCTCTATATGCAAATAAGCACGTAGTAAACACGTGATTAATACCACAGACGTTGTGACGTAATATTTCAGGAATGCCAATAGAAATATCTTACATAGTCATGAATTTGAATGCAATTTATTGACATCAAAATAAAAGGATATTGTACCGGCGCTCCCCGGGGACCTCCGTGCTGCCAGCACCAGTACCTTTGCCAGAAAACAGCGAGGTACAACAGAGAGTCAGGGATGAGAGAGAGCAGGTGAGCGGGTGTCAGCTCCATGCAAAGCACCAGAACAAAAATACAAAGCATGCCTAGTCTGATTGTCTGTAGATTATGTAGCCTACAGCTAAGATATATTGTAGTAAAATACAGTTCTGACAGAATACAGTTGAGCACAGAGGCCGTTTTCATGCTGCGGGAGGTGCTCGCGTTTGTCTGGCTGTTCGCATGGGGCACGCAGAGACCCACGGATTCCAGCGGGACGTCAGTTAAGTAGGCGGTCCTTCATTGTGGCCCAGGCCACGTTTGTATACACACTATCAAAAGATCACCTTTGACTGTGGTCTGAAAGATCCTGTCTCAATGTGTCATGAGTTCACACCTGTACTTAGAGCTGACCACTTCTGATCTGATCACTGAGGATGCATATTAATACCAGGTCTGAACAGGGCCTCCGAGAAGGGTGGCACATTTAAATAACATGTAAAAACAGTCAAAAATTACAGCCCTAGCCTTTCAGCATTTTGTAATTCAAGTGTTCTGAGAGATGCCTGGCTGTGCTGCCTAGTTTTTCCGTCAAGTCGGAGTTTGTGAGTGATTGAGAGCTGCTCAGAGATGGCAGGCTCCAGGTCAGCTCTGGTTGTTTTCCTCCTTCTTTGAAATCCTGCAGATGCCATTAGGAGAACCGGAGGACCCAGAGGAACATGATTTTTTTTTTTTTTTTTTCCTAGATTACCTGTCCCATGCACTACTGTCAGGATATACACTCCTGATCAAAGTCTTAAGACCAGGGGAAAAATTACAAGAATTCACTGGTGGATCGTAACCAGGTTTTAAGTAGTCCTTCAAAATGCAAAAAGAAGAAACAGGAGCAAGAGGCAAAAATAGAGTAGACAATTTAACTGCATTTAAACTCAAATAGGCTGTTCATCAGCTGATCAAAAGTTTAAGACCATAGCCCTAAAAAGCCCCAAAACTGAACTAAAAGTGTCACAAAAGGACTCAGTAGTGAGTGTTGTTGATCACTTCAAAAATTTCTTTGGGCATGCTTGATGCGAGTGTTTCCAGGAGGCCGGTGGGAACGTTGCTCCATGTGGTGAAGATGGCTTCATGAAGGGCATCCACGGTCTGGAAACGACGTCCATTTTTGTAAACTTCCCTTGCCATCCATCCCCAAATGTTCTCAATGGGATCTAGATCAAGGGAACAGACAGGGTGGTCCAAAAGAGCGACGTTATTCTCCTGGAAGAAATCCTTCATAAGGCGGGCGTTGTGAACTGCAGCGTTGTCCTGTTGAAAGACCCAGTCATTACCACACGGACGAGGGCCGTCCGTCCAGAGAGGTGCCCGCTGCAACATCTCCACATAGCCAGCTGCTGTTTGACGTCCCTGCACAACCTGAAGCTCCATTGTTCCACTGAAGAAAATACACCCCACATCATGATGGAGCTTATGTTTGAGCTGCCACATCACGGCATGCAGCGCCCAAAGTTGGGATTATCTCAATGCAGCAATAAGTCGTCGTGGCGCAGCATAAACCGTAAACCGGAAATAACATGTTTCAGAGCGCAGTGGAGCCATTGTCACATTGCCTGAAAAGACCTTCAGTGAGTGAGAGAAGGAGAGAGAAATACTCAAGCAAAGGCAAAAAAAACCCAATCGAACTGCTGAATATTAGTTTATGTTAGAGATTCACGTGCCAAGTTTACACCACAGGGGCAAAATACTCAGTTTTCTTCCCTGAAAATTTTATTTTCATTGTTTTAAAGTCACCAGAATGCAGGGAATTAAGTCTCTGAAACTGAAAATCCTTATTTTTAAGGTCTGAAGGTTGGCTAGTATGGTGGCCTCTTAGATTCTAGGGGTGGCCCTGCCCCTGAGTACATGGGCACAGAACGATAAAAGAGATGCATGCAAAAGGAAGATAAGAGGGAGGATGTGTGTGTATATCTGTGTGAAAGACAAAGAAGTTGTCTAGGACAGCAGGGGGTAGGAATGCAGAGAGGAGGGGTGAACTCAGCTGGAATGACAGAAGTGGGCGTTTTTCTGGCACAGACTCATCCATGCTTGGGCACGGAGCCTTCATCTCCTCTCCGCAAGACAGCGTCTCTTTTGCCTATAGGTGTGAGAGCTACCGGTTATTAAAACTAGCTGGTTTCCTGCCAGTTCGCTGCCTCATCCTTCCTTTCATGTGTCTCGCTGGGAGCTAAGGAGCGGCCTGGCATATAACCTCATCCACTTCATTCCCAGGATTTGACCCTTCTTTCCTCTATTCCTTCATGTCTTCTTCAATTTTCTTCTTTCTCACTGACAATATGGGAATAGTTTTTGGAAATGTTGCTGCTCCCCTTAAGATGCATTCCAGTGAACACACCATGAAGTGATTAGATATGTCTTACTTATGTATGCACATTAATGACCTGTGTTTTCTCTCTTTGCCTGGGAGGCATTGGCACATAGGTCTCGTATGAATCCACTGCAGATTGACTTTTTTTCGGGCCAAGTATTATTTTCCCTCGCCTATTCATTGGGTGAGAAAACGCTCATTTGCAACGTCTGTGTGATATCTCTTAAATCATTTTCAGCGCTTACCACGTCATCATAATTCACATTCCAGGGGTATCCATAAACGCCTGAATCATATTTCCTCTGCAGTCGGAGCCATGTATACATTAACCCCCCCCCACACACACAACTCTCAGAGCGTACAGGTCACATTAGGCCACTCTGTCACTCTGGTACTAACTTGCATGCAGGGTTCAATATTAACGCCTTGGTATAATGTCACAAGGAGGCCTCTGGGATTCACAACTCACTCAAGTACTAAAAGCTGATTTGAGCTACAGTCACGCCTGCGAAGTGGCACGTCAGCATCATCGGACAGACCATAATGTCGGATCATAATGGAGCTCTGAGAGTACAAAAACACTATTTTCGTTATATGCTGTTTATCAGAGGTGGATATCCAGTATCGATTTTGTATGAACGTCATAGGAATAATTTGATAGGTGATAGGGAATGGGAATCATGGAGCATTCTGGGATACCCTGCCATTTTTGGAGGTTAGCGTACTTTGTCATTGTCTATTCATCTGTCATCTGTCAGTGGTACATCATCAGAAATGTATACATTTTGTGTGAAAGACAAATACCCATTTAAAGAGAAATGAGTGGGCGTATGACCTTCAGATCTACAAGCCAAATACCAACCACACAACCATCCAAACAAAGATAAGCCAGCTAATGTTATGCTAACTGAATGCTAACAAAACATCAAAAATGTGAAGAGGACCTGCTCTCTATGTAGATATGCAGGCCTCATTCAAAGCTAATGAAAACACGATTCTTAGTTTCAGGTGATTATACACAAATGAAAACAAAGTTGTATTCCATTTCTGCTAATAGGTCTCCTGAAATGTTACACGCTGCTCCTTTAATGAATTTTTGTTTCAGATGTTGACTTTTACAAGAAAGTTGGGTTATATATTTTGCAGCATATTGTGTCATACAGTGTGGTATTATTAATGTTTTTTTCATATTTCTTCAGTGTTACTTTAACTGGCTCACTTTAACCTTTTACTTGTTGACTTAATAAAACCTTACTGGAATCGGGCTGAAGACCAGTTCCTCTTCACAGGAAATCCTTTTCTTGTGTTGAGTATACTTTAGTCTTTGAAGCAATATGATTGAGCCTGAATGAATTCCTGTTGCATTAGGAGAAAATCTCTGTTGCCTCATAGACAGGGATCTCCGACATAGTGCCAAATTGCTGTCAAGAGTGACATCAATGTGGTTAGTACTTGATAGAGGGCATTCTTCGATCTTCCACTAATGCACTTCACTTTCCAACTCCTCCTCTTCTTCCTTCTCGGCATGAGTGCCATCCCAAATCTCACAATCTGTTTTTAATGTTCACTGTCTTTGTTTTCTGTCTTCGCCCGTCAAGAGAAAGAAGGAGAGCTTCACAGCAGACGTTACGCTGACCGACGGTCGCCTGGTGTCCGTCCCTCCTCCTTCCTCCCAGTTGGACACCAGGGACAAGCTCTGGCGTCTCCACTCTGCTCTGCTCCAGTGCCGCAGCTTGCTGGAGCGAGCCATCGCCAAAGAAGAAGAGGAGCTGGGCGATGGGAAGAAGGGCGACTATGAGACCCAAAGGAAGATGGTGAAGGACAGGCTGTCGCTCCTCTTGATCAACACTGGAGAACTCCTCAAAACTGCAGACGGCACAGCGGTCCTGACTCCCAGCGTGGAGGGATTAGAGGTAGGTGCTGATGGCCGCAGATGATGATGATGTTAAAGTGCTGGAGAAGAATTAAGGCAGAGCTTGGTGATCTCTCCCCCTTCTTGTTGGCAGTTAGACGGTCCAACGGTTCTGTTTGAGCTGAAGCTTTGGGTGTACCGGATCTTCAAAGAGGTGGACTACTGGACCAAGACGGCCGTCACCACCTTGCAAGCCCTGCCGTCGGTGATAGCCAAGGAACGAGCGAGGACCACCGCGCGAGTCAGGAGCACGAGAAGCGCTCGGCGATGAGATGGAGAAGTGAGAAGAGTGCGTGGGCGAAGAAGAGGACTAATGAGAGAGAGGTTAGGGAGAGAAAGAAAGAGGTGAGTGAAGGAATCAGAGGATGAAGCAAGGTGTTCAGCCAGGGGCCAATAAGGTGAGAAGCTGACATATAGAAGTGTGAAAAAGAGATATGTGAGTGAAAATAGCCAGCCGAGAGAGACAGATCCCTACTGACACAGGGAAATGAGTGGGTTGGGTTGTTATTAAGGCATGAGTCCTTAGACAGAGGGAGCAAGAGACAATAACCACGTTTATCACGTTTATTTTAAGTATGGCAGAGTCTAATACGTCTTTGTATTTATTGTTTACCTAAAGTAAGATGATATCCAACAATGCATCTAGATTCAGAGTTAAGCCAGAGTTTCTTTCTTCCTTTCTTTCTCATAACATCATTAATGGCGATTCAAAATGCATGAAATGTTTTCTCACATGTAAACATCAACATATCACGTTTCCGCTCATGCAGCTGAAGTGATTATTTAAGATATACTGCCTGTAGCTGATGGAGGAAGCAGCCAGCAAGGGGCACATTCAGATAAAAATGAGAACATTTGAATTCACGCCATGTAGCGCTGATATGTGTAGTTTTGACTGCCGAGGGTATAAATCATTCCACATATAGGTTATTATCTGGGGACATTCAGTGTATGGAGGAAGACATAGGTGTAACAGCACCCTCTAGTGTTTACATAGATGCATTCCTTCTTTCTTTCTTGATTTTCCTCAGTAATGCTTATGTCAAATATCCGTTGTTGACATAGTTATGTTGTGGTTTTAGGGCACTTTATTAGCATTGAAATCATGTCACGGGAAGCAATAGGTGTGGTGCAACTGCAACACCAATACTCCAAACTGGTGGGAATGCAAATGGGCACATATTGTAAGCAAGGAGTGTAGTGGAAATAAAGTGTAAATACAAGTTTACAGACTTAAATGATCAAAAAACATTTTTCTGAAAAAGTCAGTCTACTTTTATTCATTTGTTATACTGATTTTAATTGTTAAAGGCGAGACACTGCAGGCAAAAACATTGTTTTTAGATCCTCTGATCAATATTTCAGACTACTGGAAAGAAAACTTCCAAAATACACATTCAGGAGATTAATTGTACTAAACTTTTTCTCTTTGCGTCTGCAGATTTCTCCTAAATTCACCAAAATGTATTATTAGATAATGCCTCATTTGTATATTTAACGATAACATTTCAGAAATCTTGTCATGCAAAAAATAACTTATTGCAAGTAGTTAACTAGGGAAGTTTTAATGTGATGTCTGGTATTTATTTTTTTTACCCTATTCTCCTGTAGTGTCTTCAAACTGTATGGAATATTATAGTACATATCTTTAAAGCCTGTTTTCTCAAAATCAGACCCTGAGCCATAAATCTCCACTTCAGTAGCTCTTGCATAAAACAATCTTTACAGTTTCATTCCTGTCTATATACAGTATCTGAAGGTTTTTACAGAGGGGTTGATCAGATATCATTCATGGCCTGATTTGTGGAACATTTTATCCCCAAAACATGGTGAAAATGGATGTTTTTATGGCAGTATGTTCTGATTTATGGAGTGATAAAAAGAGATCCAGTCTGTAAAAACCTTTGACTCTAATATGTCAACCAAATGAAATTATTGGCTTTTTCCAGTGTTCAGCATTGCATTTATACGGCGCTTTTCTAGTCTCCTGACCGCTCAGAGCGCTGTACACTACATGTCAGCATTCATTCATTCACACACATTCATACAGTGATGACAGAGGCTGACATACAAGGTGACCATCAGGATCTAATCTAAATACCCATGGCTATGCTTAGAGTCTTGCTCTAGGACACACGACATGTGACCGGAGCAGCTGGCGATTGAACCAGCGGCCTTTCAATTGGACAACCTGCTCTACCCTCTGAGCCATAGTTGCCCCATAAGGCCTCATTTACATATTTAAACAAAAAAATTTAGAAAACTTGTTATACAAAAATGAATTGTCTTAATGTAAGTAATCAACTGGGGAAGTTTCATGGTGGTATCTATTACTCTATTCATCTGTTTCCTTAAAATAACAGAAAAGAGCAAATGAAAAGTTTGTTGACAGAGGATTATATATATGTAAACATATTTTGACTGGGTCTGAGTTCAGTCAGCTAAAACTAAAGATTTGTCTGTCAAATGATCTGTTATTTATCTGTTGGGCAGTTGAAGGTTGCAGTGCAACAATAAACTTATAGTTGATAAGTTAACTTGTTGTAGTTTGGTTAAATGATGATAACATGACAGAGAAAATCATTTTAAAAATGTCTGTTAACATGTAACTCTGTCAGTCTAACCTGGACCGTGTTACTAATAGGATATGCATCAGCCATAGACTCTAGAGATACAATACATGGAGCGCTGGGGTAAAAAAAAAAAAAAGAGATGATACTGTAAATGGGATGGAATCGTACATATAGGAGTCTCACCTAGAGAACCAATAAGATCCTTTATAATGTGGAGCATGAAGCAGAGAGGGCATGTTGGAAGAACATATATATCAAGAGGTGTTTGAGTGAAAATGTTTGCAGTGTTTGCAGGAGGATGAGGGGACCACTTGGTCATTTTACAGTTTAACTTGTGTCACTGTGTTTAATTCACGGGCTGTAGATTTTATTTAGTTCACATGTGCCTTGTCACATGCTGTATTTAGTATATTATGTAGGTTGAGAAACTGTCGGTAGGTGCACTGGGGGTAGAAACAAACCTGTGTGAGATGTGAGTAATGCAGGGAACTCCAAACTGTTGTTACTGAACGGCAACATGAATGCATTCGCTCGAGTCACAGTGATTCATTTCAAAGATGAAATGTAAACCCAAATACAACAAGAGCTACTGTTCATGTTGTGCATGCAAAAAATACATCATACATATCTAAATATCTAATGATGCACTTTTTATGTGATTTACTGTAAATGCAATATTACTTGTATTGCATTTGCTGATCTGTGTATGGATTTGGGAAGTATTGTTGTATCTTTCCTTTCTTTCCATCTACTCTGATGGTGAGCTGTCTGCTGCACCACACAGCGCATAAATCTTATAAAAGCTTTTTTTTTTTTCTAAAAGTATTTTCCAGCTCTGTTCTCTGTTGTGAGTAAAGTTAGTCCCAAACGAGGAATACTCAAAGACTGGAGAACTTTGGCTGAATTTGACCCAAAAGTTGAAAAAAAAAAAAAATGCAAGCATGTATAGAGTTGTGCAGAGTTTACGTACTGGAAATCCAGGAGCATCGTAGCATTCTAAAAGCCAATGAGATGTTTTCATTAGCTTTTGGATTATTGCAGAAAATAACCTGTGTGACAAGCACACATCTACGATACTTAAACGTTTTGCTCTGTAAGATAATCTCCAGGTATGAACACCACTTTTATGATTCTTGAAGCGTGAATCCAATCACCAGAAGTAAAAAGCTAATATTAGGCTATAAACGAGCTATACCACGACCGCATGAACATGACACAACAAGTCTGTTACGAGACGGCGGGCCTCATTTAGCGGCTTGTTAGCAACCGCATAAAAGCTTCAAAATTCATGAGTGGGATATTTACTGACATGTTTTATATTGTAGAACAAAACGTTGAAATTTCCTCAGCTTGTGGTAACCACAGACCTTATTTCAGGCATCTAACTAAAAACCCATTGACTTCCAGATGAGGGAACCAAAGTGTTAAAATGCTAACTGATTTCCTGGGTTTAGGACTCATTCCTGTAGCATTCTATAGGAGAAGATGAAACATGAACCAGGAAATCTGAAGTTATCGACACAAAATTACTACATAATAACATGTGGCAGCACTTTAATGTGGAAAGTTCACATAATGACACTGATTTTATTCTCTGTCTCTACAATTAGAAGGTAAATAGAAGAATCACAATGAACAAAATATTCCACTGCGTCTAAAATCCCCTACGATACACTACATACTCAATGTGTACTGTCATTCAGGATACGTTTGTGTGAATACGCAGTGGTACGAATCTTTTCAGATGCACTGAGCAGTAATTTACATCCTCACTTACTGAGAACCTCCTTGCGGTTGGAGACGAGTAACCATGGCAACCCGAGCCAACCTCATGTGACCAAAACGACGGTTTGTGAGAATCAAAGTCTGAGTTAATTTAAAATCTTAAGTTACACCTAGCAGAGTGAAATGTTATACTTACGCTTAAATTGAAGTGTTCGAGAGCTGTCTGTGAACGTCTGGTATGAACGTTGTTATCACTACCGCGTTGCATTGTGGGATATTTATGCCACCGTTGTGTCACGCGTTGCATTCTGTAATGTTTCACAGGAAATAGCATGCAGCTTGTGTAACACTGGTTTCACGAGAAGGTTTTGGACATAGTAAAATAAATCACATACTGTGTCTGTGTACTAAATAGTATGTTAGCAGGGAATTTCAGACACAACCTGAGACTATTGGACCAACGCACTGGTCTCACTTAAATGAATGAGGCTGCATGTGTTTGACGCTATTGTTGGTCTTAAGGCAGCCTCAGAGTCTTTTCTTTATGGGGCAACTGAGTAGTTTTAGCTGTGTGTCTTCTTGTGCTGCACGTATCATCCATCAGTCATGGACTGACCTCCTCAAGTCTGTCCTCTTCCTACAGATTACAGGAAGTACAGCGTTGTGGTCACACGTCCGAGCAAACAGCATGCCTCTGTTTGGGTTTGAGCTCTTGATTGATTATTTTCCCAACTACTTATTTGACACTTTCACTGCGTGCGTCTTCTTTACGAGTGTCGTTTCTTACGCCACGAGGTGACCTCTCTCTTCACCTCTGGCGGTGAGACAGCTCGCCGCACACTAACGGCTCAAACCGCAAAGAGAGGATTAAGTTCCCATCACATCTGTCTATAAGCAGCGATCATACTGGAGGAAACTGCCACACTCATTAGAGTCGTCACAACAGTGGTGGGATTTTCACATCATGATTAACAGCTTTCTCATAACGAATGTGATTAACCCCCTTTCGTCCCCGATGGTCAACCAAATATTTGGATATACTTATGAATTGTTCCCTTCTGCTGTTTATCTTTGGAGTTCATGGTCAAGCAGCAGTAATCTCCGTCCTGCAAATGTTATCTGCTATTGTCTTGCTGGATAAACTTTTGGCCCTCGATAAAATGTTGACACAAGAGAACAGACACTAAAGCTAGATTTAGCCTTTGGGCTGGCAAACTTGTTTTGCGTTTCCCTACATCACTGTAGTCCAAAAGTCTCCTTGGTGTCTCAAATAAAATCTGTTTCTATGAATGAAAAGCAGCTTTTTTAGTGAAGCCTCTTTCAGACATGGAATCTGTAACATTGCTGGGTTCATCGATCTGTTTTAAATACTGGCTTTTAAACATACAGTAGGATATGGAGATGCAAGGCAATGAGGCAATGTATTAGGGCTGCAGTTACTCATGATCATTTATTACCAGTTATTTTCTTTATTGATTGATTGTTTTGTCTACACAATATCAGAAAATAGTGAAAAATCACAAGAGCCCAAGTTGACATATTTCAGTTGCTTGTTTTGTCAAAAAAATGTCAATGAACCCAAATATTCATATTTTAGAGACTACAGCAACTGGCATTTTAGTTGAAAAATGACTTAAACATGCAACTGAAAATAAAAATGTCAGCTTTGGATCAATGCGCCACTGAGACAAATCTGCTGCTTGAAAATGTGATCAAACTGCTCTAAGCTGCATTGTTGTTTGCACATTGTTTGCACATGACACTCAAATGTCGTGTTTTCATATGTAAGAACACTGTAGTCTTGAATTTGCCTTTACTGGTCTGCTTTTATTCGAACAAGAAGAAAATGTTATAGAAATGTTGCCATGTAAAAGCCCTTTTTGAACGGGGTTGGTTGTCTCATTGAGTAGATCTCGCTCCCTAGAGGGCGCTGTTAATATATGTTGGTACAGACATTTTCAGAATTGGGGTCGGAGGTCACCTACAGGGTCGTATCCGGAGTAAGACACTTGACATCGAGGTGAGAGAAGTTTTAGTGTTTCTCCATGTCAAAATGTAAACGGCTGTTTCTCCTCTCGGCTTACAAAATGGGTTTATAATAAAACGATTCATCACCATTAAAAGTATGAGGGAGAGCTATAGTTTGGTTTTGTTGTTAGCTAGGCTTCAACATGTGGCTGGCGGAGTAGTCTTGGTAGTAGTGCTTGACTGTGGTTGTAAAGCCTTTCTCTGAGGAAGTGGTAAAATAATGAGAATACTAAATCCCATAACCAGTGGTATCAGACTATACGTTACAGAGGCAACACATAAGCCAAATACAATATAGGGTGTGGAAAAGGTGCAGCAAGCTGTTGCCTCATGGGGTTAAAAAAGCCTTTTTATAAAAATAGTTTTTTTTTTTTAAGATTTAAAAGACTTGACAGTAATCAACTTAGTCAGGAAATGACTCAAATAAATATGAAATATCGGAACGACAAAACACACTGGAGGTGGGATTTAAAGTTTTTTGCAGTTTTTGAGAGATTCAGATGGAAGTAAAAAGTGTGACGACCAACCCTGTTCTCCCCTATCACATTACGGTACACATTTTATGTCTAAAAGAGGCTTCAGGCGGCCATCATAGAGCAGCACTAGTGCAGTTTATTTTTGAATATAATACAGGGTTAATATGGCAACCAGTACATACATTTTTAATCTAACCTAAATAAATAATATAAAACTTGTTACAGAGCGAGCATTGGTCAATGCATTGTGAATGTGAAATGAAAGTAATGTACAGTCTTTAATGTATTTTTCTGAAACTTTGGTGGTGGTGTAATGACATTTATTATTGATTGGATTCCTGAGTGGGCTGAAATAAATTGACCTTGGCTATAATGTTGAGTTGTCTCATGTAACTGTGTGACTTAACAACAGATTGACTCACAACTGTTGGTGACGATTCGAGCGTTTGAGAGATTGGATGTTTTTTTTCTAGTGGAAGTGAGAAAAATATGTTATTTTACATTTTAAGTTTGAATATTAGCTGTGTGTGAGTATGTGTGTGTTTGTGTGTGTTTATGTCTAACTGTAAGAAAAGACAGGATGTGTGTTTGAGAGAAAGGGGTGGGGTGTGTGTGTTTAAAAGGGTGTGTGTGTGTGTGTGTGTGGATGCGTGCGTGTTTGTTTATATGTGTTTATATACATGCGCACGTGAGTGTGTGTGCATCTTTTCGTTTGTGTGTGTGTGTGTGTGTGTGTGCGTGTGCGTGCATGGTTGTTAGGGAAGGAGTGGCAGCCAGGATGCCTGTGGAAGAGGGGGAGGTGTGTGTGTGTGTGTGTGTGTGTGTGTGTGTGTGTGTGTGTGTGTGTGTGTGTGTGTGTGTGTGTGTGTGTGTGTGTGTGTGAGAGAGAGAGAGAGAGAGAGAGAGAGAGTGTGCAGCGAGCAAGAGAGAAAATATGCGTGTGTTACAGAGACAGAGAGAAAATGTGTGTGTGTGTGTGTGTGTGTGTGTGTGTGTGTGTGTGTGCTCTGTGTGTGCTTGTGCGCATGTGTCTGTGTGTAGTTGCGCATTCGTGTGCATGTGGGTGTATGTGTGTTTGAGAGATGAAAAAAGAGAAGGGGAGAGAGGGCAGGAAAGAGTGTGTGAGTGTGTGTGTGTGTGTGTTTGTGTGTCTGTGTGAGAGAGAGAGAGAGAGTGAGACAGACAGACAGACAGGGAGGGAGGGAGAGCAAGCAGGAGACAGTGTGTGTGTGTGTGTGTGTGTGTGTGGCGTGCCCTGTGAATGTTTGCGCAAGCGTGTGTGTGCTTCTGAGTGTGTGTTTGTTCCTGTGTGTGTGAGTGAGAGAGTGAGAGAAGCAGAGCAATAGAGGGAATGTGTGCGCATGTGTGTGTGAGAGAGTGAATGGGCGAGCAAGGAAGAGAGAGAGGATGTGTGTGAGAGAGTGAATGAGCGAGCGAGCAAGGAAGAGAGAGGACGTGCGTGTGTGTGTGTGTGTGTGTGTGTGTGTGTGAGAGAGAGTGGGGGAGGGGTGTACAGGAGTGTGTGTGAAAGGAAAGAGAGGTTGTGTGTTTGTGTGTGTGTGCGTGCTTGCTTGTATGTGTGTGTGAGTGCGCCTGCGTAGGAGGGAGTGCGCGTGTGTGTGTGTGTGTGTGTATGTGTCTGACAGAGATAGAGGGGGAGGGGTGTGTGTGCGGGGAGAGCTAGGAGCAAGCTCTGCAAATGGTGTGTGTGTGTGTGTGTGTGTGTGTGTGTGTGTGTGTGTGTGTGTATGTGTGTTACAGCAGTACAATATGTGCCTGTGCTGAATGAAAGGGAAATGAATGCGGTGTGTGTGTGTGTCTGTGTGTGAGAGTGTGTGTCTGTGTGTAAGAGTGTGTGTCTGTGTGTGAGAGTGTGTGTCTGTGTGCTGTGGAAGAGGGTGTGTGTCCTTTATTGGAACTGTGTGTGTGTGTGTGTGTCTCAGTGTGTAGTTTGTGACGACTGTATAATTGTGTGTGGCTGAACATGTGCACTGTGAGTGAGGATTGTGTAGCTGTGTGTGTTTGTGTGTATGTGAATACACACACACACACACACATACACACACGTATTGGGGGTATTGGTGCGGGTGATGAAGTGTTCATGATAGTGTGCGCACGCAAACAGAGCAGAATTACAATTAAACCAAAGTCATTTAGCAGCTCCCAGATCTCCATACATTTACTGTCACATCCTTCTTCGTCTTCCGTCTTATCTCAGCAGAGCGTCATCTCTGAGCCTCTTGATGACGGTTGCATCCTCCCGTGATTCACTGTTCATCAAGTGGTTCCACCAGTTCAGGATCTACATCATTGTAAGAAGTTTTAAAGTAAGTCTGGAGCCAGCAGGGGTCAGCAATTAGGTTCAACCAGAGGCAGGTTAACAGGTGCAGTGGAGACACAGCTGGATCTACTGTATGTTTTACATTCTCTTCTTTATTTGAATTATATATTTTCATTCATTCATTATCTGTAACCACTTTTCCTATTCAGGGTAACAGGGGAGCTGGAGCAGCAATACTAAGAGCTAACTGGCCCGATCTGAACAGGCATGCACTCCAAAAGGCCATGCTACAAACAGGATCTGCACTAGTAGTTAATGATAACAGGGAAATGTGCATTTATCTTACCCTTAAAGGACCACTCCAGTGATTTAGTGTTAGTCTTTAGTATAGTTTACAAAGTTGGAGGACTCACATGATGAGATAGAACAGAAACACCCTCACTCTGGCCCAGTTCAGACCTGGTATTAGGCGTCCACATGTGTCTGAACCACTAATCAGATCTCACTTCTCTGCTCTATATGCAATTAAACACGTAGTAAACACATGGCTAACAAAGCAGACACTGTGACATAATATTGCTTGAATGTCGGTGGTAATATCCATATTTGTGATTTACTTTTTACTTTTTATTAACTTCAAAATAAAAGGTTCCCGGGGACCTCCGTGCTGCCAGGACTGCTGCCTTTGCCAGACAACAGCGGGGCACAGAGCTCCAGAGGTCTGGGGAGGAGAGAGAACAGACGGGTGGATGGGTATCAGCTCTGTGCAAAGTAGCACAACAAAAACACATCTCCAAAAATATGATAATAATGCACTTTGAGTGCCAAGTATGATAGTCTGTAGATATGTAGCCTATAAACAATATATATTTTAGTAAAATACAATTGTACCGACAGAGTACAATAGAGCAATGAGGCCCTTTCCACGCTCATAAGCATGATGTATCTTCACCTGAGGAGTGCAGAGACCCTGTTGATCCAAGCAGGATTTATGTTGAGTGGGCGATCCTTTATTGTGTCCCAGGACACATTCATGTACACACTACTCAAATGTGAATGTGGCCATACGTGGTCCAGACCACTTCTGAATGTGGTCTGAAAGATCTGATCTCAATGCATCATGAGCGCGTTCACACCTTCACAAAAACTCAGAACGCATGTTAATACCAGGTCTGAACAGGGCCAGCTTCCGGGCCAGGGAAAGGGGGGACCTGGCACTGCTGCACCATGCACACCGGCAGTGACCGTGCCGTCGTCCTCATGGCGATTATCTCATTAACGTTATGGTTCCCTTATAGCATTGGGTTTAAATCTGAAATATTGACAAATAGGCGCTTTTAGTTTTGCTTCAACAACAAATCCTCCGCCATCATCTTGTCGCATCCCGTGTGTGTGAAATTTGACACCTGCTGCTTTGTGCTGACTCAGTACGGAGCATTCACTGTCATTTTGTAGTGTCCGTCGCCCAGTTAATTATTGATTGCATAGTACTAATACACAAAGATGAACTACATGGGTTTTATTTCTGTAAAAAAAGCAAAATGACGGTGGGGGCAGTGGGTACGTAATGAAATCAGTGTGTGCCTGACCAATGTGTAACAAGACCACTGCGGCAGGTCTAGCTGCATTCAAACCAAATCAGGTGTTGAGGCAAAGACGCCAGTCCTCCCATTCACTTGAACGTAGGCAGTGCGCTTAACATGTGGCGTTGGGACCGAAACCCGTGGCAAAAAGATGACACAGAATCAAATGCAACCAAACCTCATGCTGCGGTGGCCAATCACATAACTGGTGATGCAGAAATGTACAACCCAACCAGGGGGAAACAAAAGACATTAATTGTCTTGCAGTCACTTGGTGATAGAGTGCTACAGGAATGAGTCCCAAAACCCAGAAATGACTTAGCATTTTAGCACTTCCGGTTCCCTCATCTGGAAGTCAATGGATTTTTAGTTAGACGCCTAAAATAAGGTCTATGTTTAACGCAAGCTTTTGTTCTATGACATAAAATATCCCACTCGTAACTTTTGAAGCTTTTACGTATCTTAAAAAAGGCGGTTGCTAACAAGCAGTTAAATAAGACAATGAACGTCATAATGCCAAACACTAGTCCGCCTTTAGATTAGTGGTGTTGTGGTTCATTTATAGTGTAACGTTAGTTTTTTACTTCTGGCGATCGCATCCACACTTTAAAAATAACAAATATTTGTTTGCCTCAGGACTTTTACTCTGCAATAATCCAAAATCCCACTGGCTTTTTATTGCGGAAACCAGGGAGATGCTAACTTCCTGGTTGACCTACAAAAATACATCACCCCTGCAGCACTCTATTAAGTGACACTCACACACTGCCGCACAACCATGAGCTAATCACCTGATTTGGTGTGACTGCAGCCTTATAGAGCACAGGCGCCCACTTTCTGGATATTGTATTTGTAAAATGAGACTCCTGTTTCCTCAAAACATACCAGACACTAGATAAATGGCAAATGTGTTGCATTCGTGCAAACACTCATATTAGAGATGACCGCAGTGTATAAAGGCACACAGATCATGAAAAGAGACTTTGCACACTCGTTTGATTCTGAGAAATTATAAGCATAAAGCAACATGATGCATTTTCCATCCAAAGCCATCAGTTTCCACTGCTGTCACCAAGTTGCACATTGAAACGCTAGGGCATGTCAGGCTGATCGCCAAAACATTGATCACAGAGCCTGACAAATGTTTGCACAATTCAATACACAGCCATAACAGTGTGAGCTGTCTGAAAACAGGCCTTTCTGACCAGATAGCTGGAGCTAATGGCTAATTATACTCTCTGAGCTAACGAGAGGTTTCCTTCTTGCGATAATGAACATTTTCCAGCCGTTACTTTTGTGATTCATGACACATAAAAAAAGGGGTTGTTTTCTTCCTGCATGTGCATCTCACTGATGACGTCGCTCGTAAAACCTCCAGATATACTGGATCTTTTTCATGACATCATCAGGGTCATTGTTGCATCCTTTGCAATAAAACTGTGAGGTGCTTTGTTTAGATAATACTGAGGCAGTTTGTGTTTGTGTGATAGTTCATGAGACCTAATTTTGCAGGTTGTTCTCATTCACTGTTTGTAAAGAGTAATACACTGTAATTCGTATAACCCACGTAATTGTGTGCCAAGACGTGCAGGGCTGCAGCTAAGGAAGGTAAGAGTAACAAAGTCTGCGTAGGAAGGAGGTCATGTGGATAGATGGGTCAAACAAATACAGGACTTTCACCCAGGAGGCCACTGTTTGTGTCCTGTGTGATACTACTTAAGGTTGACTTACATTCCCGTACTTTTGTTATATAACTTACATAACTGACACTACCTACATAAGTTACATAACAAACAGTTATTTTAAAACAAACCACAGTCTTTTCTTAAACCTAAACAAGTAGTTAAGGTAGGGTTTCTAAGGGGGCTCCAGCCAAATGGGGAATACTTTATTGTCACTGTAATTCCATCTGTAACACTGTGACGACGTATGACTATTTTGGTCATGGGGTTCATGCACTTTCAGTAATTAAACATTTAAAAGCAAAAAAATCCTTTCAGATAAAAGGACCAAAACTTGGGAACCACTGTCCCAATTAACCGGTTCTTCACTGCAGGAGCTTGTAAAAGTGCACTGATTGTTTGTGTTGCTGCCAGACATTCGTAGGATAATGCAGGAAAAATTACAATTTACTTTTTCATGAGATATCACCATTGTATGAGGATGTCGAATTTTGGCACCATGATCTGTCTAGTTTGACTCAATAAGCCCAGAACGAGGCGCATTTCAGTTTGGTCCAGACATATTGGGATTTTTTATTTTCTAGGCTACTGTTAGATCTACAGTACATTTCTGAAACATGTGGAAATGCCTAAAAATTTCCAGGTAGCCGTCTGGAGTTGCAAAGTAGGAGAAGCTGCTGGTTCTGCAAGTATACCACTATAAATTCCCACAAGAGATCTGATATCCTCAATTTTCGTCAATATGAATGTCACCCACTATCGTCTATGCACAAAATTAATAGGACTTTCACACTGGATCCTAAAAAAAAAAAAAAAAAAGGCTGAATGAAGTTGATTTTTTGGAGAAACCAGAAACAAAATCAGTTATGGTGCTTTTCTCTGAATACTACAATAACCATGAGCCTCAGCTGCCGTTTCCATGGAGGCCAAACAGGGCAAATTCCGAACCCTTTGTTTTTTTAATTAAATTAAATTAAAAGGAAAACACTGCACCATATCTGCTGAATTCATATTAAATAGACCCAGAATCACAAAGCACCTGGCTTTAACTGCTGAATGTAGACCTATTATCGGGTTTCCACAATGCATCGATTTTATCTTCCACTCACTGAGTTTTAATTTGTGTGTTTCTTACAGAAGTGCTTTCTTAGGTTTTTGTGTACACTGGCTTACCTTTGACATTTTTCAGTGATATTTTCTTACACAGTTGCTCATCTTTTGTACTGATGATTCATGGGAGTTTCAAGTCCATCCAAGGCTTTGAAGGGCTCCTATTGCATGTCGCCCACCATTCTAGTCTATGCACAAAATGAACAGGACTTTCATACTGGATACTTGAAATAAACCCTCCCCCTATATTAGTCTGCAAGGCCCACCAATACAATTCAATCTTTCATTGGGGGACCAAACATTTTTGGTGATTTGGCTAATGAGCTGCTATTTGCTGCCTCCCAACCTACAGTATTACCTTACTGTTTTAAATGGGTTTCAATCTTCAGCTGGACAAGACAGTAAAGTCAACCTGTCTGCAAACACCTGACCAAACCAGCCGACCAGGAGTTTGACACAGTTCGTCACATGGACACCGCTGTGTTTGCAGGTTTTAACCTCTCCGGTGTTCTCTAGTTGAGGATTTAGTAATAGGTCCCAGATTAACCAGCTTGGAGACCACGACTCGGTTAATTGACAGGTTGAATTCAATCAATAATCAATTGTTTAATCAAGTGTTTTTTAATTTTTTTTTATAAACCTTTATTTAACCAGACAAGTTGATCAAGAACAAATTCTTATTTACAATGACGACCTGGCAAAATGCAAAGCCTCCTGAGGGGAAGGGGTAAAAAGAAATATCAAAAGTTAAAAAGACAGCACATGACAAGCATTACATACAATACGACAATAAGCATTACAAACAAACGGTACAACAACAGAACAAGAGTAGCAAGTAGTAAAGACAAACAATCACAACGAGTTTTACCAAACTAGTACACATGCATCAGGCAATAGCAGACAAACAGCATCAGGAAATACGACAGATTAAGAGTAGGACAAACCATACACATATATACAGTTGTGTTCAAAATTATTCAACCCCCACAGTAGATAAGTGTTTTTGCAAGTTTTACATTTATTTTTCATCTTGTTTATAATCACATTAAATAATGACATGTCAAATAGACAAATACAACTGAAATTACAACAAAAATGTTTGTAATATACCAATTAATGGCCTTTCTGTGATTACTTCGTTGACAAAATTATTCAACCCCTTAGGTATGTACAACTTTAGTACTTAGTACAACATCCTTTTGCAACAATCCTTTAGACGTGAAGCATAGTTTGACACAAGTTTCTTGCAGCGATCCACAGGTATCTTCGCCCATTCCTCATGGGCAAAGGCCTCCAGTTCATTAACATTTTTTGGCTTGCGTGCTGCAACTGCCTTCTTCAAGTCCCACCAGAGATTTTCAGATTTAAGTCTGGTGATTGCGATGGCCACTCCAGAATCTTCCAGCCCTTCTTTTGCAACCAAGCTGTGGTAGATTTTGAGGTATGCTTAGGATCATTGTCCTATTGGAAGGTCCAACGTCTCCCAAGCCTCAGCTTTGTCACTGACTGCATGACATTTGCATCCAAGATCTCCTGGTAGTGAACTGAATTCATAATACGTTGCACACGCTGAAGATTCCCTGTACCTGAAGAAGCAAAACAACCCCAGAGCATGACTGACCCCCCACCGTGCTTCACAGTAGGCAGGGTGCTCTTTTCTTTATAGGCATCATTCTTTCTCCTCCACACGTACCGTTGATCCATTGGCCCAAAAAGTTCCAGTTTGGTCTCATCACTCCAGAGAACAGTATCCCAAAACCTTTGTGGTTTGTCCACATGGTGTTTGGCATACTGGAGTCGACTCTTCTTGTGCTTTGGAGTCAGTGAGCCAGTTTCTTGCATGGAAGCCATCATTTCGCAGTGTGCGTCTTATTGTCTGGGCAGAAACCTGAATACCTCCCTTTGACATGTCCTGTCGTAGTTCCTCAGCTGTCACCCGGGGATTTTTCTCCACCTTTCGCCTCAGGTATCGCACAGCAGTTGCAGACAGTAACCTCTTTCTACCACGCCCAGGTAGCGTTTCCACTGTGCCTTTAGCTTTAAACTTGTGGACTATGCTCCCAATTGTGTCTCTTGAAATGTTTAGCCTCTTTTAACCCATCTTTTTATATCCATATCCTTGCTTATGAAGTGAAATGACCTCCTCTCTGAACTTTTTTGACCATTCCTTGGATTTCACCATGTTGCAAAGATGTCATTAACTGCCAAGAAGAGCCATGTGTCACAGTCCTTTTAAATCTGCTTAATTGCTGCTCATTAGGGTTCCGTTCACATCTACAGGTGTTTTCATCAGCTGTTTGACAACACCTGATGGAAACCTCTGTTCTTAAGAGTGGTGGACTAGGGGGGTTGAATAATTTTGTCAATGAGGTAATCACAGAAAGGCCATTAATTGGAATATTCCAAAAAATATTTTTGTTATTTCAGTTGTATTTGTCTATTTGACATGTCATTATTTAATGTGATTATAAACAAGATGAAAAATAAATGTCAAACTTGCAAAAACACTTATCTACTGTGGGGGGGTTGAATAGTTTTGAACACAATTGTATGTACAGTAGATGCTGCATTGACTCCCGGATCATACGTCAACGTGGGCGTCATATTGGACAAGGCAAGACTGGCCTGTAACCCTATAGAAATGAATGGGGGAGCTGCTGTTTTTGTGGATAAAAAGCACTATCACGTCTACATTTCTTAACCGATTTCAATGAGAACTCATTATTTTTTTCTTTTCCCAATGATTTGGTGAAAACCTGTTGAATACGTTAAAGTCTCTGCTTCCAGTTCATAGACCACCAGCCTGTCCTTTGACATGATGGGATTCAGTCAATTATTAGGTAAAAACTAGTACTATCATATCACATTGTCCTTGTAAGCATTTTTTCACATTTATCAACTGTTCAAGTTAACATTACATCTTTACAAAACATTTGCTTCTGTAACATCAGATAAGGGCTAGTTCGCTAATTGATATAAATTAATGTTAAAGCTTATTGATGTTCATATCTAACATGATAGGTTTAAAACATGAATTGTGCAATATTAAAAACAATATGTGTCTAATATTGCAAACACTAAAACTGATGCATTTCTTGGTTAAAAATTACACTATTATGGCAAATTATTTAGTTTTTATAAATTTAATATCACCTTTCAATAAATTCAGATCATAACTAATATTATTGTACTAGTATTTATTGTTTTGTTTTGTTTATTTTGTATTATTTTATTTCATATTGTATTATACAGAGGTCTCAATATTAACTTCTATATTAAACTTAAACAAGGAAAATGTCTTACAAACTTGACATATGTGAGTTTTAAGAGTTCCCCATGATAAATGAAGTTGTCACAAAAGTAATTCATGTAAGCCCACGGTACTCACTCTCCTGAGCATTTAGCATCAACTATAGCAGCAACTATAGCGTAACTATGGAGATTCTTAGTAACTGCAGACAAAACTGTATTTTTCTTCTCCAGTTAGATCGTAAACCCTTTGATATAATAACAACTCATTAAGTCAGTTGGCCAATGTAGACATTATAGTGCCTTTTATTTAGAAGAATGGCAGCTCCCCTGTTCACTAGTAGAGGGTTACAGGTCAGTCTGGCCAGGTCCAATATGGCGCCCATGTTGACGTATCACTGTAACGGGCTGGAGCGTCCGATACGCCATCTGTGTATATACAGTATGTCTATGGAACAAACAGGCAAAGCAACAGGACAGCAAACAGCAGACAGACAATATTTGGTTGTATCAGCAATACAGTATTTACAGTATTTACATACAGTGTTTGTATTAAACTTCTCCGGCTCTGTTGTGGTGCCAGGCGAACTGTAATGGGTCGTGGTTTAGCATCGAAGGTAGAAGCCACAGAAAGAGTTTATTTTCCCTGACAAGCATCAGTCTGAATACATGTATTTGGGATTTTCTATTACATTGTAAGACCTTATAACACAATAATACACAGTTTAATAGTTATCTCAGTTATTTAAAAAACAAAACATGATTTATATTGTTGGTCTTAATATACAGTATAAGACTCCTACACTTTGTCCCTTCTCTCCTTCATTCTAGTTTACCTCCCTATACATTATTAATGAGCCTTTCAGAGCGTTGATGGAAGAGTTTGACCAGTGTACTATCAGCCACAGTGTATATTTGTATGGTAGGTTAATCTGTCAATATTATGTATTTATATTTGACATTGAGACTGAATGGGTGGTTTAATTAATAATCACAGAAATTTCACTATGGTAATAAAGCCATGAATGAGATTCAATACACACAGCAAACTACACCCATCATATTTTATTACAATTAAATAAGACCACCTTTTGCAGTTTTTTTCTCTACTTGGGTTTTATATTGATTGCTTTTGGTTGAATACTGTATGGTTGAGAAAGACAGTTTTAATTATGTGGCAGTTTTATTATACAATAAGCTAATAACACAATTATAATTACTGCTGAAAGCAACGTGAAAAGCTTGATAATTGGGATACACAACACCTTATAATGGCCCTGGGACAAATAATACACACTATCAATACACATTCTTGCAGTATTTTACAGGTACCTGCTGTTTGTTTTGTTTCTCAAGCAGTTTTCACATAACATCCTTTTTCATTCAATAAAAAATAACAGGTTTGAATTTATTCGAGTTATATATTGTATATATTATGTTCCTTGTCTGCTCTTTGAAGCCTGTTGTCAGTTTATGATTTTACATGTGAATGATGGAGCACATGAGCATGTTGCTGTGTGTGTAGAATACAAGGTTGTACACTTATTACATGTTGATTCATCTGATTTCCCCAAAACATCCATGAAATTAGAAGTAGTGGAAAAAAATATGTGTATAATATAATATATGATGGATTTGTTTTTTGAAAGAAGCAATGTCATTTCAGATATGCCTCCCTCTTCAGGTCCCAGAGCTATCGTAATGGCTCGTATGATTTACTTGCAGTATTGTGCAAAAGAGAAAAGCCTTCGTTATTGTTACCGTAGGCAGTGTGTTGTAACACTACTGTATTGTGAATTACCTTCTGATTTTCATTTGTACAACTTAGTCCAGAAATCAACATCTTACAACATAAATTAGAGGTAAAGGAAGTAGCTAATCAGTGTTACTGCAGTCTGCTCTC
This sequence comes from Pterois miles, assembly GCA_947000775.1. Classification (NCBI taxonomy): domain Eukaryota; kingdom Metazoa; phylum Chordata; class Actinopteri; order Perciformes; family Scorpaenidae; genus Pterois; species Pterois miles. The sequence continues at coordinate 4,299,366 of CAMQGK010000224.1, read as the reverse complement.
CCCGGTGATTAGCATTTCATTAGCACACCACTGGAACACAATGTGATGTATGCCACATGTCTGTCCAGCACAAGCCTTATTCATTCCCCCTTTTTAAATCCAATTTATGATTTAGACCCATATTGATGAAGCCATATTTTGTAAATCCTCTCAACGTTTGAGAAAAATCACAGACATATTTATATGTTCCATATAAATATACTTTGATGTGTGTTTCACTTGTAGTCTGTGTACTAATTATGAATATTAGGCCAGTGGTTCCCAAACTTTTCCACATCAAGGACCCCTAAGCTGACACACATTAGACCACGGACCTCCATTTGATAATACTGTGTCCCAGTAGCAAAATTCCATAATAACTTTTCAGCAGATTGTAATTCAAGTGGTCTGAGAGTAAACTAGACTTCTGCACCTCCTCATGGCTCTGTTTTCAGGCTTTCAATAAAACAATTTGGGATGGGAGACTTAAGCCAATCACAGGTTTTTTCAGACAGCGAGAGCGTTTCTATTGAGCGTTCTTATTGGCTGTGCTCCAGCTGGTGGGCGGTGCTTGGTATTTTCTCGAATGATCTCAACATGGCTGACACAAACTTGCTCATTTTACAGCTAAACAGTATTCAAGGCCAGAAATAGTCATTACAGTAAAATATAGATTCATATTTGATCAGTGCTGCCTACTTTGACCGTTTGATCGGACTTAGTGAGTGACTGACAGCTGCTCAGGTTCCAGCTCGGCTCTGATTGGTTGTTTTTCTCCAGTCTGTGAACTCTTGCCGATGCCATTAGGAGCACCGGAGGACACAGAGGCACATGATTATTTTTTAGATTATCTGTCTCATGCACTAAAAAAAACCCCAAATTAAATCATATTTGCTCCATTTTTACCCAATACAGCTTTAATCTTCTGGTTTTGAATAAGGTGTTGGATGCTGTTATTAAAGACAACGTGGTGAGATGGCCTGGCACTTTTTAAAAAGATGTATCTAGATATTTGAAAGCCTAAATGACTTCCCCAGAGTACAAGCTGCAGTAGGTGGTTTCTCTAACTAAAGCTAACCCTGAGATTGTTCGATGCATTGTGACAGAAGGTTTTAATAAGGTCTGCTCTGAAACGATGTGAATAATAATTAAAAATGTATTCCTTTGTATTTTTAGCAAATGTGGGTGCTGGATCTCCGAAATCTTTGAAATGTGTCACCTTTGAACTGACCTTTCTACTCATACACTCACAAAGCTGAAATTGATAACTTTCGACCACTAGATGTCACATTCTCCCTCTTCTTCCTAACTGGATGCGATGTGAACAAGTGAACATCAGATTGTTTCAGTTTTTTTCAGTGAAGATGTCCTAACCTGCTCTGTGCATCAGTTAACAGGCGATCTAGTGATGTCGCTTATTTGAAAAAACACTCGCCCTGGCTCTATTTATGCTAGTTTTGCGCAACTCCGACCTATTTTTACTAGTCAAAATCAACGCTGACAGTAACTGACAATTAATATCACTTTCTATATGTAATAAAGAGTGACATCAATTATAGTTTATCTGGACACTTTTCTGCACTCCATTCACCAGTTTGCTCGGTCGCTGTAAGTTAGGAAGAGATGTTACTCCTCCTTTCCATTGCATTTACTTGAAGTTGTTTGTAGGCACTTTCAATTTCAGCCATTTATCCATTTTTTCCACACTAACTGACGACAGAGAGATACCACATGATACCAACGTTGTTATTGGCTCACAAGCCTTCTTAGAAGTGGGAACCAAACATTTATTTCCAACCGGCCAAAATTATTAATATGATTAACTCACAATCATAATATTTTTTTCAGGAAAAGATCTACTTTTATTCTGTACTTTTGTAAAGGCCTTAAATATCATCTTGATTTTTTTTTTTTTCATTTGAGATATTTTGACAAATTGTGAGGAATTACTAACAAAGGTTTGTGATGAGGACTTGTGTTAACCTGTTGATAAAATAAGGAGTGCATATATGTGTGATACCAACGTTGTTATTGGCTCACAAACCTTGTTAGAAGAGGGAACTAAACGTCAGATATCTTCCACAGAGATAAATAAAACATTCATTTTGGACCCGCCAAAATTTTTAAAATGATGATGATGAATGTCATTCTTTTCAGGAAAAGCCATACTTTTATTCTGTACCTTTCTAAAGGCACTGTAGATGTATTATTATTATTATTATTATTATTATTAAAGATTTGTCTACATAAGAATGTTATTAATAACATCTTCAATGTTTTTTTTCATTTGATGTATTTTGACAAATTGTGAAGAATTTCTTACAAATGTTTATATACACACATGCTACAGTTTGCCATTGTCACTAATACATAATTGTTAAATAATGCAATAATAATAATAATAATAATTGCATAATGGGCTGCACGGTGGTGTAGTGGTTAGCGCTGTCGCCTCACAGCAAGAGGGTCACAGGTTCGATTCCAGCTTGCGGCTCTTCTGTGTGGAGTTTGCATGTTCTCCCCGTGTAAGCGTGGGTTTTCTCCGGGTACTCCGGCTTCCTCCCACCATCCAAAGACGCTGTTTAGGTTAATTGATGACTCTAAATTGCCCGTAGATGTGGATGTGAGTGTGAATGGTTGTCTGTCTATATGTTGTCTGTCTCTATGTGCCCTGCGATGGACTGTCCAGGGTGAACCCCGCCTTCGCCCAATGCTAGCTGGGATCGGCTCCAGCCCCCCACGGGATAAGCGGTTGACGATGGATGGATAATTGCATAATACAGCTAAGCTATTTGAGGTTATAATGATCACATTATTAAAAATTTAATTTTAATGCCTCCTAATGTTAATTGGGAAGTCTGTGGAAAATCATTATGTATGTGTTTGCTGATACTGAACTTGGATATTGAAAACTATCATATCTCAGTTGCTTATTATATTATTTTCAAAAACAAAATTGGTCGAAAATGATATCAATAAGACCTTTAATATCTTCAGTTTTTCAGATATAGATTTGAGGTATATTGACACAACTTGTGACACGTTACAGTTTGTTACTGTTACTAATGCATTATTGTATAAGCTAATTCTACTGTCATATATTTTAAGTGATACTGACATTATGAATCTTGTCAAAAATGTAGCCTCATTTTTATGCATCTTAATGTTCACTGGTAGGTCAGTAATGTAAATGTACATAAATCACACAATCTGTGGATGAGTGTTAACCTGTTGATAAGATAGAAAAGAGTGAATGCATGCGTGTGTAAACAGTAAGATGCTGGGAAATGTTTCTCAGCATACTTTAATGTTATTTTGTTTAAAAGACCAACTTTGACCTGAACAGTACTCCTTGATTTTCATGATTTCTCCTCTCAGTCAGCGAGCTAATCAGTCTTCTAAGAAACGGTCTACTTTTTTTCATCCGCTCGGTGGACCGGTCCATTCCTCTGCGGGGGTGGCCAGCATCAACGTATTTATTAAAAGTAGCCCACAACTTGATATTTACTCCCCACGGTGGGACCATGTAAATAAACTGTTTAAGAATCACGCCTGCTTCCGGTTTCGACTCGTTAACAAGACGAGGTAACCGACATTAACGGGCTGTTTTGTCGGCTGCCGCGCGCCGCGCACCCCCTCCGCCACTCCGCGGTGGGAGCGGCTGGAATAACCTTGGTGTGAGCTAGCTGAGCGGCTGGAGAGAAGAGCGAGAGGCTGAACGGTGAGGCGGCGGAAGATCAGCGATCGCTGGCGTGAACATGGCGGAGACCGTACGCTCTCTCTTCGACTACAGAGAGGCACACAGCCTGGACAGCGACGGAGAAGGCATCAAACCGACACCGCCACTGCGGGGGTGAGGGACTCCGTTAACCGTGACATACACTATAATGAAAAACTGTTTCATGACAGTGTTTTCCTCCACAATGACAGCGAGACTCGGGTGGGTGTGTGCGCGCATGTATGTGTGAGGGTGTTTTTGATGGAGCTAAAGTTGTAAACATGTGTTATATGCTAAGTAAAAGTCCAGCTGAAAGAAATTATGTGAGAAAGTCGCTGGTTTGCGTCACGTTAGCTTGTTTTTTGACCGTTAATTTCCACCTTACAAAGCAGCTCCGAAGAGGTGTGTGCGCGCGTGCGCGAGTTTGTGTAAATGCGCGCGCGTACAGTGTGCACCGTATGTGTGTGAGCGACACTGAGTTCACCTTTTGAGTGTGTTGTTTGAGTGACAGGATGAAGCACATTTAATAAATACACACTATCTCAACAACTAAAACATGCACTTTTTTCAGGTGAACCCCAAAAACGCTGAGAGTTTAATGGCATGGTGTTCTGTCTAAAACTGTTACCAAGTTTTCAGGAACATAAACCATGATGCATCTGTTCAATATGGCAAAGTTATAAAAATGTTGGAATTAACATACTGTCAGAGCGTGTGTGTGTGTCTCTCTCTCTCTCTTTCTGTCAGTGCGCGCTCGCGCTAGTGTGTAGTGTGCGTGCGCATATGTGTGTGGTTGTGTGAGAGTGGGAGAGAAAGCCACACACACATACACACACACACACACACACAGGGAGGGGGGGAGAGAGCGTGAGAGAGAAAGGAGCAGCTCTGTGTGTGTGTGTGTGTGTGTGTGTGTGTGTGTGTGTGTGTGTGTGTGAGAGAGAGACACACAGAGGGAGGGGGAGTGGTGTGTGTGTGAGACACACAGAGAGGGAGGGGGAGTGGTGTGTGTGTGTGTGTGTGTGTGTGTGTGTGTGTGCTAGAGCAGAGGAAGGAGGAGGGAGTGTGTGTGAGAGAGGGATGGGAGGGGGAGAGAGTGTGTGCGTGACAGAGACAGACACTGAGTGTGTGTGTTTGTGTGTGTGTGTGAGAGAGAGAGAGAGAGATGGGGAGAGGGAGGGGGAGCACAGTGTGTAAGAAGTGTGTGACAAAGAGAACAGGAGTGTGTGTGTGTGTGTGTAGTATTGAGTGTGTGAGTTTGTGTGTGGTTGAGAGAATGAGTAAGTGTGTGTTGGGAAGACAGGGTGTGTTTGAGAGAAGGGAAAATGTGTTTTTAAATGTGTTTTTCAGAGTGTGTGTTTGCACGCATGCATGCCTGTTTGTGTGTGTGTGTGAGAGAGAGAGAGTGAAAGAGTAAAGGTGTGTGTTTACTGTAAGGCAGAAGAGAGAGGGACTGTGAAGGACATATATGTGTGTGTGTGTGTGTGCGTGTGTGTGTTTGTACGTGAGAAGGAGCATATAAAAAGTGTGTGTGTGTGTGTGAGAGAGAGAGAGAGACAGAGATAGAGGGGAAGTGTGTTAGAGGCACAGGGAAGGGGAGGGGAGAGTGTGTTTGCGCATATGTGTATGTGTGTGTGTTAGGAGAGTGGGGGAGGGAATGTGAGTGTTTGTTTGTGTGTGTGAGTGTGTGTGAGGGAGAGTGAGAGGGATGGGTGGTGTGTGTCTGTGTGTGAGCATGAAGGATTGTGTTTATGTGTAACCAAGAGGTGTGTGTTTCAGTGTGTTTAGTAATCAAACCTGTGATTGGTAAAGAGTGTATGTGTGTGTGTTGTCTAAGAAGCAAAAAATTTGGGGTTGTGAGAGGTGATGCTTTATCGCCTGATTCGATAACATCGCAACACTTTGGTGCCGATTCGATGGGTATCATGATTTTTAAGTGTTACGATTCAACATAGCGATTTATTGCTTAACTTTTCAACAATAGTTCCTGAGAATGAATCACACACATTGAGTAGGGATGTTAATAATTAACTGTTTGACTGACATTAAGCATTTTAACCAAATAACGGCATTTAAATGGTTATGGCCAGCGCAGATACAGGAAGTTGGCTCAGGACTTCCAGCTGAGGAGTTGTAGCTTGTAGCCCCGTAGCATTTACACTATGTTCACTGCTATAATGCCACCAACAAACCCACACTCACCGCCGCCACACACGCGGTCTCAAACGAAACTTGCCAAAATTACACTACAGTGGGCAGAAGACACCGGCAGCTCGTAGCTGCTAATGTAGCACAAACACACACAGTGTTTGTCAGACAGTCGCTATCGTTAATCCGGGCAGACAAGCAGCTGACAACCTGCTTTACTAAAGTAAATATGCAGTGGAGACTTTTACTGCGAATGTGGCTGCATGTCCACAACACTAAATGCTACACCGTGGTTGTTAACACTCCCGAACGGTGAACTGGGGACAGTGAACGCAGCATCATGGCTGCTACAGTAGCTCTCCTGATGGTGAACTGTTGACTCAGTTGTCTGTTGTGCTCATATACTGCAGCTGATACATCGCTGCATGTAAGGCACAAATCATTGTTGGTTAATTTTTCAAAATTAGCCTCCTTAACTTCAAGGGACTTTTACTTGGGAAAATATCTAAATGAATCCAATAAGTTGTTTGATTTTCAGCATGTCTTTAAGTCAAATACTGTTTATCAGTCAAACCAAAGAATAAAGACGAAGAAGATTAGTGGTATTTTCTTTTTATTTTCCAAGGGATATGTAATGTTTTATACTGGTGAATATAATCAAATCAGTATTATTTCCATATATTTTGTGTACACACTTCCCTTTGTTGACACCTTATTTTGAAAACCGGATGTCGTCGCATGTAAGGCTGACACGAAGCTTTTGCGGTTGCCATGGTATTCAACCTCCAAATCACAATTCGAATGCTTAGTTTAATTCTTTTTATATACAAGTATTTGATAATAACGTATAAATCCCAAAGTAGCCCATGAAATCCCACATTATCAATGATTATTAGTTATTCTCTGATGGATATCACTGTTTGTTGTGTAGAGGTGTGTGAGTGTACAGCAGTGCTGACACAGGGGAGGGAGATGGAGACGGACAGACAGGAGAACATGTCGGCATGCCACGCTGCTCCGCCAAGATTTGAATAATTTTGACTATTTCTCACCGAAGCCTCAAAGCCCAAAAAAATGCCTTCGGGACAGCCTGCACACATTTATACTTTCGCTAACTTCACCAAGTTCGTCGCTAGCAGCTTCATTGTCTTTATATATCCATGATCAGCTCCATTACCGCAATACGCTAACGTTTCCTGTCCATGACAGAGTTAGCATGCAGCTTTAGCTGTGATGTCTAGCTCTGTTTTTTTTTTTTTTTTTTTTTAGACAATGTGTGAAACCCAAAGTGTTTCCATACGTCACTGATTTAACATGCGAGGGTGCAGGTCGGACCCTCCAACGTTTTCTGCTTTCTCGTTTCGGCCGACTGCGGCTTGTTTAGGTTGACGGATACGGAACGGATATGATGTCACGTTACTGACAATAAAAGCTAAATATCTTCCTTCTTTAAAAAATCAAAAGAAGAAAAAGTGGTAAAGGAAACGGTGTGTGTCTGTCTTTAAGAAACTGAGAGATGTGTGTGTGTGTGTGTGTGTGTGTGTGTGTGTGTGTGTGTGAGACGAACAGAGAGAAGATGGAGGGTGTGTTGCAGAGAGATAGAAAGAGAGCACAGTGTGTGTGTGTGTGTGTGTTTAAGAGAGGAGTGTGTGACAGGGTGAGGGTGTGTGTGTGTGTGTTCAATTGCGTGTGCAAGCTTTTGAAACAGAAAGGGAGGGTGTGTGTGTGTGTGTGTGTGTGTGTGTGTCTTGGAAACTGAAAAAGAAGGCTTGGTAGCTAGTGCATATGCTGTGTGTGTGTGTGTGCATGTCTTTTCTGTGTTTGTGTATTTGTTCTGGAAGCAGAGGTGTGTGTATGCCTGTCTATCTCTGTCTGTCTGTCTGTCTGTTCGTGTGTGTGTGTGTGTGTGTGTGTGTGTTTGTTCTGCAGTCAGTAAGAGAGGGAGGGGTGTGTGTGTCAAGGGGGAGAGACAGACACAAGGTTTGTGTGTGTGTGTGTGTGTTTGTGTGTGTGTGTGTGTGTGTGTGTGTGTGTGTGTGTGTGTGCGTATGTGTGTGGCTCCCAGACAAGGGCAGTGTGTTTGTGTGTGTCATAGGAGAGAGTGTTTATGCATCTACTTTGTTTATGAAAGAGGAAAGGACAGTGTGTGTGTGTGTGTGTGTGTGTGTGTGTGTGTGTGTGTGTGTGTGTGTGTGTGTGACGCATGCTCAAAGGAAAAGTATGTTTGTGCGTATGTGCACACTGTGTGTGGGTGGTATGGTATATGTGAGAAGGGGGGAGGGCGGGTGGTGTGTGTTTGTATCTGTTTTATTATTGAGGATGGTTGTGTGTGTGTGTGTGTATCTACATGAAGGACGGAGTGTACGTGAGGCTTATTGAGTGAGTTTGTGCATGTGTGCCTTGTGTGTGTGTGTGTGTGAGAGAGAGAGAGAGAGAGAGAGATCCAAACGTATGTAGCAGAAACAGTTGCGTGACAAGTGGTTGTGTGTGTTTGTATCCTGAAGAATAATGTGTTTGATGGAACGTGTGTGTGTGTGTGTGTGTGTGTGTGTGTGAGTATATTGTACCTGATATGCATGAGTCTGAGAATCTGTAATGTGCAGATTGTATGCGTGCTTGCTTTTGTGTGTGTGTGTGTCAGAGAAGGAAAAAGTGTGTGTGTGGAACATGAGACTGTGGGTTTGGTTATGTGAGAGAGAGAGAGAGAGAGAGAGAGAGAGAGAGAGAGTGTGTGTGTGCACTCGAGTGAGCTTTCCTAATGTGTGTGTGCGCATGTGAGCTTTAGAGAGAGGGGGAGGGGTGTGTGTGTGCGTGCATGTGAGCTTGGCTAGAGAGAGGATATTTGTGTGTACTCTGTGTGAGTGTGTGTGTGTGTGTGTGTGTGTGTGTGTGTGTGTGTGTGAAGCCTGAGAGGGAGGGGTGTGTGTGTGTTTGCGTGCCTGTGTGTGTTGTGCATGCATGTGGGCCAGATAGGGGGAGGGGTGTGTGTGTGTGTGCGTGTTTGTGTGTGCACATGTGGACTGTACAATCTGTGTGTGTGCTCACGCATATGTGGGTCTTGACTTGTTTGTGTATTTGTGCATGTATGTGGGTTGGCGGGAGGGGGGCTGTGTGTGTGTGTGTGTGAGTGTGTGTTGTAGCTGGAGTGAAGGAGTGAAGAATGAGGGAATCGATCGGGAGGGTGAGACAGACTGAGACAGGATTGGAGGGAGAGACAGAGGGGTCAGCTCACTGAAGGAGTGGAGGTGAGACAGATTTTGGTTGGCAAGAAAGTTCCCAGAAACTCATTGAACCAGAGCTGAATACACACACACTCAGAAGACCCAAAATAATCCAGCAGAATATAAACTCTGAGGAAACAGTGTTTTTCTGGGAAAAGCCGGTGACCTGTTGGGATCTAAGTCTGTCTGTGCGAGCACGTATGTCAGCGTGGACAACTGTTGGAGCTTTGTCTCACAGCTGACTCTATTGTTATGTTTCTTGTCGGTCTGGGCAATAATTCAGTATTATCTCAAGGGCTGTCCTCCGCCTAAGAACTAACGATTTTATCGACAAATCAATAGCGCCGGGACGATTCACCTTTCTCCCAGTTCAGTGCTATCACGATACTTACAGTAGGTGCCGATTCGATATGTATTGCGACTCTACAAGTGCTGCGATTAGATATTATAATTTATTGCAATTTTTGTTAACTTTTTAAACACTAGACTGTTGGATGATTTTACCACGGAGATGAATGACGGTAATACGATAACGTTTCCTGTCCATGACAGAGTTAGCATGCAGCTTTAGCCATGATGTCTAGTTCTGCTTTTCCTGCTCCTCCATACTTAATTGATTTAACATGCAAAAGTGCAGGTCATATTCACGTGGACCCTTCGCCATTTTCTACTTTCTCGTTTCGGTCAACTGCGGTTTGTTTTGGTTGACGGATACGGAATAGATATGACGTCTCGTTACTAATGATAAAAACGGTAACTTTTAATTTTTTTGTTGTTGCTACTAATCAGTTAGTTGTGTTTACCACAGATGTACGCTAAAGTTTCTAAGTAATGAAAAAGTAGCGATGCACCAATCTGACTTTTCAGTCCTGATACTGATAGCGATACCTGGGTTTTGGGTATTAACTGATATACGGAGTACCGATCCGATACCAGTGTTAATAATAAGCTGTATGCCTCACTATTTGGAAGTGACTGGGATGAATCTTTTATGTGTAAGGCAACGGCAATTGCTTTCTTAACCTTGCAAAACAAAATGTAACAAATTATTTACACCAGCAACTTGGTAAAAAAAAAAAATCTTTAAAATTTAAACAGGAATTACAAATTAAAGTATAAATCGTTTTAATGCAGCAACGAATTGGTCAAAACTTAAACAGGAACTAAAATTCCAGTATATAGTATGTACAGTATAATAACATAGAATTGAGTTGAATAGATCAGCCCCACTATCACCGAAACCCAATCCAGCTATTTGAGTCAGCATTGGCACGATATCAGTATCACTACTGCAGCATCCCTAGAAAAAAAACATTAACAATTACTAAGGCCGTCAATCAATTCAAATATTTAATTGTGATTAATTGCACATTTTCTGTGTTCAAAGTGTTCCTTAAAGGTACTTGAACTCTTATCTACATGGCAGTGGGTAGATATGCTGCTTTATGCAAATGTATGTGTGTATGTATGTATTTGTTATTGGAAACCCTCGCAGGTACTGCATTTAGCATAAAAAAATATGCTCAAATCTCAATATGTCCAACTGCAGTCCAACAGGCAACAACAGCCAGTGTGTCAGTGTGCTGACTTGACTATGACTGCATGTGATTATCATAAAGTGGGCATGTCTGTAAAGGGGAGACTGGTGGGTATCCACAGAACCCATTTTCATTCACATATCTTGAGGTCAGAGGTCAAGGAACCCCTTTGAAAATGGCCATGGCAGTTTTTCCTCGCCAAAATTTAGCTCAAGTTGGGAGCGTTATTTAGCTTCCTTCCTGACGAGCTTGTATGATGGTTGGTGGATTCCTTCTGTTTCTTATGTCAGTATCTTCACTTTAACTTAGACTTAACTTTAACTTTAACTGAGCCTGTTGCAACTTCCAAAATATCACTTGTGTTAATGTGTTAAAGAAATTAGTGCCGTTGAAATTAATTTGCGTTAATGCATTATTAACGCATTAACTTTGACAGCTTTAATAATTACTAATCGACTAAAGAAGTTGACTAAGACCAAAATGAGATTAATCGACTAAGAGGGGTCAGCCCTAATTATCGCTCATTGCTTTTCACTAAGATTGTATCATTTTGTCCAAATTAATATTCCCAAGCAAACTGTAATTCCAAAAAAAAAAACTAACAAAATTAAACTTTTTTTTTTGTTTTACGCATGTGACGAGTTTAGTCTGATATAATGTACAGAAGTCCGCCATTCATGGATGTATTCATGCCACTGTTGCACGACATCATTAGGGACGCCTTACAAAGGAGGTAACGGCTCGCACTGAAAACAGAGTTTCTGAAAATCTTCACTGAAAATCACAGAAAAAGCTACATTTACAAAAACACCTGTGTAAATGTGGACAAGGCCTGTGACTACTAAGCTACTATTTCCAATGTTAAAAATTAACACACACATTTTCACACTCAACCAATGTGATTATATTTAAAGTATTCATATTAATTTTATTGCACAGATTTCAGCCGTAGCGCCAAGCCTTGACTTTGAGTAAACGAAAGATAATTTTATCTCATAAAAATGCAATGTGATGTAGTGGTTAGCACTGTTGCCTCACAGCAAAAGTCATAGGTTTGAATCTGCCTTGGGGCCCATAGAAGGCCCCCAAGGCTTTCAGAAAACTTTCAGTGTGAGCACCTTTATCTCCTTTGCGAGACGTCCCTAATGACGCAACGTCTTGTGCAACAGCGGCATAAATACATCTATGAAGGGCAGACTTCTGTACATTATTTTAGGCTAAATTAGTCATGTGTAAAACAAAAAAACATAAATATTGTTCATTTTCCAATTACAGTTTGCTTGGAAAAATTAATTTGGACAAAATAATTTTTCCAAATACATACATACAATGCACTAAATTGCCCATAGGTGTGAATGGTTGCCTGTCTCTCTGTGTCAGGTGTACCCCGCCTTCGCCCAGTGTCAGGTTGAGGGGTGTTGGCAGCCACAGTGTTAATGTATTATTGTGACGGTTGAGCCATTGTCGCTATGATAATGTAATGTTTACAGTGTTGTGCAATATGTAAAGTACCACAATTTAGTGCTGCAGTAGATTGAGTTGAGTTGTATCATCCAGTGGAGCTGATTCTTAAGAGAAGTTAATGGTTTTGAAGCTAATTGTTTGGACTGTGTCTTTTTTGCATTGTCAGTCACGACACTGTGATGTGTGGCACCTCTTCATTTTACAGGTTCGCAAATTTTCATGGAAATTAGGTGATAATCAGCAAGTAACCAATTTCACATTTACGTGGGATTACTACCAAATTACCCCAGTATTTACCTCAAAATGTATTGTTAATTTGTTTATTATAAACACTATTTAACCGTTATATGCTAAAATAGCATATAATGGTTGAAATAGGGCCCTTAGACATGAGAAGCAGCTCCTCCTCATCGGAGGAGGAAAACCAAAATTAATAGGCGACGCTTTTTATTGCTTTTCCAAAAGAAGTCACATCATACAGAGCAAAGACATCAGAAACAAAAAAGAAAACAGCAATGACAGCAAAACCAATAAGACCACAGGGAAAAAAATTACAATGACAACAATAACATAAAATGAAACAGAAAACACTTCTGGTCAGGCACAAATTTCACCATTATGTGACATACTGTCTACATGAATGTAACCTAGTAGCTAATGTAATGATTCAGGGGGGGTTTAAAGAAATTTCAAATAAGATATTTGCTAATTATTATCTCTTTATCAGCAGACATGGAAATAAAGCATATCTTCTTTTTCTGGAAATGTATTAAATTAAATTAAATTAAATTTATTGGGAAACAGCGTTATATAATTGCTAAATAATGTTAATAATTAAGTAATTTTTGATGGTTAATATTTGGATGGTTTGGCAGTAATTCCAATGAAATTATAAATAGGTTACTCGCTGATTATCACATAATTGCCATGAAATCTGGAGACCTGTAAAATGAAGTTTAACTGATGTTTTGAAGCTGATGTTTTCTCATGATTTCTTGATAGTTATCATGCTTGATTGTCTGTTCGAGTTGTGTTGTTGGTGCGGAGGAAGAAGGGGGGAGAAATCTGTACATATGTGAGCACAAAATGCTGCACACTCTTCTTGCGCACTCTTAAACACACACAGCGAGACGTGCACGCAGCGTATCACAAGTCCAGATGAGAGCGCAGTGGATCAATACAAAGACAGTGGGTCTGGTTGATATCTCTGCTGCCTCTCTCTGTTCCCTCTCTGTCTTGTTTTCCCCGTTTGCTCCCTTTTCCTATTTCTCTCCCTCTGTCTGTTCTCTGCTACTTCACTTTTTTTCTCTCCTATCCAGTTTTTCTTCTTGCCTTTCTTCTTCTCCTCTGTTTTTCTCTCTCTCTTGTCTGCATGCAAACACACACACACGCAGTAATGAACACCTCAAAATCCAAAGCACGATCTTCGTATGGCCTAGATTTAAGAGCCTCCAATGTCATGCGAGTAAAAAATAGACTGACGGAAAACAATATTGAGATCTGTGGTACCAGAGCAAGCCTAGAATATCGGCAGAGGCGGGATCAGTTTGGCTCCTCCTTAGTGTGGCGTTTTTGTGTATGGACTCAGTCTGACGAGGATGATCTCGCCTGGCCACGCTGGGCTCACACAGGTGGCTACGTTTGACCTCTCTGGGGTAATGGCACACTTCTGAGTGGTGATCCACGGTCAGAGCACTCAACTATGAACTCTAACTCAGGCAAAGTCTTACTATGGTCGGTGTGGTAATTATTATTATTAATTATTATATCATCATATCAAGCTCGTTTGGATGTGTTGATTTACCTCTGTGCTGAAACTGAAAAAGATGGTAGTGTGTGGTAGGTAGGGATGCTAATGTTAAAACATTTTCTTAACCGATAACCAACCTTCATTAATAGATTATTAACGGTTAACTGTCAAAATGAGTGCCTCGCATGCAGTGGTGTGCCAGCTGCAGTATATGAGCAGACAACAGACAACTAACAGTTCATTGTTAGGAGAGTTACTGTAGCAGCCACGTTGCTGCGTTCACTGTCTCCAGTTCACAGTCCAGGAGTGTTAGCAACCACGATGCTGCGTTCACTGTCTCCAGTTCACAGTCCAGGACCGTTAGCAACCACGGTGCTGCATTCACCGTATCCAGTTCACAGTCCAGGAGTGTTAGCAACCACGATGCTGCGTTCACTGTTTCCAGTTCACCATCCAGGAGCGTTAGCAACCACGGTGCTGCGTTCACCTTCTCCAGTTCACAGTCCAGGAGTGTTAGCAACCACGGTGCTGCGTTCACGGTCTCCAGTTCACAGTCCAGGAGTGTTAGCAACCACGGTGCTGCGTTCACTGTTTCCAGTTCACAGTCCAGGAGTGTTATCAACCACAGTGCTACGTTCACTGTCTCCAGTTCACAGTCCAGGAGTGTTATCAACCACGGTGCTACGTTCACTGTCTCCAGTTCACAGTCCAGGAGTGTTAGCAACCACGATGCTGCGTTTAGTTTTGCAGAAATGCAGCAACTTTCCCAGTAAAAGTCTCCACCGCACATTCAGTTTAGTTTAGCAGGTTGTCAGCTGTGTGTCTGCCAGCATTAACAATAGAGATTGTCTCACAAACAGTGTGTGTTTGTGCTACATTAGCAGCTGCTAGCGTTGCTTCAGCGAGTTCCTGACAGACTGTGTGTGTGTGTGGCGGCAGTGAGTGTGGGTTTGTTGGTGGCGTTATAGCTGTGAACGTAGCTGTAGCAGACAGTGTGTGTATAGTTTTATTGTCGGTGAATAAATGCTACGAGGCTACAAGCTACAACTCCTCAGCTGGAGCCTCTCTCTTAAGGTGGACCAGGTTTCTCCTTAACAGGAAGAGCCGCTCCTCTGAGTTTTTAAATAAATAAATTTTTAATATTTCTTTTAACTTTTTAACCGATTGCATTACTCTTACTGTCAGTTATGGACTAAACGGTTAATTCTTAGCATCCCTAGTGGCAAGTTATTTTACTTTTTTGTAGTAAATATTTAGAGCTACAACTAATAATTATTTTCATTGGCAATTAATAAGTTGATTATTTTCTCTATTAATTGATTAGTTGTTTGGGCTACATAATGTAAAAAATGGTGAAAAATGTTGATCAGTGTTTCCCAAAGACCAAGATGACATCCTAAAATGTCTTGTTTCATCCACAACTCAATATATTTAGCTGAATGTAAAGTAAGTAGTAAAGAAACCCGAAAAAAAGGAATCAAAGAATTTTGACTTCAGAGTGATAAATTGATTATCAAAATAGCTGGCGATTAATTTAATAGCTGACAATTGTTGATTAATCGCAGCTCTAGAAGCATTACAAACTGGAAGATTAGAAGTCAGTTTGATCAGCGGGGTTTGTAAGTCATGAAATAACACTCATCCTATGCTAAAGTCAAGATTTTTTAAAACTAAAGAAATGGGCTGACTGTTTTTCTATTTCCTCGGTTGTTGAGATTTAATGAAAGCTAGTATTACTGTAAACATCTTGTGTATTTGTTCTTTGATCAGCGGGTTTCTGGATTCAGATTTTATTTAAGCAAATGAATGGCTGCTCAATGACAATTTAACACTTGAGAAAATTGCAGAATGAGTGTTTATATCATAGTGATTGTTTTATTTTATTTTTTTGATACAGTTTGTGTGAGATTGTATTTCCTTTTTTTTTTTTTGGAGTTGTGGGGTGACGTTTTTTCCTGCTTCAGGTTCCAAACACAGGTGCCTCAATATTTAAAAAGTCCAATAATTGCTTAGAGGTACGAATGCTCTGGAAAGATTAGTCCTACGGTGGTCCACAGGGGACAATATTCACATACACACAAATATTTGACAGCTAAGTGAAGTAAATGTTACTCTTAATTACTGGGAGGTGTTTTTATCCTATAAATCTGGCATTTTATAAACATTCAATCGTACTTTTGCCATGAACTTTTTTTTTTTTATCTTAAAGGAACAGTGTGTACCATTTAGGGGGATCTATTGGCAGAAATATAATGTTAAGTATGCTTTCTTTAGTGTATAACCACCTGAAATTTAGAATCATGTTTTTGTTACTGTTGAATGGACAAACCAAACACTAGCTCGAGAGAGGGCCATTCACATTTTACGTCAGTACACAGAAGTTTCAATTTGAAATCTGCAGCCTCGCCGCTAGGTGGCACCACATCCTACACACTGCACCTTTAACATCAACCTGGTGTGTGGCGAGGGAAGGTGGCAAAGTTTAAAAATCCATATGTTCAAGAATCTCTTTTTCTGGGCTCGATCAGTGCAGATCATCTAAATCTAAGACCCTGTTCAGACCTGGCATTAGCATGTCTCTTGGGTGATCCAGTCACAAGTGGACAGCTTTGAGTAGGTCCGTTCACATCTGGCATTAGACTGCATCCTGAGTGACCTCGTAATGCAAAGACACACGTTGCCTACATCATTTGCGTTTGCAAAGACTAAATGCATTGTTGGTTTTAACCAGTGGGGGACTTCATCCTGCGTGTTTCTGAATTACACTAGTACATTTTGTGAACATAAAAATATAAGGTTATTGGCCATATGGAGGTCCCAGGGACCACTGATAGACAATAAACTTTGTTGTTTAAGAGCTTCAGAGAGCTGTTGACTGTGTCACATCTGTGCAACGAACTGGAACAAAAACATCACGCATCACCGACATGCTATTAAGTTCTATAACTATATTTTAAGCTATTTTGTTGATTTGCCTGTTGCACTGTGTAGGTCTAGAGCTTTAATTGTGAAAGGTCCAAACGGAAGGAGTGAAGCTCTGCTCTTGGCAGTGTGGGGGTAATATAAATATTATAAAATAATAAAAGTGTTTGTGGTTATGTTATTGCCTGCATAAAATGCAGACACAGCCTAACACTAGGCCACACAAGCTGTAGTGGACAAAAGAATTCATGATAATGATTTTATTATGATATCTATTGAAAATATGATAATGCGATCAGTCAGATTAATCTTTAACTTTGTTTATTGTGCATTTTGTCTCTTTTTGTGGCAAATGAATTACACTCAAAATTCAAGTATAGGGAGGTGGAGTGAGAGTCTGTAACCAAAACTGTATATATAAAGTGATTTAAGAGACGCTGTATTATTTACACAATATTGTCATTTGAGTATTATTAAAATGACTTCAATATTACATTTTTAAAACATCACGGTTATTGTCAATGGTGGTATATCAGCGCACTGTAAAGTAATTGTTCGGTAAGTTCAATTAAAAATGGTTTCAAATAACCATCACATTTGATTATTTTTAAGTTTTTAAGTTAACAGGTGCAAATAAATACCAGCCTGACTTTAGGCAGTGATATAAAAATATCACAAATTAGTATTTTAGACTACACCAATTTACTGTTTTACTATTTAAAATGAAATAAAACAGAAAATTGGGAATAAACTAAAAAAAGTATTTCCCAGAACCCAATGTCAAGTATACAAACACACACACAAAAAATGTTTTCAAGTGAAATAAAATAGAAAATTGTGAAAAACATCACCGTTTCCCCAAACCCAATGTGAAGTCTATAATTATAAAAAAAATCTAATATATTTGAAATTAAATAAAACAGAAAATTGTGAAAGAAAACAAACTATTTTCCCAGAACCCAATTATTAGACTATGCCAAAAGAAAAAAAAGATCACTTTTCTTGCAGGATTTGCTCATCTTTCATTTGAAGAAGGTGACAAAACACTGTCAAAATGTTAATCATGTAAGTTGTTCCTCATCTTGGGTTGGCTGTACACAGTAAAGAGCATTGTCCTGTAGGGCTGCACGATTATGGCTAATATAATAATCACAAGTATTTTGAATACTGAGATCACGATAATTTATCATAATTATTCTGAGTTTAGCGACAACATATTTTTGTTCCGCTTTTCATATTAAAATATTAATTTTTATTAAAAATAAATAGTGTTCTGTTTTCACTTCCATGCTAATGTATGAATTGCACAATTTTGGGGGAAAAATGACATTGCAATATTTTTTTTTCTTTATGAAAAAATACACACATACCCTACACTTCGTTAAGTGTATCAATCTGGTGCACTTTGAAAGCAAAATTAGCAACATTAAGAGGCTAAATGAACAATTTTACACTCGCTGTTTACTCATAAACACATTGGTTGTATTGATAATATCGATACCCAAAGGTGAAGCCACAACATTTTGATCACCTGGTAGTTTAGGAAGCTCGTGATTCGATATGCAGCAGAGTTTTCTATGAGCAAAGCGCGCGTTTTTAAACGTGAACGCCGCAGTCAGAATCGTGGTTGCTATAAATGTTCAGTTAATTGTGCAGCCCTTTTTTGGTATTTTGTTTGCTTATATGGGAGCGCTAAATGCAGTTTGTATTGATCCATTAGGTGGCCATCAGCTTATTGATCACTCTCTGACCTGATTGAAGTGTGGCCAGTTGGTCGATTGATTAAATGATAATTGTGTGTGTGTGTTTGTGTGTATTCTCTGCAGGCGCGGCTGTGGGAGGAAAAGGAAAGGGACACCCGTAAAAGTCTTTGTTACGCACACGGAGGAAGAGAGCGTGCCTGAACACAGCTTCAGCCCAGGTCTGTGTTTGTGTGTGTTATATCTGCATGCCATATTCTCGCTGCCATCAACTGTGTGTGTGTGTGTGTGTGTGTGTGTGTGTGTGTGTGTGTGTGTGTGTGTGTGTGTGTGTGTGTGTGTGTGTGTGTGTGATTGGTATGGGGGTGGAGCATGTGCAAGTGAGTGTGACCTACTTTTGTGCATGTGTGTGTGCTTGCCTATGTATGTGCTGTGATGTGCACCTATGTGTGTGCTCCGGGAGATGAGGTGATGACCTTTTTTTGTGTGCGTGTGTGTGTGTGTGTGTGTGTGTGTGTGTGTGTGTGTGTCCCTCCATACTTGTATGTAATCCTTTTATATTGACTGTTGCTGTGCTGCTCTCAGGTGATCGTAAAGAAGCAGCAGAGAATAAACGTCCCATGCTGGATGGGCCTTTCTACAACACAGAGCCGGCTCCACACAGCGGGTGAGTGTACATTGGTGTGTTTTTTTCTTATTTTTGCTGTTCACATAATATTAGATTCAAAGTTTTGTGCATATATCAGTGTGTATGCATGCTTAAAAAACTGGTTAAAGCCCCTGAAGACAACGTCTTTTGCTCAGCTTTTAGATTTAGAAAAGAAAGAATGGCTGCTGATCTTAACTGAGCACTCGAGGACAGCTTTCTCTTTGAGCAGCACTTCAGAAATCGGGTCCTCGGGACTCGCCGACCCTGTAGGTTTTCATTTTAGCCACATAAAGTCAGAAGACTGCAGTTGACGACCCAGTGGGATAGAAAATCAGCAGCACTCTGAGGACTAGGTTTGAGAATCACTGCCCTAAAGCTCTGGCATGAGCTTCTACATGTGGATTCTCACTGTTTGCTTTGCACTCAGCTGCAGTGGATCCCTACAGCAAAGAAATGAACCCTACGGCTAGAAGAATGTAAATACGTTGAGGAGATATCATAATTACTGTTTTGTCATTCCTGCTCATATACCTTGTTTGACAAACTCCTGTTACTGCTATTTGTGACAAACGGCCAAATCATGGACACAAGAGCAAAGCTGGATCTTAGAACCAGTATCAACTTTTAACCCGTCTACATACACTTCATTCACATTCAGCTAGTTCACAATGAAATGGATAATTTAGAATATGACAAAACAGAAAATAGCAGGGCCGCAACCAACGATTATTTTCACTAGCGTTTGATTGGGACAATTATTTTTCTGAATAACTTATCTCTTATTTAGTTTTTAAATAAACCCCCATCACATTTCCCACTATACAACGTGAGGTCTACAAATACTAAAAGTTAACATTTTGAAATGAAATTAAAAAAAAAAAAATCACAATTTCACAGAATCCAGTGTGAAGTATACAGATATAAAAAAACAATTATTTTGAAATGACATAAAATAGAAAGTTGTGAAAAAAATCCAATACCAGGGACGCCACGGTAGCTCACCTGGTAAAGCGGGCGAGTCCTTGCTGCAGCAACCTGGGGTTCAAATCCGATCTGTGGTTCTTTGCTGCATGTCATCTCCTCTCTCTCCCCCTTTCACAACTATCACTATCTCTGTCAAAATAAAGCCAAAAAATAATCTTTAAAAAAAATAAAAAAATAACGATCCACCCTTGGACTTAATGTGAAGTCTACAAATATAAAAACAATCAAATATTTTGAAATGAAATAAAACAGAAAATTGTGAAAAATCATAGTTTCCCTGAACTCAAGGTGAAGTGTACAAATACAAAAAAATCTAATATTTTTAAATGAAATAAAACTGAAAATTGAAGAAATGTGAAGTACACAGACAAAAAAAAATATGTTTTGAAATGAAATAAAACAGAAAAGCAGCAAACTGAAATCACTAAATGTATTTTTGATATTATTTTGATGATAAATGACTCAAACAATGAACTAATTGTTTTCAATTATTGTTGATTAAATTTCTGTCAATCAGCTAATTGTTTAGATAATAAAAATGCATAACAGGTACACAGCACCAAAAAACAAAGAGCACAGCATTGGAGCAGAATAGAAATAGACCAACAGCACAGACTGATGAATTTAACTTTCCATCCTCCGCCTCCTTTACCTCCCAGTGGTCCATCAGCGCAGTCTCATGACAAAGTCTCCACCGGATCCAAGACCAGCTCCTGCTCAGCCTCCACGCCAGCTCCAGTTCCTGCCGTTTCCTCTGCCCCGACCCCGACACCGCTCCCTGCTCCCGCTCCGGCCACGGCGACTTCAGTTCAGGCCCCGTCTCTGACCCCCGCGTCCACGGCTCCGGCTGCCCCGACTGCCTCGGCTCCAGCCCCGACGGCCAGCTCTTTTCCCCCTTCCCCTAACTGCCGCATCCGAGAGGTCCACTGTGGCAGCCAAGTGCGGTTGGTCGTCATCGCCATCCGAGACATCACCAAGGGGGAAGAGATCACTGTGGACTACAGCCTGACAGAGTGGGGAGAGAACATGGTCAGTGCCTCCATACACACACATGTTTCTGGTGTTACACCTGTGACCACCTTTGACAACTATTCCTCATCATTTAGAGCAAGGTTATACTATTTTTTAAATTTTTAAATTTTATTTTAGTTTTGACTTTTTGATTTCATTTTAGTTTAGTTTTCAGAGTGTGTTTGCTAGTTTTTGTCAGGTTTAATTTTTTTAGAAAGGTTTAGTTTCTATATATTTGGTTTTAGTTTTAAAGTAGTTTTAGTTTGTTTTAGGTTGTTTTTATGTCTCAGAAGTATGTAGCTGTTAAAAATACATGGTTGGAAAACTGCAAGGAATGTTTTATATTTGTTTAATATTTCCGACCATCCAGCCATTATCTGAAACCGCTTATCCTATTCAGGGTCGCAGGGTACACCCTGAACATGTCCCCAGACTATCACAGGACTGAGACAGACAACCATCCATGCTCACATTCATACCTATGGGCAATTTAGAGTCCACAATTAACCTGCATGTCTTTGGACAGTGAGAGGAAGCCGGAGAAACCCCACACTAACACAGGGAGAACATGCAAACTCCACACAGAAGGGTCCCAGTCCAGGTTTGACCCTGCGATCCTCCTGTTTAATATTTGCGTTACTATACTGAAGTATCAGCAGCATAGCGCCATCTCCTGGAAGGTCAAGTCTGTTCAATTTCTGTGGTTCGATGTAACATTAGTTTTTAACCAGGAAATATAGTTTTAGTTTAGTTTTTTCTTTTCTTGAAGAATATAGTTTTTATTTAATTTCACTGCTTATTTTTGTTTAGTTACAATTTTAGTTAACTATAATAGCCCTAGTTTAGAGAACAATGAGGACATATTGTGAGCAATCCAAAAAAATAAACGCATAATAACACATGAACGGCAAATTCATTTTAACGCCACTACTTTCTTTCATGCATTAGCACAATCAGTATTTCTGAAGTTGCAGCAGACACAGTTTTAAAGCTAAAATGAAGATACAGGCATCAAATGAAACTAGAAAACTTAATGAATTCATCAGTACGAACCATGTTATACTAGCTTGTCGTGAACAAGGTTAATAACGCTCCAGACGTGCTAAATTTTGGCGAGGAAAAACTATCATGGCCAAATTCAAAGGGGTCTCTTGATCTCTGACCTCAACAAACGTTAATGAAAATGGGTTCTGTGGGTCCCCACAAGTCTCCCCTTTACGGACATTCCCACTTTATGCTAATCACATGCAGTTTGGGGCAAGTGAAAGTTAAGTCAGCACACTGACACTCTGACAGATGAGTTTGCCATGTTATGATTTGAGCATATATTTTTGCTAAATGCAGTACCTGTGAGGGTGTCAGGACAATAACTGTCATTGTTTTGTGTTATTAATTGATCTCCAATAATAAATATATACACACATTTACACAAAGCAGCACATTTCCCCACTCCCACGTTGATAAATACTTGACAAATCTCCCTCTTAGACCAATTTTGAACAGATAAAAAATGTGCAATTAATTTGCAATTAATCATGGACAATAATGTGATTAATCACAATTAAATATTTTAATTGACTGACAGCCCTAACCAGAACACAATGCGTCTACAGCACGTCTTGTTTGGACTGAGCAGAGCTACTCATGCATGGTGTAATTTCCTTTTTTAATTTGTCTAAACTTAACCTGAACCAAAACCTAATTTTAACTCTAAATTTATAGTCCAAAACCTGCCACATCAGCAGGAAATGATCTCACTCTTCTGCACTTCTTTTCTTCTGTCTGTCGTTGGTAACTTGGTCCTCATAAGTATAGGAATACATCTGACTCACTGTGCATATCTCTGATGACTTGACATCGTCAACCATATGTGTGTTCACACACTGTTGATCCGCTTCACAAACTCACTGTCTGTCACACACACACACATATTCACATTACTCGCTGAGCACACACCCATGCTACACACACCATGCTAAGCAAAGCATGGGGTTACCATGGTGATGGTTGAGCTCCAGCTCTCGCTCAACCTATAGTGCTTTAGCAACAGTAACCATGGTTATAACACGACATCTGTTCCTTTAATGGCTCTCATTAGATTGGATCAATTTACTCAACAAAATGATGATACCAGAATCCACTTAAGGAAATGAAATTGACTAAATTGGGAAATTGACATCATTTCATCATTTAAGTGGAACCACAGTTGCTCACATTTCTTTCATAGCTTAGAGTTTAATATCTTAAATTTGTCTGCGATAAAGTCTAATACGGCTTTTTTTTTCTATTATTGGCTGATTGATTTGTTCTGTACTCAGTATTCCAGTCTGATCGATGTGTATTGCTCATGAGATGATGTCTGAGACAATAACTCTTTTCACATTTTTAGTTTGGCTTGTTAGTGGGAGATTTGGAGTCCTAGTCAACCTCTGTGCTTGTGAGGGGTGTCCTCGTGCTCTCTGAGTGACAGCTGAGGCTGATTGTGATGGCAAACATTAATGAGCGTCTGTTTTAACGCGACTGCTTTGTGTCCCACAGGGTTTCCGTGGTACTGTGTCTCCGGCGCAACAAGAGTGTAACTCAGACACTGAGAATAACAACAACATTAAAAAGGTAAGAGGAAAAACACCTTTTCCCTAAAGCGGCCTTCAGATGATAAGAAATTCACTCTTTGCTTAGGGGCGCGGAGCACAGTGCAGACGAGTGCTGGGACAATTCACCTATCTCCTGATTCAATACTCTCACAGTACTTGGGTGGCGATTCAATATGTATTGCGATTTTTAAGTATTGTGATTCTATAAGAATGGCGATTATTGTGATTCTTGTTAACTTTTTATCACTAGTCCATGGGAAAAAGGAGGAGAAAAAAAACATACACTTCTAGGGACTTTTACTTTGGAAAATATGTAAATGAATACAGAAAAATGTTTGATTTTCAGCATATGTGTAGGTCAGAGATGTCCTGAAGTCAAATATATCAGTCAAATAAAGGAATAAAGACAGTTCCCTCACAAATTAGTGGTATTTTCATTTTAATTCATTAGGAACATGACATTTTTTATACTTCTGCTGAATATAATCAAATCAATCCTCAAAATAAAGTGTTAACAAAGAGAGTGGTGCATACTATATACTGTGTGTGTATACAGTATATATAAATATATACATACACAGAATATCGCTCACTATATTTATTGCGAGCTCACTCATGATTTTATACAGCCGTGGTCAGCTCCATCGGGGGCGTTTGAATGCATTTAACATCAATGTCAGTATATGGGTGCTGTACAGTTGTAGTATCGGCTAATTTGATCACAGAGATGCGAATGGCGGCTGGTTTGATCTTATCGCAATACAATAACTTTTCCTGTCCATGACAGAGTTAACAGGGCTTTAACTATGATATCTAGCTCTGCTTTTCCTGTAATGTGCGAAACCCAAAGTGTTTCCATACTTTACCGTATGTGTTGTGTTTACGACTTTGGATTTAAAATGTGAGGGTGCAGGTCGTAACCATGAGGATCCTCTGCTGTTTTCTCCTTTTTGTTTTGGCTGCGGTTTGTTTTGGTTGACGGATACGGAGTAGATATGATGGATATGATGTCACGTTACTCAGACAACAACAATAAAAGCGGTAATTTCCTTCTACCTCTACATAGACTCAAGCAAACATACATAGACTGAAGCAAATATATTGATTCTGACATTAGAAAAAAATATTTAAAAATCATTAAAAAAAAAACAACACACACACACAAAACATGTCAATTGCAGAGGCAAAGCTCAGCGCAGGTACACATCATCAAAAAGTGGCTATGTGACATACAGCTGTTATCTCATTGGTCAGCAGCAAATGAGGTCAAAGTTGAATAAATTTAACTTTGAGTGCAGTGCTTAGCAATTCTGATTGGTGCGCCATGCTAAGGGTAGCAATTCTGCCTAGTAGGGCACCACAGCTCTCCCCATAGGAAAATGATCAGCACGGTTTTAATGCTGATCATGTGTGGGTGGCCTAAAAGCACACAGTTAGACTGACAACACACATTTTATTATTTTAAGAAGTGACCGCTAGACAGTGAACACCAATTCCCAGATTTAATTTACCCACTCTACACTACCTGCTCACTTCAAAATAGCAGACAGACACATTTAGAGACTAACTGGCGAACATAGTGGAGCATTTAGATGCTAAAGAGATATTTCCTTCAGAAGTTGGTCGAGACCAAAATAGAGCTAAAAGAGAGTGAATATTTAACTTACACAACTCCAAACGAATGATATTGCTGATCTGTAGCTGCTGGATGTGTAACAAGCCAACTGTTTGCAACACATTATTTAAAAAATGTGATAATAATTGTTGTCGCTATTGTTGTTGTTTCTGTTGCCTTCAAGTGGCCAAAATTATAATTGGTTTAAAGTTTAAGACACAATTTTCTCCATTATTCATCCTGACATATTTGGTCTCTGTGGAAACATTTTGATCTTCACTAGAGTCTAAAATCTCTGATAACTGCACTGCCAAAACAGTGGTATGCATTTGCTTTCACTGTATGAGGGACTATTTTGAATACCACAAATACATGCATTACATCCGATACTTCATTTTGCTCTGCGATGCATTTCTCACAAGTGTTGTTGCCTGACGTCTACAGTGTGCAGTAAAAAAACAGCACTGACTCACTACAGTACAATACAAACAGAATATTAGCGAGCAAATGTAGATGCGCTTGTGAAGCGCTGCTGTGCCTGCAGGATGCCACCTGTCTGGATGTGGGTGGACAACACTGATGTTGGACTCAACATAATCATTATCATCAAGTCTTCCTCACCCCGCTCTGGACAATTGTTTTATGATGTCTATTAATGATACAAGGCGCCATCAAGTTTTACAGGTTTACTCCTTTAAAGTAAAACATACATAAGTAACATAACCAGTTTATGCTTGGCGTCATTGTGCTGTCTGCTGTCTGTCACTCACTCAGTGGTTTGGTTCGGTGACGTTCACCTTTTGCTTATTGCTTTTAAATGTAACAGCTCTCCTTGCAGTAATGTCATCAACAATATTCAGTCTGCACGGCGATGGAGCCGGTCTGTGACATAGTGAGGACATCTTTGGGGAACAGTTGTGACTTCAGACCCGTTTCAACCAAGAAGTTCCTTGTAGTTTTAGTCCCAAAACTACTTTACAAGGAACTAAAAGGTTCCTTCAGCCCATTATTGTCTGCGTTTCCATAGTGATTTAAAGATTAAGATAAAGAATAAGAAAAAACATGATATGGGACAAAATATACTTCATCAGCTCGCTCACATGAGCTCTCTCTCCTTTTCTCTTTATCTTTTTTAAAATTAGTAGGAAAGAAGTCCTAAGATGATCCTAAATCAGTTCTAGAATACTTAGTTTATGAATGAAGTGGCACACGAGTTGCAGCTGTTGAAACAGTGGTGCTGTGTGTGTTTTGCAAACTCCATCCTCAAAGTTCCTGTATTTTCAGAAAGTACTACCTCCCGACCAGGGCCTTTTGGGCCCCGGACTTAATTTAGACCCTAGTTCCCGCAGTCAAAACGCAGTGAGTTCCTCAAAATGTTCCTAATTCCAGGGGAAAGTTTCCGCGGTCAAAACAGGGCTTTGTTGGGTAGTATAGACATCCTATCCCAGCGGGTTACAGTGATCACTGTTGTTAAGGAAAAACACCTCTGGGTGGCTGGGCAGTAGGTTTTTCCTCCCAGATATTTAGCATCTTATAGGTCGTATAATACTTACTGTATTTACTTTCTTGGTATAAATGCTTTGCTAAAATAAATGTAGAATGCAGGAAAACAAGGGAAATCTATCCATATTGAAAAAGTAATTTATGAGTTTGCCACAATAAAAAATCGTATTGATACTGCAAAAATGTCTCTGGTCAGTACTTGACATGTTTTTTTTTTTTCCACCCTGCCGCTATCACTCACTTCCAGGAGGATGAGCCTCTCTCTTTGACAGCGCAGCAGCAGCAGCGGCAACAACAGCAGCAGCAGGAGTACGTCACCCCTTCTTGGTCCCTCTCACCCTCCTCCTCCCCCATCTCCCACTCTGACGCCAGTGACTCAGATGCTGGAGATGAAGATAACGCCAGCCCCCGTGGGCGGGCACCACGCCGGCGCAAGAAACGGCGCGGCACTCCTTCAAAGAAAAAGACCCCACATCGGACTCCACCCGGGCGGCCTCCAGCGGTATCCCCCGCCAGCGTTCCTCATCACAACCGTCCACTTCCTTCATCCCACCCTCCAGCGGAGTCCTCCCCTCCCTGCTCGTCGTCCTCCTCCTCTTCAGCTAAGCCTGTGTTCAAAGCTCCGGCTCCGCTGGGCTCCAACACCAAAGGCAACGTGAACATAAATGTCCCCAGAGGAGGAGTGTCCATAGACTCCATGCGCCAAGCCTGTGAGTACTGTGGACGCCACTTCCGCTCCCTGGGACGCCACTTGGATAAACACCATGCCCACCAACCAGAAGTATGCTCCGCCCTGGTGGAGCGCTACACACAGATGCCCCGTCTGCAGGCACAGAGCACAAACCCTACCACAGCTCACGGACACACTCCACAGCACTCAAAGTCATCAAAAGCCGCTGGACAGAGCCGCAGTTCAGATCTTCCACAGATTGGCGTCCAGGACCTCTCCATGCCTCCGCCCACACTCACAGCAACTAACCAATCCCCCACCTCCTGTGGGAGAAACTCCACCCCACCTGTGCTGACTCCTCCTCGAGGACAGAACGCAGTGGCAGTGTCGGTCCTAAAGAGAAGCCCGCCCCCCGTCGCTGTGACGCAGTCCAGGAAGGGAGCGATGAGGAAGCTAAAGACAGACAGACAAGAGGACGAGGAGAACGAAGATGAAGACGATGTGGAGGTCGTGGAGGTAAAGATGCCCAAAGAGGAGGATGTTGAGGTAGTGCGCCCTCAGCCCTTCAGCAGCAGGTTGGCCAAAGAGGTGGAGCCACCAAAGGAAGAGGAACTGGAGGAGGATGAGGAAGAAGAGGAAGAGGAGGAGGAGAATGGAGTGATGGAGGTGGAAGATGAAAGCGGGACAGAGGATAAGGAAAAGGACTTGCTGAGGTAACCCGAGGTCTTTGCCTGCTTAGTGAGCAAATTTGAGAGCAGGGCTGCAACTAACGACTATTTTCCAAAGACCAAAGACAGTTTACTATTTGCCAAAGATTTAGTTTACTATTGTGTATGACAAAGAAAAGCAACAAATTATCACTTTTGACATACTAGAACCAGTGACTGTCATTTTGTTTTAAAAAAAATTATAATTTGGTCACTGAATAAGTTGCTGATTAATCCTCTAAAAATAATCTGTAGGCGGTCGCAGGACATTGTTGTTTGCATGATCCTGTTTAAGTCAATGTAAAACAAAAACTATAATAGCTAGAACATTTAATCTTTTTGCAGCGAAAATACAAGGCTTCTGTCTTCCACGCCATCACGTTGGACGCTTGTGATGACATCTCTACGTTACGTTATGTGCAGAACGTAATGAAACCATCACCTTTGCACTCCGCTCATAAAAATTGGCATATCAAGAAAATAATCGGCAGATTAATTGATAATGAAAATAATCATTAGTTGCAGCCCTAAAACCAACACACAAGTCATCTCAACGTTTAGCCCTAATGTGTGACTGATACTGGACATGATAGCTGTACTGTCACTACACAACACAACAACACAACACTACACAAACTACCATTAAGTTGTCGTAAGTTAATTAAAACTAATACTGTTAGAATGAATAAATGAACTAATTGCTCACATCTCTGTTGTTTCAGTGGTTCAGGGCGTCACCACTTGCTGCCCCTCCTCTCGTCCTTGTCCTCTCTGGTGCTGTACCTCCGGCGGCTGCAGCACTCGGCCTTCTTGTCCCTGTCTCGGCAGCTGCAGTCAGCAGAGGCCTGGCGCCTTCTTTGCCACTCCAGCCTGGCCCTCCTCATCCTGTACAACCGACGGCGCGAGTGTGAGGTCTCCAAGCTGTCTATCGCCGAGTACCGAGCTCGCATCACTCCCCAGTGCCCCGTTCCTGTCCCGCCTGGTGCCCCTCCAGCTCTCACTCCACTGGAGGCCTCCCTGTCCCCCTTTGAGCGCCTGGTGCTTCCTCACCTACCTAGAGTTGGGGTCCAGGGTAAACGTGGACGAGTGCAGCCCCTCATCCTCCCCCCTCACTGCGAGCCCTGCCTGGAGCTCCTCCTGCAGACGCGGCAGGATGTAGGAGTTGACCCCGCAAACCCGTACGTCTTCGCCAGGCCCTACCACTCCCCCGCCACCCCACTGCGAGGCACTGACCTCCTCCGCAGCCTGGCCCGCTCAAGCGGTACCCGCAATCCCCGTGCCCTGACCCAGACAAGGGTTCGCCGGCAGGTAGCTATACTGACCCAGCTGCTGCTGCTGGGAGAAGGAGAGGAGCCCGGGCAGCCTGGAGGCAGCGCCGTGGAGAGGCTGGAGCACTTCCTGGAGAGGGAGTACCATGTGACACAGAACTGTGCTGGAATTGGCCAGGACCCAGGCTTGATGGGTAGAGTGGGCCGAGTGGTGCTTTGTGGAGAGAGAGATGGAGTGCTGTTCAGAGGAATGAGCCTGAACCACATCTGCCTGGAACTGGATGGTGAGATGTGTGAATGAATGAGCGAGACTGTTGTCTTTTTCTGTTGTCCAAGATGAGCTGTACCATCCCTCCCTTCATGGTGTTAAACATCCCCTTGCTGGAAAAGGATTATGAACCTTCTTCCAGTTTTTGTGGATGTTTGAGTGTGAATGGGAGGTGTTTGACAGGAGAACATGGGGAGTAGTGACAGGGTAGACTAATTAATTTCTGTGTCCTCTTTCCAGTTATGTCAGGAAACTCTGCAGACTCGTACTCGGAGGGAGAGTCTGATGGGGAGCAGGTGAAGGAGAAGCCTGAGGCGCCCGCCCCGGCTCCAACCCCGAACCCGACACCCACCCTGCTGTATGTCAGGAAGGGCAAGAATAACGGGCGGGTGGGACGACCCAAGAAGCTCAAGAATACCCAGCCACCCCCTCCACCCCCTCCTCCTCCACCTGCAAACCGCAGGAGAGGCTCAGGTCAGCCCACATCAGGTTTGTTTAGGTTTCAAGTAAAAGTGTAATTGCACAGTTAAACAAAACAGAGGAAGATAAATAAATACAATTGTGCAGGTAAGATTTAAAAAAAAAACTTTTTGACGTAAAAATCAAAATAAACAAAAGCAAAACAGAGACGAAGAAACAAACAAAAAACTAAGTAACAGTGGAAAAAACAATAGACTGTAATGTAGTTGTGTGTGTTTTTGTGCATCCATCCAAGAAGAGAGAGGAGAAACAACATTGACATCATGTGCAGTTCAAGCTGTTTGGTTCGTCAGACAGACTCAAAGTCAGTATTTGAAGGTGTTAAGGATGTTAATTTTGAAAAATTTTCTTCACCAATAACCAACCCTTATTAACTGATTGTTAACCGGCAAGATTTATGCCTTGCATGCAGCGGTGCACCAGCTGCAGTATATGAGCACAGTAGACAACTGCGTCAACAGTTCACCGTCAGGAGAGCTACTGTAGCAGTCACGGTGCTGCGTTCACTGTCTCCAGTTCACCGTCAGGAGAGCTACTGTAGCAGCCACGGTGCTGCATTCACTGTCTTCAGTTCACCATTCGGGTTTAGCAGGTTGTCAGCTGTGTGCCTGTATATCAGATAAAAAAAGAAAAAATAAAGAAAATAATATGTATTTGTAACCGCGCTTCCAGTTAATTTCAAAATGAAAGACCTCTATTGTTTTTATGTTGACAGAATTCCTTCATTTGTTAGCACAAGGCTTTTATTCTGAAATATATACGGGACAGGTCGTGGCCAAAAGAATTAGATCACGGGTACAGCTGGCTGAAATGGGTTTTCTCAGGAGGGTGGCTGGTGTCTCTGTTAAAGATAGGGGGAGAAGCTCAGCCATCCTTGAGGGACTCAGAGTAGAGCCGCTGCTCTTTTGTGTTGAAAAGAGCCAGTAGAGGTGGTTTGGACATCTGGTAAGGATGCCCCCTGGGTGCCTCCCTAGAGCACGACCAGCTGGGAGGAGGACACAGGGAAGACCCAGGACTAGATTATACTGTATCTACTACACTGGCCTGGGAACGCCTCAGGATCCCCCAGTCAGAGCTGGTTAATGTGGCCCAGAAAAGGGAAGTTTGGGGTCCCCTGCTGGAGCTGTTGCCCCTGCGACCTGACCCTGGATAAGCAGTTGACAATGAAATGAGATGACAGTGTTGGGGAAAATGCAGTGACTTGCACAGCACCATATATGAATACAGAAACCGTTTTTTAATTGTGGATTATTACTATTATTTTCAAATTGCTACATGTTTCTTAACCTTTTTCTGTCTAAAATACATATAAATGACTTTTATAATGAAATGGCCGTTATAAAAGACTCAATGTAGAAAGAAAGGGTTGGTAGCAGCGCAGCAGCAGAAACACTGTGAACGCCACACGTGTGAGAGACGCGTTAGTTAAGCGAGCGTCGCCACGGCCACGCTGCTCACGCTGGCAGTGTGGCCTGGGCGTAAAATAGGGCCACAACTAATGATTATTTTTGTTATTGATTAATATGTGATTATTTTTTCTATTTATTGATCAGTTTAGTTTATAAAATATCAGAGAATGCTGAAAAAAATTCCAACAGAATTTCATAAAGTCCAAAGTGTCAGATGTCTTTTTGTCCAACCAGCAGCACAAAACCCAAAGACATTCAGTCACCAGTAAATATTCACAACGTACAAACTGGAACCAAAGAATGTTAGAAATAATAATTATTAACTAGTCAATGAATTGACTAAATGTCAATTTGTATCATACGTATATACAGTATATATTTATATATACACACCGGTACTATGTATATATATATATATATATATATATATATGAAGTGGTGAAGTGAGGAATGCTAGTTACTTTGTAGTTGGTTGAAAATGACCTAGATCTAACTGCAAGTGGCCTAGATCTTCATCAGTCACTATAATGTGCTGTAACTGTGTCATTTAAAGGTCAAAATTAGAAGAAATTATCTAATATTAATATACAGTCAGTTCTTGCTCGCTTTCTGACCTGAGGGCTGAGTTCAAACTTACCTGAACTTCAAGTGACCACGCTGTTGTTAGGCAACGAGCAAGAAAAATGGACACAGCAAGATTCCTCCTTGTCATAAAACGCTGATCTTGTTTTTCATTACGCTACCATGCAAAGCAACAAGAATGCGGCAGTTTAAATTAAAGTTAAATTCCTTGTCAGCATACATCAAATCCACTGTATGTGGCGTTAATGGCTAACATCTATACAGTGAACAGAGTAAAAAAAAAAAACAGCCTACTTGAAGGTACCACTTGTTGCAAAACAAGGGAGAGGCATAGACATTTATGTAGATGCCGAACCGGACGCTTTAGCCTGTTGCAGTGATATGTCAACATGGGCGCCATATTGGACAGGGCAAGGCTAGCGTGCAACCCTATACAAGTAAACAGGAGAGCTGCTGTTTTTCTAGATAAAAACTACTATAACGTCTACATTTCTCTCAGTCATTATCATATTAAAGGGTTTATGATCTATGTGGAGAAGAAATAAAGTTTTGTCTCCAGTCCAGTACTCCTGTCTGTTTCTCAAAACTCAGGACGTGCTGACTGTCGTCCACTGTAGGTAATAAATGCTGACTATAAATGAGTGCCTCATACAACCCCACTTCAAAATACCCAAACTATCCCTTTAAAGTTCTTTTTAACACTGTGGCTTACATACAGAGTGTGAGTAGTGTTGGGGGGGGGGGGGGGGGGGGGGGGGGGGGTCTCATGGAGGTTTCACTATCCTCGTGCCAAATGACAGAATGCCTTAAAACACATCACCTCTCCTCCCTTGTAGGAAAGCGAGGCGTCCTGAAGCGTCCCTGGTCAGAGGCGGAGCGTGCGGCAGTCGAGGAGCACCTGACCCAAAACATCACCGAGCTCCGAGTCCCCGCGAAGGCTGACTGTGAGCGCTGCCTGCAGCAGTGCCCCCTGCTGGTCAGCAACCACCGCGACTGGCGAGCCATCAAGTTCTACTGCCACAATCGCATTCAGCTGCTGAAGAAGAACCAGCGGCGGGAAAGTGAGCCCCAGCCCCTGACTGTCTGCTGAGGGGAGGGAGTGAAGGAAGGGGCTGGATAGAGGCGGGGGGTGTCTGGTGTGGTGCAGCTGATAAGAGCAGATTCTCAAATGGTACCCTGCTGCCCAGGAAATGCACTACGGTCCTAAATTTCACTCTTCTTGTAGCGCGGTTCGTTTTCGACTTGGCTTCTTATTTGATGGCGGTTTTATTTTGAGCCACACAAGAACATAAATCTGAATTAACTTTTTTTTTTTTTTTGCAGCTCTACTTTAAGGTCTTAAAAAATGACACTAGAGGCTTTATGGTGCTCCTGGTTTGGGGGTAACGGTGCGAGTTGGTCAAAAGCAGCGGACGGGTGCCGTTTGAGACATGCGTTTGGGGACTTCAGAGACCACGGCACCGGCTGCAGCCTGTGTTGTGTTGTACATGGACATTTCTTTTTCTCCTCCCGAAACGGATACACTAAACTGAAATGTAAACAAGGGAGGCAGGTGAGCCCTACAGTGTTGTTGAGCGTCGTGAAGTAGCATTAGTGTTTTATGCACTTGGAGACGTTAATAGGACAAATGGCCTTTGCTTGGGCCACACTTTTCTTAATAGTGGATATAATTAGAGTAGGCCTAACTACTGCTAACCTAGAAGAATAACCACATCTTTCCGCTTCTTTTCAAACTGTGCAATTCTGACAATGGTTTTATTATATTTGGACCATCATTTATATGTAAAGGTACGCGGTGATGATTTTAAAGTGAAACATTACGACGGAGGAGTTTTTTTTTTTGACAAACTCCAGAGCGCGGGTTTCATGAGAGACGATTAAATGGCCGCAGAATGTTGTGAAGTTTGGATATCTAAGACGTTTAGTTAAACCGCAAAGATATCAACAGCTACCATTTCCCCCCGAGAGGAACAGTATGTTCTCTTTCCTACTGTTGTTTTTTTTCTGCCTGTTGCACATTTGTTATTCAAAGCAGGTGCTACAGGCCAGTAAGCTGGATATCACTTTATATATGGAGAGGAGGTTTCACTTGGTTGTGTTAAAAGTTCCTAAAAAAAAAAAAAAAGTGGGCATTTATCAGTTGATTGTTCTGTCGCCACGTTTTTTGCATCGTCTGTGTCGTCTTTTCCAACGGCTAGAGCTCCTCCTGAACTTTCACTGCCACACTACACGCAGTCAGACCAGATTTTTTTTTTTTATTTCTCTTCGGTGTCGCTGAAAATCTGCGTCCAGTCAGACTAAAACCTCCATGAAACCTCAAGACCAGATACTTGAAGTTATTTAAAACCTTTTGCAGAATCTTTATGTTCCTTCTTGCTCTAGCCTTGCCAGTTGCATTGTACATAACAAATATATTATCATTATGCTAACTGGTTGTTTGTGCTAGACTATATGTACCTTTTTTTCCATTTCTGAGTTATTGCTATCTGTAAATAAGCCTGTTTGTAAATACTCATCAGAGAAACAAAGAAAAAACACAATGTATGACATGCTTTGGTTATTGTGTTATGTTTTTTCTTTTTTTTTTTATAAGTCTTATAAAAATTTAAAGCTCCAGGTCTGAGCTGTAGTTTCTTAATTCAATGCATTGAAAACATTGTAGTGATACTTTAATGTTTAGGTTTTGTTATTGGATGTTTATTGGCAGTAATTGCCAGAAACCCAGTATTTAGGAGTAGCATGTTCCTGCATTAGAGGAGGCTACAGTTTCAGAACCGCATTTCTAGGACCCTAGTCTCTCTCAAAGCCTGCTGTCTTCAGTGTAAATGCTTGTTTAATACTCATTGTTTTACCATTTTTAATTAAGTTTAAATAACCTTAATTTAACTGTGCTGCCTGCCAGTTTACCCCCACAGTAAGTGTTATCGGCCAGTCAAACTTCAGTAACGTGATTTCAATTTTCTCCAGGTTTTCTTGCGTCTCTCTCTTTCTGGAGTCACCGAGACCTTTCGGTTCTGTTGTCAAATAGGGAGACCGTTTCCAAAGTCACATAATCAACGTAACATTACTTAATTTAAACTAAACCATGATGTTTTCTTTCCCAAGCGTAACAAAGTACCGAAGTTTTGTTACCTAAACCTAAATTGTTTGTCATGGTGGTTTTCTATGAGATCATGCTGCAACAGACAGGAAGTTTGTTGGAATAAAACTAGGTTCCCAGAAATGTCCTGAAACTGCAGCCTCCTCTATTGCAGGAATGTACGCAGATCAGCCACAACATTATGACCACCTGCCTAATATTGAGCAGGTCCCCCTTTTGCCGCCAAAACAGCCCTGACCCATCGAGGCAGGGACTCCACTCTGCTGTGGTATCTGTCCGTAGCAGATCCTTTAAGTCCTGTAAGTTTCGAGGTGGAGCCTCCATGGATCTGACTTGTTTGTCCAGCACATCACACAGATGTTCAATTGGTTTGAGATCTGGACAATTTGGAGGCTAAGTCAGCACTCATTGTGTTCCTCAAACCTTTCTTGAACCATTTTTACAGTGTGGCAGGGCGCATTATCCTGCTGAAAGAGCCCGCTGCCATTAGGGAATACCATCTCCATGAAGGGGTGTACTCGGTGACTAACAATGTTTAGGTAGGTGGTCAAAGTA
This sequence comes from Pterois miles, assembly GCA_947000775.1. NCBI lineage: Eukaryota > Metazoa > Chordata > Actinopteri > Perciformes > Scorpaenidae > Pterois > Pterois miles. The sequence continues at coordinate 4,263,531 of CAMQGK010000224.1, read as the reverse complement.
ACCCCCACATGAATGGCAGGACCCAAGGTTTCTTTCCATATTGCATCCTGGTGCCATGGTGATTCATCAGACCAGGTCACCTTCTTCCATTGCTCCGTGCCCATTGTAGGCGCTTTTGGAGGTGGACATGGGTCAGCCTGAAGCACCCTGACCGGTCTGCTGCTACGCAGCCCCATACACAACAAACGGTGATGCACTGTGCTCTGAAACCTTTCTGTCAGAACCAGCATTAACTTTTTCAGCAAGGTGAGCTACAGCAGCTCTTCTTTTGGATGGGACAACACAGGCCAGCCTTCGCTCTCCATGTGCATCATTGAGCCTTGGCCGCCCATGATGGTAGGTAGGTAGGTCCTGACCACTGCACCCAGTCATCCCGCCATCACAATTTGGCCCTTGTTGTAGTCGCACACATCCTTTTGCTTGCCCGTCTTATCTGCTTCCAACACATCAACTTCAAAGACAACATGTTCACTTGCTGCCTGATATATCCCAGCCACTGCCAGGTACCATTATAACAAAATTATCAATGTCAACTCACCTGACATTGTGACCACTGGGTCATAATGTTATAGCTGGTCAGTGTAGTGTTGGGATTTACAGCTTTGTCTCCCATATGCAGTTCACGGGTAAAGGCACTAGATGGAGCTGTTGTTTCATAAACAATCAATGGTCGGCTCAGAATATGTATTCCTTCTACAATGAGAGGTTTTCAGTTAAACTGTATACATGTACTGATAGTATTACTCATGTATAGATACCTGAGAAAGCAGTACAAGGTACTATTATCTGCTGATTATACTGTCAGTGTGTAACCTGTAACCTTGTCTTCAGATCCAGTTTATGACTTCTTAAATGAAAGCAATGTGTGCAAAGTTATCATCTGGGGCAACAAAAAAACTTCATGTTACTTTGGAAAGGACCAAAATTCACAAACATCCCAGCTAAGAGGCCTCCAGATGTGATTAAAGGGGAAATTTGGCACATTTTATGAGGATGTCCAAGCAGTGTGGATGGTAAATGTCAGCTGCAGCAATGAATCCCTGTGTGTGCTACGTTCAGTGGTGGAAGAAGTACTCCAATACTCAAGTAAAAGTAGAAATACCACAGACTAAAAATACCCCATTACAAATAAAAGTCCCACTTTCATTATCAGGAAAATGTAGCTACTTAAAGCATCAAAAGTAAAGTACACATGCAGAATGGGTCCTTTCACAACGTTATTATATTTTCATCGAACATTATATTATTCTGTCTTTGTCAAGCAAATACATGAAAGAGCATTTTGATGTTGTAGTTCCTCAATGTGGAGACTGTTACAGATACTTTGTGTACTACTGGGTACAGTTGAAGTACAGTATTGCATTGTATTATATCAGAATATTACACTTTTATGTAAAAAGTTAAATAAATGTAGTGGAGTGAAAAGTTCAATATTTCCCTCTGAAATGACGAGTGGAGTAGAAGTATAACGTAGTAGCAAATAGAAATACTCAAGTAAAGTAAAAGTCTGACAACACTGTACTTAAATACAGTACTTGAGTAAATGTACTTAGTTACATTCCACCACTGGCTATATTGACTGAGAAAGCTGAGTTCTGCTCACAGAGATGCACCAGCAGTGCCTACATGTACCAGGATGCATTGCTCTATGTGCCCCTTTTTCACTCCACTCAGCAGGTGGGAAACAAGACACAGCAAACTTGGCCTTGAAGAGCTCCAGCATTTTGCAATAAAGAGTAATATTGCAAACTGCATACCCTACTTTTAAAGCTACGATTCGCTTTCCACTCGCTCCACTTCCCCAAATAAGCAACATTACTCTTATAACAACCAGTTGGTGTTTGCTCTCAACAGCTCAGGTTCTGGAGGGTCCCCGCCGGCGTGGAAACATTCCCTATGATTGTGGGTCATGTGCAAGTTCAGAGCCACTAAGCGGTACATCGCGATAGGGAGCATATATCCCCAGAACACCGGCCATATATTCTCTGCTGCATTTCTTCGGCTGCATACTCTGGCTCCAATAAATTCGGCTGAATATCCAAGTCACACTGTGAAAATGTATCCTCGTCTATAACACCCTCTGCACTCATACTTTGGGATGCCATTTTCGCAGTTTGCAATGCAAGCATCGAGCAGGTGCACCTCTTGGCTACCCAGAGGCGGAGACTAGAAAGCAGAAACGACCTTTAGGCCTTTCCTTGCATCCAACTACGTCACGTCAAATGACGGCGCTGGATGCAGGAAGAGTAACAGATTTTGCAGCTGTGACACTCAGCTTTCTCAGTCAATATAGCAGCACGCACTGAGGAATTTAGTGCTTCAATCGCCTATATTTATTATTGGCACTGATTGGACAAAAGGTGGCAAATTGTCCCTTTAAGTCTAAATAAACACACACAATGTGAGACGAAAAACAACTGAGGATGCTGAAATGTTAATTATATGATTTGAAAGGCAGGTCGTAATCCAACAAAGAGAAAGACTGGAGTGATGTAAGACATCACGTCTAACAGCCGAGGGGAACCCTGTATCAGTGAAAGGACAGTGTCCTGTGGTAAGAAGTTTAACCACTAGAGGTCAGCAAAGACTAGATTTCAGTAGCTCTCTATGATGATTAGCTAGTAAAACACAGAAACCATTAAAAGATGATCACTATGATTAAACTCACAGGAATCCATGACGATTAAGAGACTGTTGAACGGCTGCAATCACTCTGTTGGGTCCTGTGTATTTTAAGATACTGTCCTCTATTTTCTGTTGTCTTTTTGAAAGGTCCCGTATTGTCAAAGGTGAGATTTTTATTCTTTTACATTATAAAGCAGGTTTAAGCACAATGCAGTATGTTATATTATCTTATCTTTGATGTTATATTTTATCTTATCTTATATGTATTATTTTATTTTGTATTATCTTATATCTTATCTTATATGTTATATTTTATATTATCTTATGTGTTATATTTTATCTTCTCTTTTCTCATATGTTATATTTTATCTTATATTTTTCTTGTATGTTATTTTATCTTATCTTATATTTTTCTTATGTTATCTTATCTTACAGCTTATCTTATTTTATATTTTATCATATATCTTATTTTATCTTTTAGGTTCCATTTTATCCTATCTTACATGTAATATTTTATTTTATCTTATCTTATATGTTATATTTTATCTTATCTTATCTGTTATGTGTTATATTTTTTTCTTCTCTTTTCTCATATGTTATATTTTTTCTTATGTTTTAGTTTACTTTTTCTCGTGCGTTCTTATCTTACATCTTATCTTATTTTATATTTTATCTTACATCTTATCTTATATGTTATATTTTATGTTATTTTATATCTTGTGTCTTATCTCTTTCCTTATGTTATACTGTATGTTATATTCTATCCTATCTTATCTTATTTTAAATTCATTGGGTCCATGCAGCCTTGAGCAGCATTACATGGTGTCTGATCACACGGATGAAGTTGAAAAACTCCTTTTATCTGCATGAACATGAACTATGAACATGAGATGTTTTCACCCAAAGCTGTCAACAGAGTACAAAAGCAAACTGGCTGCAGCAAAATACAAATTTGTATTTAGTCAACAATGAGGGCCACGTCTGTGTTTAGTCCACAATCAACCTGAAATAACTGTCAGAGCTAACTGGTCTGGACCATGACATTAAAGAGATGGCCAACCTTCTAATTATTAAATGTCAGCGCTTTGCTTTCATAAGAGTTTGAAAGGACTGTGATTATTTTGAAATACTGAGTGAATAATGTCAAAGAATGCTGTTTTCCACCCTCAGACTCCCTTATCCTCCCTAACCTGACTACATTTCCATTGACACTGTTGCTAGGGCAACGACTGGATCAATCAAACTAGTTAATGCAAAACACAAAGAGCCCCATTTATGTTTGTGTTTATGATGAAAAATATGTCAATATCCTGCTAATGAATTTTGAAGCCTTCATGTGTCTTTGAAAAGGTGATTGCTAAGAAGTGGCTAAATGAGACTAAATGTACGTGTTTCAGCCACAAGCCTTCATCAGCGTGAACAATCAAGAAAATTGTCAGAAAAATATAACCATATATAATCTAAAAATACCCAGAGGTAATGTAAATATATAAAAATATAAAAAAAATGTGAATTGCACAATATGCGCATTACAGGAATAAATACTACCCCATATTACAAACTGAAAGCCCGAAAGGTTTAAATGAGGAACTATTGTTGAGTTGCTTCTTGTAATCTATTTATTTCATATGTAATATGATCATATGTAACATGTTTATGAATTACTGTTTGGTTGTTTGGCGGAGCCCACGGAAGTTAATTTTTCGGTGCATGATAAGTTAATAATTTTAGTCGTATGTTGTTTTTCTTAATCACTTTATAATGCGTCTGAGGAAGATGTTGATATTCCCAACAACCTCATCTTTCTCCTCTGTCATTATGTCTTTGTATTTACTTCATGTTTCCCACTTTCTAGCTTGTTAAACTGCAGCGGTGGTCTTAACGACGTAAGCACTTGAACGCAACACATGTTGTGTTCAGGACTTCCCGTGTTACAAACACGGTGAACACCCATTTGACGGCACCAATATCTTGTTTGATGTCGACAGCCTTGTGTGCTTAGTTATGACGTGTTTGCTATTGGGCATGCAGTGGTTTCACAGATTTACACGGTTTGCTGGTAAGATTGTGATTTTGACTGTTTTTTTTTTTTTTATTGAATTGGCCGGGTTTTAAGTTATGATTGTCAGATCTGGCAACCCAGGCTGCGATGTTGGCGGGTACCAGCAGGCGGTGCTACAGGTAACGGGAGGGTGTAATTATCAGACATAAAGTAGTCAACTATTGAGGGATAAATGCCGACGACGCCGACGTACTTTCACCCGCTAACGGGAAAAAGACTTCAAGTTGCACATATCAAGTTACTTCCTCAATTAAGAGGGTGAGTATTAGTAATTAGCTTGTAGCTTAGCCTAGCCGTTAGCCTAGCTTGATGGCTATACTGTTTGACACAACCGACTTTGTTTTTACTCTCAGTGTCCAACAAAGACCACACACAGGTGTAACGTTAGTGTGTGAGAGGTTGTTATGTTTCAGGCATCTGAAGTGTGACTGGAGCATGCAGATCACTGTTTGTCACCGTGTGGTTAGCCATGTATCTGGCTAATTTCAGACAGGTTGGCGCTAATAGTGAAAACATAAAAAAATAACTTTTTTCACTTCCTGCCACTGTGGCAGACAGGTAGTATTTTATATGCCACTTTTGAAATCTCTGCGCTAAATGAAGGAATAATATTTCAGATCTAGTATCATTCAGTATTTGATGTATCTTACATAAAAATCATTATATACATGGTAAATTACAGTGTTTGGATTACAGTGTTGTTTCCGGGAGCCCTATTTTTCAGGGGAGGAGTATTGTACTTTGTTTTTGTCATTTCTAGTTAGTTGCATTAAAATACACAAATGATTATTTAGATATTTACTTTGATTAAAAAAATCTTGGCAAGCTGCTGAGAGCTAGTGTTAGGAAGTCAAACGGGTCATAATTCTCTAATATCTACTTTATGGCACTAAAAGATAATACATTTGGGTCCAAACAATACACAAAACAAAGATAAAAAACATCAAATATACACAAATGCATACTCTTCTTCTTCTGCTTAAAAACCACAAAAAGTGGTAGTACAGCTGTTTGGCCATCATGAAAATTGGCATCAACAACTGGCGCTCTTCCTGGGTGTTTGGATCGAACCGAACTCTAGAGAGATCCTTTCATGTTTTTTATGTTACCTGAAGGCCACCGTAGTTTTACAGCACACTTGGAAAGGGTCGTTTCTCGATTGTAACCCACAATTTGTCAGCAAGTCTTGTGAGAGTTTTTGCAGGTTATTGCCATAGATTGTACATAAGAAGTGGATGTAGTCACCGTGAAGTCACCCATTGTTTTGTGGGCTGGTGTTTTGAAGCCTCGAGTCTGGCATTTTGGCCACCACCATGTTGATTTTTTGCAACCAGAAGTGACACAAGAGGGTGGAGCTAAGTACAGCTGAATGCTGAGTAAGACATACTGAATACTGAACTGAAAACACACTGTGAAAGGGTTAAAGTTGTAAGACAAAAACACAGATGACTCCCAGACCGGACAACACCGTGGTAGCGGTAGTCACAAGGTCACAAGGTCAGTCACAAGGTAGCCGTGTCCTAAAGCATACCTGCTTTATGGTCTATTTGACTCTAAATGGGACCATAATCTACTAAATAAACATCATGCTGTATTGAAGAAGACCTGAAACTAGCGATTCAGGCCATAAACTCATGTTTGCAATGTTTACAGAGGTGAGCGGTGAGCAGTGGGGCATTCAGAGATGCCATTAAATCCTACACATTGGTCCTTTAAAATAGCATAATGATATCAAACGAATTTTTACTTTGATAGAATGGAAAGCATAATAAGCAACGTATTTCCTTTTCTTTTCTTACAGGTGTGGCTGAAGGATTAAAATCTGTTGAGCTGTGGAGCATCATCGCTGCACATGTGGCTGGATCAGTGTTGTGTTTCTCTCCCGGTCCACTCAGCCCATTGCCCCAAGAGGATGAGCAGCAGTGTCGCAAACCAAGAACTTTGGCAAGTGTGACAATAATGCATAATGCATGATTAAAATACTAAAACTTCAGCACATCTTCTTACCTAACCTCATCATCTCATAATATCTATATCTTGCTTAAATTCACAGGGTGTAGAACCAGGACTGGTAGAGAAAATGTCTGTGATATCTACAAAACCAGAGCAGAGAACAACGGCAGCGAGAGTAAGGTGAGAGATTAGTAATTATGTTAAAGTAAGCTTTGTACACAGAGTATCTCATAGAGCTTCAGCTACTGATTACTTTAGTTGTCGAGTATTCTACCGATTTTGTCCATTGATTAATTGAGTAATCAGATAAAAAAATATTTTTTTAAAGAGCAATAGTAAATAACAAAAGAGAAAATAAGACTGAATAACTAATTGGTATCCTTTTTTAATGAAATTTCATAATATACAGTATTATGTCAAAAACTAAACCCATTTAGTGCATTTAAATGGCATATTATACATTTTAAAAAATATGTTTTCTGAAATGCAAAAACAAACAAATAATGTAAAATGGAAAAAAATGTATGTAATATATTGTATCCAAAATCAAACTATGGTATAAATAAATTTTAAAAAATCCAATCTGAATTTAGTTATAAAGAACATTCAAAAACCGCAAAATTTGACTCAAAGTGCTGTACAATTAAACATAAAAAACATAGAAACAACACAATAAAACACCAATTTAAAACCAACAGGACACTGAAATAATAAAAATGTTAAGACCAACAGGAAAGGACAAAGGATTAAAAAGGCACCTCTCATGCTGAGCCAAAAGCCAAGGAATAATAGTAGTAATAAGACTGAGACATTTAAGGTAATGTCAATGTAAGTTTCCAAACCAGTTTGATATTAAGCCACACTGGAACAGACCGGTATACCAGATTTTACCACTAGGTGTCGCACTTTGCTCAGCAGCTGCTTGCATGCTGCTACAAAATGAGTCCTCGTTGTTGCTGACTTCAGGGAAAACTTCCTTCGCCTTCATCGGCAGGTGGCCAGCAGGACAGGGCAGCTTCGCCTGGGTCTTGAGGAGCTGTAGCATTTATTTGTTTATTGATTTAATTTACAGACGGTAAACTGTACACACACACTGCACTGCAGCAGCTGGCATAAAAATCATACCGGCATGAGCTTGTGCACTGGATGCATCTTTACCTTTTAACTACTAACTACTACTCTATTCATATATATGTGTGTGTGTGTGTGTGTGTGTGTGTGTGTGTGTGTGTGTGTGTGTTAGCCTTTTAAATAGCATGTGGTTGCAATGAAGAATAAGTGATCATATCAACATGCTGAGAACTGAGACTCGCTCTGATGCAGGGCTGTGCAATTATGGCCAAAATGCTAAGCATCTGATCAATAGTGAGATTTATTATAACTATTCATTGATTTTAGGGACAAAATATCTTTATTGCAATTTCACATTTAAATAAACAGAGTGCTGCTTTCACTTGAATGCTCTGCTTCATTCCAACTCTTAAAAATTTTAAATGTTATCCTTTTACTCCTGTTATTGTCATCTGTAGTGGTTATTTGCATAAAAACTCAAATGATTAGAAAAAAAATAGCTTTGATTAAAGAAGATCTTGGCATTAGTAGTTCTAATTATATATTATAAGCCACTTAATGCTGGTTTTAGGAAATTAAACCGGTCATAATTCCCTCTAATGAAATATAATAAATGTCTGATTGAGTTAGTTGTTCAAAAATTTTTTAAGTTTCTTCCTCCGCAGCTTATTTTGGACTTGCGGTTGTGACATATTTCATCTCGAGGTCTTCCTCACTCATATTGAAGAACCTTCACACCAACAACATGTGTGTGTTAGACGTTACTGACTGTGCTGCTGTGGGCTGGTGTAAAACCATCATATGGCGGCTGCACGTGTGACCAGTGAAAAATCAGATAAATGAGGCTGCTGAAAACCAGCCGACTTGATGCAGCTGTTTTCTATGAGCGAAGAACGCATTTGAAACAGTGTCGCAGTATTACATATTACTATATGCACATGACGTTATGATATGTACGTATTACAACAAAAGGACGGTAGCGGTGGATATTATGATGTTGGAGGGTTATTGACAGTATGTGACTGGTGAAGTCTTCATCAGGCCCGGGCCACACAGGGAACGCCAGCAGTGCGTGGCGGCTGTGGAACCTGTTTCTTTTTTTTTTTTTTTTTTAATTTTGCCGCCCATATTAACAGGTTAGAGCAACCACACATCCGATATTTCGCATGCTGTTCACTGCAAAGATAGACAGTGAAAGCGATCTTTTGACATCATATCAGCAACATTACTACAGTTTCAATGCCTGTGTCTGTAGAATATGTCACAGTAATGAAAAGAGCTTTATTTTTATCAGCACTTCCTGCTTTTGTTTCCAAAGTAAAAACCCTCAAGCATTTTGTCTGTGGATAAAATTCCTTAATTTGTGAGGCTTTTATTCTGAAAATTTACAGGACAGTGTTGTAGGAAATGCAGTGACTTACAGGGCTCCATGAATGAATAAAGTACCGGGTTTTAATTGTGGATTTGTACTGTTATTTGCAAATAAGCACATACTTCTTAACCTTTTTCTGTCTAAAATAAATATAGATGATAGCTTGGAATGAGCCCTTCATATTTGCATAGAGAGCAGGCCCACTTCACAGTCCGCCATGTTGCCTTTTACGTTACCTGAAGGTAGAGGTAAGATCGGGCCTAAAAAATCCAGCCCGACCCGACCCAGGCCCGCGGGTATTAAAGCCCGACCCGGCCCGAGCCCGATCAGGGGATGCGTCAGTCAGACCCGGACAGAGCACTGCTCCGGGAAAAGGGACTGGTTGCGATTTGTGTGATCACATTTGTGACGATGCCTGTGCATAATGACAAATTAAAGCCTGTCTTTTGTAACAAATTCTCCCAGTTAAACAAGACTGTAAGATGCATATTCAAACAACATTTATATCTTACCATACAGCACCTTCTCTGTTTTATCCAAATTATTTATTTTATAACAAGTATTCCTTAGTTTAATATCCATACATCGTTTTAGTCTCTTCATCTTCATCTTCAACCGCTTATCCGGCGTCGGATCGCACGGGCCACAGCTCCAGCAGGGGACCCCAAACTTCCCTTTCCCGGGCCACATTAACCAGCTCTGACTGGGGGATCCCGAGGTGTTCCCAGGCCAGTGTGGAGATATAATCTCTCCATCTAGTCCTGGGTCTTTCCCGGGGTCTCCTCCCAGCTGGTTGTGCCTGGAACACCTCCCTAGGGAGGCGCCCAGGATCGTTTCAGTATACATAATATATAAATATATATTTATTAAAAAAAGTTAGTGAGAGAGAAGCCCGGCCCGGCCCGGCCCGACCCGACCCGAACGTAATAATTGACATTTTGGGCCCGACGGCCGGCTCGGGCTCGGGCTAAAGATCTTACCTCTACCTGAAGGCAATCAAGTTTATGTTTGTGAAACTGAGTAACGTGAGCGGCAGAGTGCAAAACCGCATTGCCGCCAGGTGCCGTCTGACTTCTGTTGCTCCTAAAGTCATGTTATTATGGTATGGATGGCCTCTGAACGAGGAGAACGGCCGTACTCAGCGGCGCATGTTACCACAGTCTTGGAAAGGGAGGAGTGAGCAGACGGGTACTCAGTTGGCTCCAAACTGCAACCACACCATTCGATGTCACCAAATCCTACACACTGTCCCTTTTTAAGAAAATGTGTTGATTCACAAGCTTTTATCTCGACATTTGGCAGTTGATTAATGAGACATTTTCATCCTTTTTTTCTCTACATTTAATTACCGTTTATCTCTGTTTCTGGCTTGTTCCCCCTGGATGAGGAGACACACTTCCTATGATTTTACTTCATACTGGAAAACAAAACAGTTTTCAACTGTGTAATGAAATTGTTCGTTATTAAACTAGCCTGATTAAAACCACCAGAGAATTTGAACTGAATCGCTGTAATTGTGGTCATTTTAGAAATTACTTTTATGATTGAGCAGTGCCACAAGCTGTGCTGTAACTTTCCTAATGTGGTATTTTTATACTTTTGATTTCCTAAACCATCCAGGCAGCCCTTCAGCAAGGTTGTTTATCTTTGGTCCTCGGTCTCCGGAGCCTCAGAACAGCTTTGGTCCACTGACTGCCTGTAGGCTCTGAAGATATTCTTACCACTTCCACCGCTGCTTTAGATTCACGCTCAACACCTGAGATGGATGCGCTGTATGACAGGCAGTCTTTTTACAGTATTTATGCAGGTATACACTTCCGTAGTCCCTCAGTAAATTAAGAGATATCATATTGTTGGTTATGTTGTAGTTTTGTTTTAACAATCAGTTTTTACATCTGTTCAAACTCTGTTTCCAAATACACCCAACTGGTACAAAAACACAATTTAA
>CAMQGK010000224.1:3832500-4247500 GCA_947000775.1 Pterois miles | reverse complement strand
GGCGCAGCGGCATCTCAACTCACGCTGAAGGACTTGGTGCTGAGTGCCGATGTGAACTATCTCAAGGCGACGGCACACGTGTGTAAATGTGAACGGCAACAAATGACTGATATTCACAACCAGAATGAAGGAGTGAGTTTGGTGACGTCGGTAAAGTTGCAGTGATTGGACAAAATTGCAAAGTTGCGCAAAATTCCCAGGGTTTGGTTGACTTTGAGTGAATTGCTGCGATCGCAACATCGCAACTTCCTGGAGGGATTGATGTATTTTATATTTATAGGGGTGTTGCTGAGTCTTAAAGCTTACAAATCTTTTACATATCTACATTTTAATTTTGGGGGCTATAAACTTTTGCAGGGGGAGCTGTACATCAGAGATGCAAAAAGATGAACTTTTTTTCTATCTTGTAAATGAAAAATGTTGTTTTTTGCCAAATTGTATAAAGTTGGCTTAAGATGTTTACAGGAAGGCAATGTACAAGTCCAGCCAAAAGGAAGAATAAAACCTCAGCGACTTCCATCATGTGGTGTTTGACAGCTGGAAGCAATTAAAACTGATTGACATGGACGTGTGGTGTAAGCACCATTTTGTGATCTGACAGTGTGCTGTAATAATCAGAGCGAAAGAGCAAATACTAAATAAGGCATACTTTAAATGCACAACATGTAAACATATGCTAGGATTTAACTACAGCTCTGTTTCTCCACATATTCACTCTAAAGGTCTGGCAGCAATTATCAGATGCATCTATAACTGCAGTAAATTGTAGCTGTGTGCTGTGAACATAATGATAGAAGAACGCCTTGTTCTGATCTTGCTTTCATTGCTTTATCTGTTTTTTTGAAAAAAAAAAAAACATTTAATCAATTTCAGTGACGATTGTATAACACAGTGTATGATGTCCATATGCGTATGCTGTCTGTGAGTGATTACATTTTGTTCTGTTTTTAATTACCTGAATAACAACAAAGACTACTCTGAAGAATGAGTGCGTTTGTGCCGTCACTTGTCTGCAGTTACTGACCTGAGCAAATTGCACGATAAGAAGAAATCTATGTTTTGAAATTACAAACTTGTCTTACTGTGTTGTTATGTTATGTATGTGCACCGAGTGACAAAGAATAAGCTGAGGAGTGACAAAAGCTCAAATGACTACTGCCTCATGTACGCTGCATGTTTCAGCTCAACTCACTTGGGTACCGGGTAGGGATGTTAACAGTTAACCATTAATCGACATTAACGATGAACGCTATTGGTTAAACGGTTAAAATAAATGCTAAAGATTAAGTAACGAGGTCCACCTTAATAGCCCACCTTAAAGTCTGAGCCAATGTCATTGCTAACTCCAGCGCTCCTTCACTTTAGTCAGCAGGTGGCTGTTAAGATACAGGAACTTGGCTCGGGTCTAAGGAGTTGTAGCATTTATTCACCAACAGATAATCTGTACACACTGTCTGCTACAGCTATGTTCACAGCTATAACACCACCGACAACCCCACACTCACCACCGCCACACACGCACGGTCTGTCGGAAACACGCTAATGTTATGCCGGGTTGACAAAGTACACCGTCAACACGCGCTCTGTCTCTCGACCGGACACTCGGTAAAGTTACGCCAGGGAGACGAACAGCTGACAACCTCCCAGCTAAATGATGTGGTGGAGACTTACTGGGACAATACATGCAGCAGCATGGCTGCTACAGTAACTCTCCCGGAGGGGTGAACCGGGGACTCAGCTGTCTGTTTTGTGCGTACACTGCAGCTGGCAGTAAATACTGGATTTAGCCTGATTGTGTGTCGGCTTTTCGTTGAGACTGGTTGGCTTGTTAGGCACAAAAAATTGTACTACTGCATGAAAATTTGCATCCCTAGCACCAGGTCCTTTTCTCTATTTCATTTTCCATTGTAGATAGTACCCCGCCAATATAGGCGGGACTCTTAAGGCCCAAACACACCAACACAACATGAAGGAACCAGTGGCAACAAAGGCTAACAGCAGCGTTGCCTTCCGGTGTCTTGGCCAAAAAGTTGCTCTTGAACACACTGCAGAAACTAAAATCAACAGCCTGTGTGAGATGAAATAACGCTCCACACCAGCAGGCGGAAGTATGGATTGATCATTCAAAATCAGACTGAGGACGGCGGCTATACAAGCCGTTGCTATGACAGGAACATGAAATAAAGCAGCGTTTGCTGACTGATTTCACAGCACTCTCACTCACCACTTAGCTTCATTCTAGTTGGCCATGTCACTGTGAAAATATGCTGGATGTGATGATTAACAATGAGTTTTTTCCTCTTGACTTTTTCATTGGCTTGCTTTCCTCACATCTGTTTTTCTGCACTGATTTGTTTAAGCAGAACCACCAATTGGAGTGATTTCTCTCACAGACCGGCCCCGCTGCCGATTCAACATGCTGAGTCGGCTGGAAAAACTGCAACGTGGAATGACTAGAACCAACAGTGCAAGACACACTGAAAAAAGTAGGCCGATGGCCGTCATAGCGTCACTGTGTTAAACTGCTGTGATCCTCAATGCGACGCCTACCAGATCCTTTCATTGGCAACCAAACAGAGGAAAGTCTGCACTTCATCAGTTGATGACGACATGGTTTTGAGGGCTTCCATTTTTTTAAAATCTGGGTCGACTGAATGGAAAAAAAAGTGGTCACTATTGACAGTTGCTTGGCTATTTAGAAGTGGCAGGTTTGTGCAGGATGTCCTGTGTAGTGTTGACTCTCTTTGACCAATCAGTGGTCTGCAGTGTTTAAACTCCACCTTCTAGTATCAGCTCAGCTTGCTTGGAACCTCAACCAAGGTGGTACCAAAAAAGTACCAGGTACTATCCACAACTTTTGCTGATGGAAAACGGTTTCAAGCAAGTTGAGTCGAGTCATGCAGGAACCCTGCAGTGGAATGATGTGGTGTCCTTAAAGCAAACAGAAGCCTTCGATGAATAGTTAGGATTCATCTATAATGGCTGAGTGTTTTGGCTCAGATCCACCAGCTACTTCACTGATTAAATGTTAAACAATTCAGCAACCATTTCCCCTCCAAAGTGAATAATTACATAAATATACCTCATCATTGCCTCATTAAATGCACATGCTGCACCTTTTGTTGATTTTCCTCACATCAAGGGTTAATCGTGCCTTTGCGGTAAGATGTGAAAGTTTGAAATAGCTTGCTTATTTTTACTTGGGGGCCACATGAGAAACCCAGATTGTTGCTGGGGGCCAAACAAATACTGTCAGATGTAAGCTCTATTTTATCACTGTAGGAAACATACTGGACACTTATTTTTCAGCACTTATTATACTGAAACTCACTCCGGCTGTCCTCTCCTTCGCATCTCCTGATAGGTTTCTGTATTTTTCTTTGTGTTTTGTCTCAAAGTGATGTTTCAAGTTGTATTCTTTGAATGCAGCCACATTTGTTGCAAACTAAGCACGCAGCTTTACTGCCAACCTCTGCAAAAATTATAGACATGCCTTTTATTTATTTATTTATTTATTTATTTATTTATTTATTTTAGCTTCATAAGTAAAATTGTGTGGTTTGTTTGAGACCTCCCGGGCCAGGCAGAACCATCACGAAGGCTGGTTCAGGCTCGTGGGTCATACAGTGCCCAGGCTTGCTCTAGAGCAGGGGTGTCAAACTCAAATACACAGTGGGCCAAAATTTAAAATGAAACAAAGCCGCGGGCCAACGTTGAACAAATGAACCTTTAATATGGACCCAAACAGTTTTGCTTTAACATTGAATATGGAACAAGCAGCACTTACTAGCTAATCGTGCAGACATGCAAAATCGAATTTCAAATAAAAAAAAAAACATATGAATGGTATATTAAATAAAAACTGTATGCCTCTTTTCTATTTGCAGCCTTCTGAGGTAAATATCAAAATAAACTTTTTCCACAGGCTAATAAATCTGAAAATAAAATAACAATAATGAATGAATCAACCATTCAAGCCTTGGAGGAGCAAGAAAAAATGCATAAAGAAAACGTTAAATATTGCTCAGTTTGCACCACACTGATCTAACCTGATGTGCCCAAGCCTGATTTTGTGATTTCTTTTGCCACAGTATAACTAGCCTTTCCAGCAGCCTCACTTTGTGATTTGAACATAATCTGTTGTGAAACCAAACTTCTTTTCATCTCCTCCACTTTCTGGCTCCTTGGAGTCGTGTCCAGGTCCTTGTACTTGTCCTGGTGTTTCCTAGTGTCGTCTAATGCTGTACTCCTTAGTTACAGACACGGCTCCACAAACAAGACAAACAGGTCTGTTTTTACATATGTAAACGGATAATCTGCCTCCCACCTGTCCAGAAAGCTTCTGTTTTCTGCCTTTCTTTTCACCATTTTTGGGAAGGGTTACCACGGCGACAGCGGTGGTATGAGGTCGCGGCGTGGTCTGGGAGAGGCCCGGGGAGACAGGGTGAGCCGGGGCTTTCCTGCCGAAGCACAGATCCCTACTGACACAGAGTAGAGGGCGTGTCTGGGTCCTGTCCTGATTGACGCGCCAAAACAACAGCAGAGCATTATGGGATTTGTAGTACTAGCGGTGAATGCGTTGTTCTGTACCGGCGGGCCAGCTGTAATAGTAATTTTACATTGCCTCGCGGGCCAAATATAATTACACTGCGGGCCAAATTTGGCCCGCGGGCCAGAGTTTGACACCTATGCTCTAGAGCAACACTTTTAAGGCTTTTTCAGTCTCCCCTTTCAGCAGGATGACATAATTTGTCTGTGCCTTCCAAGTTTTATGTTCTGACTACACTAGGGTAAAGGTTTGGTTGGGTTTAGACACTAAAACGACTCGGTTAGGTTTAGGGAAATGTTATGTTTGGATTAAAATAAATACTCTGTCAAGATTAAGGAAGCGTTGTTTGGATTAAAATGTCTCCCTCATGAAGAATAGGGAACCTTCAACGTTGTGCTTACAGCAATCAACACACTAAAGTCAGGGAATAATCATGGTCCTTGCCAGACCTGGTGGACATGTACTGCTGGATTTAACATTATAGACATGACCACTGACTATTTCTGTAACAATTTAGCCACAAATTCACAGACTGACCATACACGGTCCAGACATACTCGGTTTTGAACAAGTCTTGTTTACTTTGATGCACTGCAGTGTGGTCCTAATGAAATAATTTCATTAAGCCCATAAACGTCTGTGTGGTGTATATGGAAAGTGCAGCTCTTTCAGTGGACTGTTTAATGACTAGGACTACTGCACAGCAGTCACATTGCTGCCACCGGTGTTTTCCAGTGTTTTAGGATGCCCCCCGTCTGTGCAATCAGTGCAGTTGTTACTGTGTTTTGTCATCAGTTATTTTGCTAATATTTGTGATCACTGAAGATGACTCTCCGCTATCTGAGTCTGATATCCGAGTCCTTTTTCAAATGAACTGGCAATGTGAACGCAAAAAGAACTGAGTCCCTTTTCTGTTGGTCCACTATTTGGCCCACTTAAAGAGGCCAGAGCTTGGTTTGTTTAAAAAGGACTGTGAAAACACCCTTAGTCACTGGGTTGAAAGGAAGAAAAATATCTTGTAACCTGTTGACCAGCAGAAGCAGCATTTTGCTAAATCCATAGTCCAGATGTACAACTTGTACTAAGACATATAATCAGGTTGTCACTTGCCTGAAGTCAGACAGAATTATTAACTCTGCTCAGTGGAGTGGGCAGATTCAAATGTCTGGACCCACGCAAGGATGTCACAGCCATTAGTCATGCTCATAGGAAAAAATGATTATGAATGAGCTCAAGGAAAGGACAGAGTCAGTTACCTTTGCATTTCATTTGGAGCGTGCATATGTTAATCACAGAATACTTGCCTGTGGACTTCTGTCAGTGTACCTTGATTGTGGACCGAGGTGAACTTAAAAAGCAGAAAAGACTTTTTGTAAAGCTAGCGACATTCAGTGCCTGAGTGAGTACTGGATGTCTGAATGGGGTCAAGTCTGGATGTTCTCATCATTACACTCATCATGCCGAGCTATGGCATCATCTGAGAAATATATAGTTGTGGATGGGCGTTGAGCGTGAATGGTTGTCTCTGTGTGCCCTATGTTGGACTGGCAACCTGTTCAGGATGTACCCCGCCTTCGCCCAGTGCCAGCTGGGATGGGGTCCAGCCCCCTCACAACCCCTAACTGGATAATCAGTTGCAGATGGATGGATGTCCCACTATGATGTATCTGTTTAAAATGAAAGAGCTTTGCAGGAATGTGGAAATGTATTCTAGTGGATGTGCAAAGGTTCAGTCATTACCATGGCAACCAAGTGCCTTTGCAACACACCAATTCTCCCTCGCTGTCGTCTTCACCGTCTCTTCCTGGTGAGGCGGCTATCTGTTGTCAGTCACACCGCCGCATGCTGGTCACAGTGCACCAGAGGACAGATAGACATGTTGCCGTAGTCCGCCATTTGAAATGTTTCGGGATATTTTGGAGGTTCACCGGCCTCTCTCGCATCAGCTCCAGCACTGACACCGTGCCGGGCTGCACTGTGATTTGTTTATTTCTCTCACAGGACTTCTCTCTTGGGTTGAAAGTGTACTTTCGTGGTTCGGACCTGTTAGAGGCCTGCAAACCTCCGGTATCAGCTGCTTTCCCTTAATTTATCCTCAGCAGGACACTGTAAAGAAGAGGGCAAATGAGAGAGACAGTCAGTGTGGTGATAATTCTGCCGGTGGGATTCTGTGTAATCCACTACATTGATTTCACCTATTCACTGCACACACAAGTTCCATTGTGAAAATGAACTCTAAGGTGGAGGAAACTCTCACTGTTATCTTCCACCGTTTATCCAGGGTCGGGTCTTGGGGGCAAGACCCCAGCTCCAGCAGGGAACCCCAAATTTCCCTTTCCCGGGCCACATCAACCAGCTCTGACTGGGGGATCCCAAGGCGTTCCCAGGCCAGTGTGGAGATATAATCTCTCTACCCGGGGGCCTCCTCCCAGCTGGTCATGCCTGGAACACCTCCCTAGGGAGGTGCCCAGGGGGAATCCTTACCAGATTCCTGAACCACCTCAACTGGCTCCTTTCAATGCAAATTAGCAACGGCTCTACTCCGAGTCCCTCAAAGATGACTGTGCTTCTCACCCTATCTCTAAGGGAGACACCAGCCACCCTCCTGAGAAAACTAAAACCTAAAAGGAAAACCCTCATTTAGCTGACGCAACAAGTTGGGTTAGATAACTCCACCTAACGAACTAACTAGAAAGATACAATGACAGACACATTAACAGCTTTATCAGTTTGCTGGTGCTCAGACTCAAATGAGCATGAAGCTTAAAGGATGACGTTTGACTTACAGCTTCTACCTTCGTTTTTCATCATATTCCCATTTTATCAACCTTCTTTTTTAAAACTTTGAGCTCAAAATGAAGTTATTTGTCTTTTTTTTTGGCAAACAGTGTGCCAGTCAGGAAATGACCCAAATAAATATGAAATATCAGCAGTGTCAAAATACACTAGATGGGGTGCTCTCAAGTGTTGTGAAATTTCTTGTACACAGATTAAATCATTCAGCAGGAAGGACGAGGCCTGATTAAGGAAAATGGTCATGTCTCCACTAGTGATGTGTTCGCTACGTGAAGGCCTCACAGGTCTGACCTCTCGCCACAGTGCTCAGTGTCCTAGTGGCAACACCATGCTTTGACTAACGAGAGACTCCGCTTCTCGGTGACCATGGTTGCCCCAGCAACAGGCTCCACTCCTCAACTGTAGACGCTGCTGCACAGATAACAGGTTTCATCCCCAGACAGGAACGCAGCCTCCGCCGACCCAGACGAGAGACGACTTAGAGACAAAGCCCTGTGCAGTAATGTGCAATAAACAGAGAAACGAAAAAGAAAACTTCCTCCCATGCTTCTGTGGTGGCGTTTCTTTTATTATTTTGTAAACGTCGTCTCATTTTTAACGCTGATGTTTATGAGCTGCTTGGTTTCAGTCTCTGTAAGTATTCACTTTACAATCAAATGAATACGTCTACCGTTTTCTAGACTTGACATTTGATCCTAAATATAATATAACCTTTAAAGCTGAAGAAGAAGAAGAAGAAGATCAACCTTTATTAGTCCCACAGTGGGGAAATTCAATTTACACTCTGTTGTTTTTTTTTTTTTTTAACTTATACATGGTACATGCAGACCTGATACATGCATCAATGGAGAGATGTCAGAGTGAGGGGGCTGCTCCTGACAAGCGCCCCGAGCAGTTGGGGGTTTGGTGCCTTGCTCAGGGGCACCTCGGCAGTGCCCAAGAGGTAAACTGGCACCTCTCCAGCTACCAGTTCACACTCAGTTTTTTGGTCCATGTCGGGACTTGAACCGGTGACCCTCCGGTTCCCAAGCCAACTCCCTACAGACTGAGCTACTGCCGCCCCCAAGTTGGCGAGATTGGAGCAAGTATGATTAAAATAAAGTTATTTTGGTTCACTATATTCTGACAGTAATGCATGAGACAGGTAATGTCCCTCTGTGCCTAGTTTGACCGTTTGATCAGAGTTCATGAGTGATTGACAGCTGCTCAGAGACGGCAGGCTCTAGCTCGGCTCTGCTTGGTTGTTTTCCTCCAGTCTGTAAAATCTTGCAGATGCCATTAGATTAGATAAGATAAGATATTCCTTTATTAGGAGCACCGGAGGACACAGAGGGACATGATTTTTTTTTTTTTTTTGAGCTTTAACTCTGTGAGAGTAAAGAGGGTGCATGAAGCTCCCCTGCAGGTCAGTAGTGGACAGTTGCTCATTAAAAGTACTCAAGTACAATTTTGATGTACTTTTATTGTAGTATTTCAATTTATGCTACTTAGAAGTTTACCACATCTTAGAGGGAAATATACTTTTACGTCACTACATTTAACGTTTTAGTTACTGATTGCTGTACAGAATAAGATTTTACAAACAAAACATAAATGTATAAAATATCTTACTGTACTACAGACCCAACTATCCAGCAGTTTTTCTCAGCAACCGCTGATCACGTTAGCGGCCGATCCCAGCTGCCGTGGTACAACCTGGACAGGTCTCCAGTCCATCGCAGGGCATAGAGACAGACAACCATTCGTGCACAACGGGCAATTTAGAGTCATCAATTACCGTAAACTGCACGTCTTTGGACTGTGGGAAGAAGCCGGAGAACCCGGAGAAAACCCATGCAAACATGGGGAGAACATGCAAACTCCACTCAGAGGGTTCCCTGATTCGAACCTGTGATCCTCATGCAGTAAAGTGACAGTGCTAACCACTGAAAGTACTTAAATGTGTTCCACCAGCTGTAACTGTAACTGTAATATATATGTGTTAAATCATCAGTAATAATGTTCAATAACATACTGTAACTCTCTGTAAGGGGCCATTATGAGCAACAAATACTTTTTCTTTTTTGCTGTTAATACTTTTGTACTTTTACTTTAAGGAAGTCCTGAATGCAGGGCTTTTATTGAAAGTATTTTTACATTTTACTTGATAAAAGATGATTACAAGGATAGATTTTTGATTCTGACCTTTGCTTTTTCCATTTCCTAAAGAGGCATTTTGTTTTCGGAAGTTCTTACTGCGTACTTGCACTATCATTAGTATTACTTCCTGGTAGACACCACTTGTTGGTATCGATTTTTCAGTCTTTCAGGATTCACTTTAAGATGCATTTGGATTTTTGGAGTCACAGTTGCTCAAAAATACCGTGCCTCTGGGAAATACTAACTTAAAAAACATTGAAAATACAGGATGCTATCTTTGCTTTTTGGTTTGGATAGACAGCTCCCTCTAAAACTATTGGAACAACAAGGCCAATCCCTTTATTTCTGCTGTACACAAACATTTGGGTTTGACATCAGAAGATAAATGTGTTCAAAGTTGTGCCACAGATCTAGATGTACTTACCTGGAAATAGAAGCTGAGACACTGATCTATTGTCTCATCTTCATCTTTTGATGTCAAACCCAGATGTTTTCCGTGTACAGCGTAAATAAATGAATTGGCCTCGCTGTTCCAGTAGTTTTGGAGGGGACTGTATATTCATGTATAGGCTGCAGTGGCTCAGGAGTGTGTATAAGTGATTGGTGACGGTACTGTGCAAAACAATGCCTGTGTTGAGCCCAAAAATAGTCGTGCCATGAGTGAAGAATCACCTGTTGAGATCAAGGTGTCTGGACATAGGAAGGAGCCAGCAGTTGTAGTGTCATTTCAACTAAGACGGCGCCACGGATGGCCATCACTGTGTGTGGTTAGCATAGTTTTGTCTTGTTTGGTTTATAAATTCAGTGTTTTCCTGTGTTCTCTTTCACCAGAGATGACTTGGTATGAATACATAAATTAACGGCATATTTCTGTGCCCATCTCTCTGACTAAGCAGAACACTGTAGGCGTACACACTCTACAATTACAGGGAAAGACACGATGATCCCAAACGGCGGGCATCACCATATCTCTGTTGACATCAAAATGTTCTCATAAGGCTTTGTGAGTCAGGAGAAAATTGTCATAGTAACCTGTTTATCTGAGTCACGCCTGCACAGACTCCGATCCACACAATCATATATTTAAATGAATATTTCCAGCCCAGTTAGATCTTCTCTGAGCCATAAAAGTCCAGTGATGGCAAGTAATTAAGTACATTTACTCAAGCACTGTACTTAAAGGAACAGTGTGTAACTTTTCGGGGTATACTTTATATTAAAAGAAATTGAATATAATATGCGTAACCATTTTCTCATTAGTATATGATCACGCGAAATTAAGAATCGCTGTGTTTGCCCTTCATATCTACACAGGGAGCGGGTCCTCTTTGGAGTTCGCCATGTTGCTCCGCCATGTTGCATGTTGCTCCGCCATGTTTCTAGCCCAAAATGGACAAATCAAACACTGATTCTAAAGAAAGCCTTTCACATTTTTACGTTACCTGAAGGCCACCATAATTCTCCGACACGCTTGTGAAACTGAGGTAATGTGAGCCATGTGCAAAACCATGGTACCGCCAGCCACCATCTGACTTCTGTAGCTCCTACAGTAGTGTTATTATGGTATGGATGGCCCCTGAGCGAGGTTAACGGCGTTACCATGGGTTTAAACTCACCAGCTCACGTTACCAGTCTTGGAAAGGGAGGAGTGAGTGGAGGGGTGCGCCGTTGGTTGCAATCTGCAACCACACCCCGAGATGCCGCCAAATCCTATACAAGGTACCTTTCGGCAGTAGCTCAGTCCGTAAGGACTTGGGTTAGGACGCGGAGGACGCCGGTTCAAGTCCCCCATGGACCAAGACCAACTGGTTGCTGGAGAGGTGCCAGTTTACCTCTTGGGCACTGCCGAGGTGCCCCTGAGCAAGGCACCAAACCCCCAACTGCTCTGGGCGCTTGTCAGGAGCAGCCCCCTCACTCTGACATCTCTCCATTGACGCATGTATATGTACTGTGTGAACAACAGAGTGTGAAACTGAATTTCCCCACTGTGGGACTAATAAAGGAATATCTATCTTTCTTTCTTTTCTTTCTTTCAAGTACAAGGTATTTGTTGTCTTTTAATGTTACTTTCTACTACTAATCTACTACATCTCAGAGAGAAATATTGTACTTTTTACATCACTACATTATCTGACAGCTTTAGTTACTAGCAATTTACATAGAAAATGCTTATTAAATGTTTTGTTATGAATGTAATTACTCAACAGTATATACAAGTACAGCTGAAATCATTAGTTCAATGATGCCATGAGAACATTTTTCCATAGACATGACATTCATTTATTCTGATGCTTCAACACAAAATGTGCATTGCTTTGAGAACATGACCATCAATATCAGCATAGCTTTAGACGCAGTCAAGAGACACTAGCATATTCACAGAATATAGACTCATACCATGACCAGTTTCATGTATAAACAAGTAAGGGATAATGTACAGCGAGACGGTCATTGATGTGAAATTGTTGTTTGCATCAGGGTGTGGCATCGCCCTGAAGGGGTTTCTTTCACAACAATGAGCTGCTAGCTGTACATTATCCCGCATATTACGACGATACTCACTTAAGAAATCAATAATTTGACACAAAAACGGTCCACCAGAGTCTGACATCAGAACTGTGCCCATAGCAACGGTCTGTTATTTTTTTATAGCAGACCACTGCTATGTACAAGACCGTAGAATGCCGTGAATAACCAATCAGAATATGTATAGTATTCAACAATGTAGAGTATTATGTAGTAGTATGTATGTAGAGTATTCAACAAAGCCACATAATAACAGTGTATAACCTCTGTGAAATCAATTCATGTACCTGCTGTATGTTGGACTTCAAGGAACACAAAAGAAAGGTGAAAACATGTACCCATGTTTTTCAGCCATGAGATGGTACCACATTGACACAGTCTTCTACCATCTCAAACAAGGCGTGATGTGGGCCAGTGCGCCAGGCCACCTCGCTCGCCGTCTCCCCGCTGTTGCTGCGTATCTCCGGTTTCAGGTGCGGCTGAGAGAGGAGGAGCTCTAACGTGCGAGGAGCATCTGCTCTGAGGGCGGTGGTGTTGGAGGCGGCCAAGTGTAGTGGCGTGAGCCCGCCATTGGTCTGGGCGTTCAGTTCGGCTCCATGTTGCAGGAGAAAACTCGCCACAGCGACGCGGCTCCAGCGGCAGGCGCTGTGAAGGGGCGTCCAGCCGTCCATGGTGCGAGCGTTAACCTTAGACCCAGCGGCGATTAAAACGGAAACCACATCAACATGGCCGCTGTAAGATGCACGATGCAGCGGAGTGTATCCGTCCTCGTCACAGCAGTGCACCAGCGAGGGATCAGCAGTTAACAACCTGTGGACTGTTGACAGCTGAGGGAAAAGGCAGAAATACCGAGGGTCAGTAAACTACAAACTAATAGTCTCAGGAAATGCGCTTTACTTGAGGAAGTCCTCTCCTTGGGTTAAGTACCCATCACTTCATTTAAATCCTCTTCCAACCTGTCATGCTGGTAATCTTCTATTCAAATCACACTTAAAGATTTTCACTGATGTCGTCATACAAAATCCCAGCACAGAGTATTTAAATATTGCATCTGAGATGGGTTTCCCTGTTATTCTTTAGGAACATTTAATACAACTCTCTGTATTATGTATTTCTTTGAATTTCTGACAATCATACTTAATAGTTTTTTTTGTTTTGACAAATTCTGTTCGACCCTTGTTCCACCGGTTCTTTGGTTGTTTTAGCTGCATACTTTTCTTAGTAGTAGGCCTTGAGAATAAGCTTGTGTTTAGGTCTTCGCTGTGCACTTATCCTGATTACATCTTAAATAATAATAAAAATTTTCAAAATAATAATTTAATTTTGTTTTCTTCACAGAAATGAATAAAATGCTGATATAGGCCAACTGTATATTTTTGTTAAAGGTTTTCTTTAACCCATTAAAATCAAGAATGCCTTGTGACCCCCCACATGAATTTTTGGTGACCCCTAAAGGGGGTCGGGACCCTCAGGTTGGCAATCAGTGCTGTAGCGCAACTGTTCGCTGAGCAGCTCCCAGTATTGTTTTGTATTGTATTGTATCTTGTGCTCCACAACTAACAGAGGTGGTTTGAGCCAGGTGATCGTGGTTTTCACTCCATTTCTATTTTTTTTAAAAATTAAGTAATTTTAGTACAATTTAGTATTGCAGTTGCGTTCCAACTCACATACTTTTTATTTTTACTTTTAGTACGTACTGCAGCTGCCCTTACAGTGTATGTACTGTTGCATTCAGTATGCATACAATTGGGACATACTACTTCGTCATAACACTGCGCCTTGAATTTTGACCCTCTTGCTCATATCTGCTGCGCAGAGGATTGTGGGACAGAATAGCCAGAAAAGCATGCTGACTTGCATACTACAAAATACGAGCAGATATATAGTAGGACATTCTAGTATTTTTTGCATACTGCATTTGACATACTTCGACTTGGGACATACTAAGTTTTTTTTTTTTTTTTCATACTAAATAGTATGGAAGTATGGGTAAATTGTAAATTTCTCCACTGTGGGACTGATACAGGAATATCTTATGGGCATTGAACACAGTGCACAAGTTGGTGAACTTGTCAAAATTGATGCGTCAGAGCCTGAGACGAGCTGACTTTTAGTCCCTCGTATTGATCAAACTCTCAAAACTCTGGACACGAAATTTCCCATAATGCAACTCAATAGTTCTGGACATTTTCAGCAGTATAACTGGGAAACTGGGCATGCTTGTCATCATATAACTAGATCATGGTGGAAGATTGTGGTGTATTTGCAACATCAGCAATGAGTATTGGGATATTTATTACAACTTTGACAATATCTTCTGCCTGAGAGAGCAGCTCTGGGCTGTGTCTGTGTTTTCTGCTGCCTGCAGGGTAATCCTCAGTATTGATTGGCTATTGCCAATGATGTGTCACCAATCAGATAATGCTGTGGGCGGAACATTGACTACACAGAGGAGAGCACTGACAGAGAGACGAGCCAAAGTAGTTTAATTTTTAAATTAACTTATCACATTCCTGAAATATCACGATTGTTCTTTGTCTCGACGATGCGCATCGCAACGTTTTTATATCGCAATATATCGCGCCATGATATATCATCACATCCCTAATTTGTAGCCTCCGAGCCCAAGCGGAAATATTTTCTCAGACTTGACAAAGCTTCCTCCAGAGTCACACAGCACTTTACACAACTGTTCTCAAAAGCTGAGTGTTTCTACCCACAACTAGTTGATACATAATCATGTCTAAAATCGGTGCCAATTTAAAACTTGGGTCATTCTGCATCAAATCAGACAGGTTTTTGTTTTCATTTTAAATTTTGTTCAAATCATATGTATATGCTATTTGAAACCAAAAGTTAGTAATATTAATATTTTGACTGAATTTAGTTTTTTTGCCAGCAGGAATCAGGGAACGTTGTCATTTTCATCCCCTAAAAAACATTTCAGGCGGATAGCCATTTTTAGCCTTCAGTGACACACAACTCCTACAGCCATGAAATTTGATAGGGAAGCCAAATGATTGAAAGACAAACAGATGTTTTTTTTTTTTTTTTTTTGTATAGGCCTTTGAAAATGAAAAAAGTGCAAAATATGGTTTGAAGCCCCAGGCAGTCTTCCAAAAATCCACACATATGGATGTTTCAGTATGTCTTGTAAAAATACAGTATTTGTACCATTAAAATTTATGTGAGGAAAATATTTCAATGTATCTGAACTTTTTCCAAGTTGTCTTCATGTTTAAAATGAACAAGATATTGGGAAGACCACCTGAGACACTGGACTGGCTTTTGAAACAGGGAACATCAGTGAATATACAATTAACTGAAGAATAAATCACCTTTTACATCATTTTCCTTTGTTACTTGTAGTACAGCATTAATCTCCACCTCACTTGCCAAATTATTTTAGCGCATTTGTAAATGGAAATACTGAAATTTCCATATGCATATACTATGGGGGACTGCCTGGGGCCCCGAAAACACCCATTCTGCACTTTTTCTTTCCATTTCCAAGGGCCAGTAATGAAAAATGACGTCTGCTTGTGTCTTTCCATCATTTGGGTCTATTACACACCATTCTGTCTGTGTCCCCACCAATTTCACGGCTGTATCAGTTGTGTCTGAAGACACTGACTTTTTCAAGGGGGGTGAAAATGGGAACATTCCCAGTGGCAAAACACTGCAACTGCAATGTCAGGTATGATCCTGGTATGAAAAGATTAAAGTGTAAAGCCACATCTCCACCATCGGCTATGGTTTGATTATGAGATGACTGAGATTCAGTGTCAGACCTGCAGCCTCACATCACCTGCTCCATTTAATCAGGTTTCTTTGCAAGTTTAGTGTTTAAACCTCTGAGGGTATCTTTGGGTTATACTGGTGGAACACAGCTCAAAAAGCCTCACTCAACAGACATTCAGAATAAAAACTACAGTACCTCCTTTAAGAAGAAAAACTATATTGTACCTAATTAGTGATTTGAAGACACAGGTGGCTCTTAAAATGATCGAAATGCAAAGTCACTTCATCAGAAATTATCCTAAAGCACAGACTGACGCAAAACGGCACAAAACTAAACAGACATCACACACAAGTCAACTCCATTGTGTATCCTTTTTTAATCCCTGAGCAATTAATTTGTTACTGTGACCATAATGAACTGTGATTAAATTAATTTGGGGCAGATATTTCCCCCTCAAGTGAAGCACTGTTGAATTGTCCTCAGGGTGCTTATTGTTTGTCATGGCCTTAATGCCTCAGAGGTTTGTGGCTGTGCCATGTATTGCCTCATGTCATGCAAAGTCACACAGCTTTTTGATTTTTCAGCCTAATTTCTGCATTTATTTCCATCTCAATGTTGACTTTGCTGCAAGGGACAGCTGTGTATGACATGGTGTTTTTTTCTGCATAGTTTTGCTTTAACAAAAGGTTTAAACTATTCAGATTTAATGGCATGACAAACTGTCTTTGGGCATTTTTTCTTAGACGTTTACAAAATTGGAATAATATTCCTTTTTGTGAAAGGTTTTGGTGAATACAGGACTTCTGTTGTGGATAACCACAGCTTTTGTTACCACATGAAACTCTCAATGTAAATAAAAGGAACCAACAACAAACAACATGTTTTTCAACCTTGACATTACATAACAAGAAACATTTACATATTCATGAGTGCTTTCCACTTGGGGTGTGACGGTACTCTCAGCTCACAATACGATAAACAACACTTGGTTCGCAATATCAAGAAAATATAACAATACCTTTAACAAAACTTGAATGATGAAAATATATGAAAATATCTCGATAGTTTTTTGTCTTGACAATGCATATCGTCACGATTTTATATTGTGATATTTCGCAGCCCGATATATCGTCACACCCTACTTTCCACTATGTCAGATTTGTGACTCCTAGAGGACGTCTAACATTAAATCAGCCACTTCAGTGTGTTCAGACATTTTTTATGAAATACAAACGTGAAGGTGAACTAGACAAATCAAAACCCTGCTCACAGCTGCAGCCGAGAGAACACTTAACGAAAATTACATTTTTCTACCACCTGGCTCTTACTTCTTCTACAGTCATTTTTCAGTAAAAACTAATTTCTGCTTCCTGCTGTTTTATAGTATTCTGTCTATTTGGGTTTTAGACTGTTGGGCTGACAAAAAAATAAAACTTGCACTCTGAGTTTTATCACCAAGCACTACATTGATCAAATTAGCACAAGATGGAGAGAAAATGTGTGCTTTTGACTTGTGATTCACTGCTTAATGTTTTCTCTTTGCAGAGATCTGTCTCTTCAGTAACATTAAACAAACTAGAAAAGCACTCGGAGAGAGCAGACCTCCGCCAAGCACCATAGTTTCCCCCCATATTGTAATTCACTCCAAAATAAAAATCCTACATTTTTTAAAGGGAATGTGGCAAACATAGAACATATATACAAGACGCAACATAAAACTCACAATACATGAGGCCAAAATGTAAGAGTACCCCCATTTTTTATATAAATTGCTATAAAATCAGCCATCTGGATCAGTCTTTGGGACTTGATAGAAGTACACATTGTAAATCCCTGAGTCAAATTTCATGAGCTTTGGGCAACAATTACCAGAGATATTGAGAAACATTTTTTTGGGTCCCATTTACCCCAATGTTAACGAAAATTTCAAAGTGATCCAGAATCCAGGATTTCACCCCCAAAATTTAATCAGTTCTTCCTTTTCACATTTTCGACACGCTGAAAATTTCATCAAAATCCGTCCATAAGTTTTTGAGTTATCTTGAACACAGTCAAACAGACAAACGCCGGCAAAAACATAACCTCCCTGGCGGAGGTAAAAATCCTCTAATGCTGCGTACACGCTGCACAGCAATCAAGCTGATTTTGAGTTCCCCCCTGCAATTATCCACAAAGCCCTGATTTTTTTTAATGGTTCTAAAGATTATCTTTCCACATATTCCTGATGTGAAAGATATGTTAAGAGTGTTTTTTACAACACTGATCGCCACGGAAGTCCTTCCTGGCCGCACCAATTTCAAATTATAAATATTAAACACATTCAATATTTACGATCAGATATCCTGCTGTGTGTGGGGAACCCTGACTAATGCATGAGCTAAGGTAAAAACGTGAAGCCTAACGTAGTAGTAAGATGGACCTCAGAAGTGGAGGACCAACTTGTTAATTTGTTGAGTGTTTATTTAACATCTCCATGACTTCATCCATCCATCCTTTGTGAATTTTCAGTACAAAGTAGTGCAAACTAGTACACTAAAGTTATGTTTGATAGCAGACTGATTTTGCCTGATTTCCGCACGACTCCTGTTGTTCATGAATGTTCATGTTAGTGTGGGGTGTGCTGTTTTGGCCAAATTGTTGCTCTCCACACACTATAGGAACAAAACTGTTATATTATCATAACATGTCGTTATGTGTGGGGTCTCTCACATTTTAACATCTGTTAATAGTTGAAAAAATCTTTCAGTATGGGCCAACCTTAACAACTTTATTCCTAATCAGCATGGCCACCAGTCTCTCAGAAACACATTACGCTCCAGTTGCTTTTCATTAACACAATTAGCTGTTAATAACAAAAAGCAGGCATGTAAACAACATTCGGTAGTATTAAATAACTGCATGCAGTCTACATACTGTCTTTGCTCATGACAGTTTTGAGAAGTGTTTTGTCGGGGTGAGGGAGGTGTGAAGGCTGCAGTGGGAGTGAATGAGGAGCTCATCCTTTCAGTACAGCCTACATCTTCACACAAAAATACAACTCTGTCGCGCTATAATGACAATACAGGCGTCTCCAGCCTTTTTTCCTCTGAGAGCTTGTTTGACAAAATGAAAGTGGCCGAGAGCTACTCATAGCACCAAGTTGTACATCACCAGTAGCAGCCATGATTTCTGTTTTACTGTTAAGATCCTTTAATAATGGTTCAGTCACTGCAGCCATTGCCCGTTACAATCCTGCCATAGGCAAAGGACTTCCTTTTGTTTTGTTAGGATGCACCCGGTCTACCAACTGAGCTATCGGGGCACTCAAACAAAGCATCTGGTGATGTGTTGGCCTTCTTCTTCAGTTTGCTGAACAGGGACTTTGCTTTAGTGGTAATTTATATTTTATATCTTACATGATCTTTTAAAATGTGATTGCTCAGATATTTAATTCACTGGATTGGCTGAAAACTCTGGTTACTCATTACAATTTTCCTGAAAATGTAGTTAAATGATGGTGCATATTGATATTGTGATGTAAAATGACAAATACTGTGATAGACACTTTTATCAACCCGTAGTTGGCAGGTAGTTGACAAGTGTAAAGTTAAACTGATTTTATATTAAAATCCTGCTGTAGAACGTAATACCGCTTTGGGTACGTACAATGGTAGAAGGGCTCTTATTTTTATGATCGATCAGTAGACAGATTTTTATTTATTTTTTATTATTTTTTTATTATTTATTTTTATTATTATTATTTTTTTTTTATTTTACCATCATGTTAACACAAGGACAAGTTGCAAATCCTCACAATTGAGAAGCTGGAACCAACACGTTTGGCATTTTTGCTTGATAAATGACTTCCAATGATGAAGTGATTCTCTACATATTTTCAGGTTATTTTTCTGTCAATCAGTTATTAGATCAATCATCTAAGTACCGCAGCTTTACATTGCACACAAATTTGAGCTAAACAATCTTTTAACATGAAAATTAGAAGTCGATCCCCAAATATGTACTTTGATACCAAGAAGTTTGATGAAGGACGGATGACAGTGAGGCTTTTCTTCCTTTATTCCTATATGGAAATGTTAAAACAATGGCATGTAGAAACAGGTTTCCTTAGGGGCACTAGAAAGGCACTAGAAAGCCTAAATAATGTAAATTATACATGGTGGGAGAATTATGCTCTGCTGCTGGCTAAAAGCATTTATGTGATCTTTCACACACAAATACTAAATGAAATAATTTCTCAGCAACCTGTTGATTTCACTTTTCTCTTTGACAAAAAACAACCATGGCACTAAAAGTTGAAAGGCCTAATTGCATTCCTGTGAGCTCGCCCTCCTGAGCTCCCACATATTCTCTTTCAATTAAAATCAACAGACTGAAATGTTTCTAAAGCACCAAGTTTGAAAACTACCATCTACTAAAAGTCTGTTCAGATTCTACATCTTGTTTACTTATTTTCTGATCAGATCCCTGATTTAAATCCAGATTTTGCTTATTCTAGACAAATAGTAGTGCAGCAAAGTTTTTGTTAGGTTACTTGTGTTTAGACTAAATAACATTTCAGAGTTTGGCTTCTATTGTTCAATGACAAAAGAGCTTTGGTGGAAAAACATCCATGCTTCTCTAAGTAAGGTATTGAAAAAGTATTGTTTTGATATCAGCATTAGTATCAAATTTAAATGATACCTGCACTTAGCACAATCAGTCTATTTACTTAAAGCAGCCATTCCCAAAGTCTGGGTCGGGGACCTTTAATCCCCGTCGGGACATTTAATCTAATACAAAGGCTACCATACATTCTGTTTGTTTTACTGATGAGAGGTAAAAAAAAAGTTCCTGTAGCTCAACCTAAATTTCACTTATTTGGTCTCATATCTAAAATGTTTAACATGTATATATGTTTTCAATACATGCAAAAAAACTAAGTTGTTCAACAGTATATCTCTTCAAAATGGCTAGTTTACCTATTCAAGATAATATAAGGTGATGGAAATGGTGGTAAAAATGGTCAGGAACATTCATTTACACACAAATTCACTCTTATGTTTTATCGATAAGGCCTATTGTGGGTCATGATGGTTTGTCATTTTTAAAAAGTGGATTAAAAAAAATCTAATTTAAAATATAAGTGCAGCACTTTCATTTCGTAATATTTCAAAGTGGACAGTTTTAGGACTTGTGCGTAGCAACATAAGCCTAACCCTCTCTATACAAGCTAGATGAATTGCTGACCTTGTGGTCATTCCTGCTCAGCTGTCATGAAATTATTATGCTGAATCTTTTTGCAAATTACAGTAATTAGCTTGCTGTTATCTTCATGCAAAAAGCCACTTTATGGGAGAGAGAGAGCAACTGAGGGAGAAATAATAATGTCAGAGGTCTGTACTACGAAGCAAGTACAACATGCCCACGTTATCTTCTCATTATCTGGCTTAAATAACCCTAACAAACAAGATCCCCCTAAACGGCTCTATGACGCTGTTCACCAACTTGGTAAGTCAACTCAAGGTTTCTCTATCCCGATATGAGCGTGTTCACATAAAAGGGGCAGCGTTTGCAGCAGGTGATCAATTGCAAACATGGACAAGTTACTATCAGTAGAGCGGCATATTTTACAAACAAAGAGCAAACTATAATATTAGACAAATACAATAATCCAGACTAAAAGTAGCACTGCTGAAGTTGCCAAATGCAGGAAGGACAGATGTGTGAACGTGTACATTAACATTAATTTAGGAACATTCGAAAGACAGATATAGTTGTCTAGATGGGGCAGTGATGGCCAACTATAAAAAGCTTTCAGGACAAAATGGATGAGTAGATTACATTTCATTAAGCTCTTTAGTATTTATGTGGCGTCTGACTATTTCAACCTTTCAGCTGTGTCTTAACTCAGGTGGTGCATAACAGACTTGGGAGGATTCAACAAAATAAGATAAGGCATTCCTTTATTAGTCCCACAAATTTACAAGAAAATAAATATAAAAACCTAATTCAAAGCAGCATACATCCAGCTATCCTTACTGCATTTGTCAGCTAAAACTGTGTTGCTTTTAGCCCAGATTATGATTTTAACTTCTTCATGTTTGATCTGCGCGTTGAGCTCTGATTGGTCAGCAGGTGGCTCTTTCACGCGAGTTGCTCTCTTATCTGGAACATAACCTGCTTCGGAACAGGTTAGCTGTTCAGCATCAGTTACCATGGCGATCTGCCCCAGCAAGAAGCGAACCTCTGTCGTAGGACTGAAAACCCAGGGTTACCCCTGAAGCTACCTCGCTAACCACAAAACCTGCTCCGCAGTACTACGTGATCCCGTAGTTACCACTAGTGGGGCAAGACCTGAGGGTGGTGTCAGAACAAATAATCACTTACGCGATTGTTTTCCACTGCCCACAGAATGAGCACCTTTGGATGGTCTTTGAGAGTTTCCTCTTTTTCTAGACACCATTCCTCGCTCCGGTCCCCCTTCTCCTCTTCCGCCTCTTCCTCCTCATCCTTACTTCCGGTCCACAGGCTGCTGGCCCCTCGGGGGATCAGATGTCCATGTGTATTCAGAAGCTCAAGCTGGTTGAAATCTTCTGGGAACTCCATCATTTAGAGAATCTAAAACATAGAAAGACAGACGGATATATTGACCTAACTAATGAAGAAGATATTGAAATGGGAGACAGAGATACCATGAGAGAATATTGAAGCTGAACAATTTAAAGAAATATTCTTAACGTTTAATAACTTTTACTTGAGGTGCCCTTGGATTGAATTTGACACACTGTGCTTATTCAGATTGTCTGGCACGTGTCTTGTGACTCTAAACATTTTAAATAGTCACGGTCCCTGAAAAGCTGAACAGTCTTTTACCTGGATTTTGAATATTCAGACTAACATCCTTTTAAAATCTAGTGATAAAAATCTTTATTTCAATTTAGTTCTTTAATGAATAGAAAATACTTATTTGCTTTTCATGCACAAAAGGCAGTACATAACATACCACAAGACACATTGACATTAACACCAATAGAAGATACATTTAAAAGGAGCACCATGTACCAGGACTGACTCAAGGTTACATAAATACATATAAAGTACTGTGTGCGGAGGTAACAGGCTGGCTTCAGGAAGTGGCTTTCCTTACAGATTAGGATACTTTAAGGTAACAGGGACAAATGTTTATATATATATATGTGTGTTTTTCTTTGCATGGGGAAGCTGAAAGTGGTGGTTTAAGGGATGGCTGTGATCATCTATGATATTTCCACTCTGCACTGGTCTGCTATGCCATGGTGACAGGACAGTGGGTCTGTTTGCAGCGTGTAATTATACTGCCCAGTGGGACTACTTTGGAAAGCTTTGTCTTGCTTTGTATTATATTATTAAAGGTGACCAGCAGCTCTACAATTACAACACTAACATTACATCATATATAATAATGCAGATTAATATAAAATGAAAATGGTTAGTTGCAGCCCTAGAATCCTGCACTGAATTGTATTTTCTATGTACATCCAAACAATTTAGTGGAATCACGAGACATGCCTACCTATTCTTATATCAATGAGGCAACTATTAGACACACCGCTCAGTATAATGTAACACAGCTCAACCGCACCTGAAACTGAAGTCTCCAACATGACTAAAGTTGAATCAACGCCTCTTTAAACAGCAACAACTGTAGTGTAGCGTTAGCTTTAGCTATGGACATGGAACTGTTAACTTATAACTGCCATTATGCTCGAAGTTACACAACTGTTTAAAGCCAACTTTACGTTGTTGGCATTAGCTTACGTACAACGGTTATATGTTCGAAACTTACGTTGACGTTAGCTTACGTACGACGGTGATATGTTTGAACCTTACGTTAACGTTAGCCTACGTACAACGGTGATATGTTTGAACCATACGTTAACGGTAGCTTACGTATAACGGTTATATGTTCGAAACTTACGTTTAGGTTAGCTTCTTCTTATTCGGGTCTCTGTGGATGAGACATCGGCCCTTCTTCTTCTTCTTCTTCTTCTTCTTCTTCTTCTGGTATTACGGTAGGTCCAGCCTATCGGCGCACTACCGCCACCTTCTGCTCGGAGTGTGAATCCATCCACTATGTCCTCTGAAAACCTCTGTGTCCCTTCAGAAAGCTAACAGTACGTCGACCTGTACTCTCTCATCCATGTTTGGTAACCCTTTTATTGTGAATCCTGCTCTCTGTGTCCCATATTCCCCACAACAAAGAACTACAGTATGCACTCCACCGACTCCTCTTCCTGACGTCCCTCACTCAGGTGAGGTGGTGTTACTCTGTTTTCAGCATTTTGTTCAGTGCACAGTGTCAGCACCGTTTCCATTTTGCCACATTTTTTTTTCCAGATTAAGCATTTTGACCTCTGCTTTACTGATCCTAATTTGCGTGTCTATTTCCTTTCTGTAGAGCTTCAGTACAGAATGATTTTGGCCTGAACTGTTTAGCTGTAAAATGAGAAAGTTTGTGACCCAGCTGGTGGGCAGCGCTTGGTATTTTCTCGGCTGATTTCAACATGACAACTTTCTCATTTTACTGCTGAACAGTAACTAGAAGATTTTTCAGTTTCTGAACATTTTAGGAGAGAAATAGGCATTACAGAATATTGATTCATATTTAATCAGCGCTGCCTAGTTTTGCTGTTTGATCAGAGTTTGTTAGTGATTGACAGCTGCTCGGAGACGGCAGGCTGCAGCTCGGCTCTGATTTGTTGGTTGTTTTAGTCTGGCCTGTGAATTCTTACAGAAGCCATTAGGAGGACACACATTCACATTTTTTTCAGATTACCTGTCTCATGCACTACTGTCAGGATATAGTGACCATTTTATGAAAATAACTTTTTAAAATCATATTTGCTCCACTTCTGCTCACCGCTGCTTTAAAGCCCTGTTTGCCAACTCCACCCTCTCATTCCCCCTCACCACTACATGCACTGGAACCCACTGAAATGCTACTTGATTTGCTGTTCTTGAGACTTACTGAAGGATTTTGTATCGTACATGTTGAAGGCTGTTTCAGGATGAGTCTGAGCATATCGACACTGTATCTCGTCTGTTTTTTTTCCACCTATATAATGCAACCAACACCGCCAGCATCTCCACTGTGTAAACCCCTAAATTATTAGATGTTCGTCTGCATACGCAAGCATTTTTAAATTCTCAAGCTCATTTGATTTCCTTTCCACTATTTTGCATATATGTCTGGAAAATCCTTTCCTGTGCTCACTAGTGATTTTAAAGCCCACTCCTGCCCTTAAACTGTATTCCATTCATACATGCATATATAAATATAAATACACACACACACACACACACACACACACACACACACATATATATATATATACACAATACATGCATAAACATTATACCATTATATCCATCGACCAAGACAGATGAAACCAACCAATTATAGCTAAACTTAAAGTATGCTTTACAACATAAAAACCTGAATGACCTTCAAAACCAAAGTTATTGTACCGTAGTTGACCCCAAACGCCTCTGAAACAAATTATCTAACGATATAGGAACTCTAGATGACATTATCCTGGCCTCCACCACCACTGTAAATAATCTGGGAGTGGTATTTGATCAGGATGTGTCCTTTAACTCCCACATAAAACAAACTTCAAGAACTTTCTTCTTTTATCAACATAAAGTTGCAAAAATTAGGCACATCCTATCTCAAATTGACGCAGAAAAATTAGTCCATGCATTTGTTACTTGTAGACTAGATTACTGCAACTCCAAATGATCAGGCTGCTCCAATAAGTTTCTATAGACTATCTTGTTAA
The DNA here is from genome assembly GCA_947000775.1 of Pterois miles. Lineage (NCBI taxonomy): Eukaryota > Metazoa > Chordata > Actinopteri > Perciformes > Scorpaenidae > Pterois > Pterois miles. The sequence continues at coordinate 4,221,948 of CAMQGK010000224.1, read as the reverse complement.
TCCAGAAGGCTGCAGCACATGTTCTTACAAGAACTAGAAAAAGAGATCACATTTCTCCCATCTTATCATCTCTGCACTGGCTCCCTGTATAATCCAGAATAGAATTTAAAATCCTCCTCCTCACCTACAAAGCCCTAAATGGTCAGGCACCATCATATCTTAGCTTATAGTACCCTGTTACCCCACTAGAACATAATGCAGGGTTATTTGAGGTTCCTAGAGTCTCCAGAAGTAGTCTCCCAGCTCACGGTTTCAGTCCAGGAGGCAGGCACTCTCTCCGCTTTTAAGAGTAGGCTTAACACTTTCCTCTTTGATAACACTTAAATTTAGGGCTGGCTTAATTATGCAGATTACAGGTATTCAATTTGGTAGTTGTAGTATCACTCTTTTACATCCACTGCTATTTGTCCGATTCATATTACTTCTGACAGCTGCTATGCAATTATTGTAGTTGCTGCACATCTCTCTCTCTCTCGCCATATACTTACAATTCCCTTTGCTAATCATCAGGATTCTTTGAACCATCTGTATATATCAAGAACCAACAGAATAGCCTCTGAATATGATCGTTAATATGATGAATGTTATCTATTACTAATCAGTTCTTCCTTTCTTCTAGGAGCTATAAGTTAACATGTGGATCTGGGTGAATCCATGGAGGGACATTACCTAAAGGTAGGGTTGGCAGTGCTGTTCAAATACATTTTTGTTATCTTAGTTGAAATTCTTATTACATCCTGACAGCAATCAATAAATCACATGCTCTGATGAAAAAAAAAAAATCTGGCATCTGTGGCTTTCACAGGACTGTAATAATCAATCATTTGTCCGTCCGGCCTGTCTGTGTACCCGCCTGCCTGTCTACCTGCATGCGCTCTTCACATGCACTTCTTACGCTTTACTGGAGTCTTCCACAAGCTGCTAGCTTTTCAGCTGTGAGTGCTGACAATAGCCATGTTTGTTGTTTACATTCATAATGATAATTTTTGGGGATTGGCTTTGGAGAGAGTCCTGAAGGGGTGGGCTGTCAGTGTTCTTGACTTTGGGACTTTCTCGCTAGATTTTGGCTAGTGCTGTTAGCTACTTTTATTTGAAATGAGTTTTCGGTTGAATCATTTTAAAATGTAGTGCATACTTGTCAAACCTCGAGATTTTCCTAGGAAACTCTCCTTTTTATTGCCCACTCCCAGTTTCCTCCCAGAGTCACAATTCTCCTACATTTGTCCCAGAATGCCCTTCTGATTCCTCCTGGACCAGAGCTACACCAAATGTCGTTCCCCTTGAAGGAGAATTGCTCACGACACTGCAGCGCAGTTTGATAGCAAAGCTGTTATGATGTGGCGCGAGCCATTGTAAATAAGGGGTTTCAGAGCACATTGGTGCTGTTGTTGCATTGTGTCTGAGAGGACCTTAAGTGAGGGAGATGGAGAAAGAGCAATGCAGAGTACAGAGCATGCAGTAGAAATACATACTCAAACACAGGCAAAAAAATAATGAATGAATGAGAGTATGTATTATTATATTTATTTTCAAAGAATTTGTACTCTGACACTCTCATGGTTGTCCTTACAGAAAGGTCAGTGTTAATTGGTGCTCTCTTTCGAGCAAACAACACGTAACATGATTTAGTACCTGAGATCTTGAAACCCCAGTTATGTTATATGACCAACTTTAAGCAAACACTCCGAAGATACTGACTGGTTAACATTTCTCCATCTTTACCAGCTTGCTCTTCATCTGCATGTAATGAAGCACTTATATCTCTGCATCTCAAAATCATTTATCATAATGATGAAAAGGATAGAGCTGATTACACTTCTTTTTTATATATTTCAAGCTCACTAGACTTATCTGAACCTACTTTAACCCTGAAATTATGCTGTAATTAGAAATCTAATCAATCATCTAATATGCATCTTTCTGGGTTCATAGTTTTGTATCGTTGTGCTTCTCTCCCTTGTTTTTTACAGCACAGCTTTGAAAAGCGACATTATGTTCTCCACAGCTGCTGCACTTCATTTACATTCACCATATGCATGATAGCTCCCACACCATGTACACCTCTCCTTTCCTTTGTTCTGCTACATATTACGTGACCCATATGCTGGCACTTGAAACATCTATGTGGTGGCGTAATATATTCTCTCTCTGAAAAATTGAACATGCCCAGCAAGAACCTTTCCTTTGTCTCACTCATCTTATTACTGATCAACCTTTTGGCTTCAGCATTTATCTTCTCTTAAAATTGCTTCAATATGGTAAATATTGAATATTGAAGCATAAATGAACTTGTATTTACTGTATATAGCACTTTTCCATAGTCTTCCAACCATTCATAGCGCTTTACATTCACACAGCGATGCCTTCAGGAGCAATGTTGGGGTTAAGTGTCTTGCTCAAAGACACATCGACGTGACCGGAGCAGCCGGCGATCGAACCCCCAACCTTCCAATTGGTGGACGACCTGCTCTACCCTCTGAGTCCCAGTCGCCCCAAAATAGATAGATCAATAGATCGATAGTGGAACACCAGATATTAGACTATACCCCTCATTTTGGTGACTTCACATGGGATGTGTGACCTGACTTTTTCGCCATTATCATTTTCTTGTTCAAAATTTTCTGTTCTTCATTCTTTGCAAGCATTAAGTCGTCTTCTGTTGTTCAAGATTTCACTTGCCTTTGTGATTTTAATTGGACTGGAACAATTGCCATCTTTGTTCAGCTCTGTGATTAATTTACATTCATTATTGTGTTACCTGTTATTGATAAACACATTAACTCCTGCTTGAAACCTTATTTGAATTTTTTTTTTTTTTTGCCATTTTGATTGATATCACAATCCTCATTTGAACAGCTGAATCTTTCAACAGAAGCCTTTTTAGTCCTCGTGGACAGAAGGGACGTCACATTGGCCACTCCTCATTTGAATAAAGTTGAAGTCTAGGCTAATTTATGCAAGTAAGGGGCCTCCAACATGAATCTGGAAACTCCAGAAAAACTTTTAAAATAAGTGTTGTTGATCCAGAATAAAGACAGACTCAGCAACTGCATGACTTATTTCACAAATATTTTCAGAAACACATTTTGGTGAACTATGTACAGTCACGCCTCATTTCCACAGAGCTCTGTGTATGTATTTGAGTCAACCGGAAGTTCATTCATTCCTATAGGAACCTCCGTGATCTCTGATGTTTTTGTGAAACTCCTCCTTATATATATTTTTTCTTTTGGTTCTTACTTTGCTTCAAGTACACTGAAAAATCTAACTTTTGTGGCAGATTAGGGACAGAAAGTGTGCACTCTGTGCCACAGGAAGTTTGCATAACATGCTAACATGCTAACTTCCTGTGGCACAGAGTGCATACTTTCAGTGGAATTAGTCAATCAATGAACTGATTAATGACTGTAATCCCTAGTTCAATTTATACAATTTTTCTAAGTGAAAAGCTCAATGGCATATTTAGCAGTTGAGTGAACTATTTATTTAAGATATATGAACCACTATATGTGACACAGCTAGCATGCTACCAATGTAAGCTAAGCATGCCGTCGAACATGTGGATTATGGTTACCAGACGCCCCGGTTTGTCCGGGACTGTCACTGTTTTAAGATGACTTGTCCTGTCTCATCAATTATCCAGGGTCGGCTCACGGGGTCAACAGCTCCAGCATGGGACCCCAGACTTCCCTCTCCTGGGCCGCATTAACCAGCTCTGACTGCGGGATCCCGAGGCGTTCACAGGCCAGTGTGGCGATATAATTTCTCCACCTAGTCCGGGGTCTTCTCCGGAGCCTCCTCCCAGCTGGTTGTGCCTGGAACACCACCCCATGGAGGCGCCCAGTGGGCATCCTTACCAGATGCCCGAACCACCTCAACTGGTATCTTTCACATATCTATAAAGATAAGATAAGATAAGATAAGATATTCCTTTATTGGTCCCACAGTGGGGAAATTCACACATTACAGCAGCAAGTGGATAGTGCAATAAAAGACAAGAAGCATAGATTTAAAAACAGTATTAATACAAATAAAATAAATTAGTATATACATAATAGAAAAGTAAAGCCAGAAGTATGTCCATTATATCAATAAATAATTGTCCAGTTCCTATAATTTGAGCAGATGATATAATTGCACATATGAGTCCTATATCCATAAAGCACTCAAATGTCAATGTTTTCAACAGTCACTAGCAAATTGTCCTGGTTTTCACTACAATTAGAATAATAACAGTATTGTACTGACAGATGTTTATCATGTTCCACTCTAATTTGTATGCATGAAATAAGAGAGCCAGCACAGAGAACCGCTATAGTCTCGATAGAGAGTGATGTTGCACGCTGTCAATCCACAATTATACACAGACACAACAGATCCGCGGGTTACATTTTGTGCAGTTTTGAACCACAGAACCCTCCGTGCTTATGTGCACATCAAATGTGTTGTTTTGATAAACTATTCAACACAAAAGGCATTTCGCTTTGCTTATATCTCCCTCAGGACCATCTGTTTCTGTCAATCTTCCCCTGGTGTCTCCATCCTGGCCAAAGTGTCCTCTGAGCCCCACATTTTCATTACAATAGCCTGAGGCTGTGGTGATAGAGAGTTTGCTGGTGGACATTTTTAAAGGTAGGGCTGTGCCACATCCAGTCATTTTCAGCAAACATCCCAGTATGATTAACAGTTATTTTATTCTAACGGGAACAGTAAATAATGCTTTGAAAAACAGTATAAAATGTACTCTGTGGTGGAATGTAACTAAGTATATTTACTCAAGTACTGTACTGAAGTACAATTTTGAGGTACTTCTACTTTACTTGAGTATTTCCATGTTCTGCTACTTCCTACTTACCCTCCACTATATCTCAGAGGGAATTATTGTACTTTTTACATCACTACATTTATCTGTTAGTTAGTTTACAGATTCAGATTATTAATACAAAATATAATCAACTAATAAATTATGTATTATTTCAGATTAAACTGTGCAGCAGTTTATAGATATTAAAATTAACTCCACTTTTACCAGCTGTAACATCAAAGTGATGACAACATTAAGGTAGCAATAAAAATTATAATACATTGATATACATTATTCTGCATAATGTGTACTTTTATAATTGGCACTATAAGTATATTCAGATGCTAATATTTTTGCACTTTTACTTAAAGAGGATTTTAAATGCAGAACTCTTACTTGTAACAGAGTATTTTTACATAGTAGTATTGCTACTTTTACTGAAATACAAGATCTGACTATTTCTTCCACCACTACATGTCATGCAATGATAATATAGTATAACATGTAATAAAATGTTTACTTAATGTGATTGACCTTGCTTTGTTTGGTAAACCAGTAGTGAGGTTGAGATCACGGTAAGTAAACATGAAGTGGCATAAAACCCTGGTGTGAAGTCTTAGATATAGAGATAGGAATTACCAACAAAACGTCTGCGTCAGAGCTCTCTCATCTTACTCAAAAAGCACAACCACAACACATCCACACATATTAATACTACGTAAAATACAGTTAACAAGAGTTTTTATATTACATTCATGAGCCAGATGCAATGTACCGTATTCTTTGGACTATAAGGCGCACTGGATTATAAGGCGCACTATCAATAACTATCAATATCACTGTCTTTTTTCATATATAAGGCGCAACGGATTATAAGGCGCAAGCGAAACAAAACGGTCAGATAAGTCAAACTTTGTTCTATTAATTTAACAACTCAATGACTTCAATAACTCAACATTTTTCAGTTGTAACACATGAAATAGGGACGGAGAGTTGTGGAAAAAGCCATTCGGTCTCTTGACATAAATTTCTCTCAGCCACTCACTCATCTTCTCCTCGTCCATCCAGCCCTTTGAACTGTAGGGATGCTTCTACCTGCTGCTCTCTGTTGAATAACCCACTGTTCAGTTTTGTCCTCTAACTGTGGCCATCGCGCTTTGGTCATCTTCTTGCTTCCTCCACTTCCTTACCATCGATTCATTGATTCATTAATATTAAATTCTTTCGCCGCTGCTCTTTTCCCATGTTCTGCTGCGTGACTGATAGCCTTAAGCTTGAAATCCGCTTCGTAAGCATGTTTTCTTCACAGGTGCCAGTTTGGGCTCCTTATACACACATGATAATGTTACGGTGCCTATACGTCGGAGCACAGTAACAGTATGTATTACTCCGCAAGGCGCCTGACTACTGTCAGTACGTATTACTCCGTGAGGCGCCTGACTACTATTACCGTAATGCACCTACAATCCACCCAGTGATGCAGCTTCGAAGCTTTCCAAACTTGAAATAAATCATTTTGACAGATTTTTGAGCGCCCTGTACCACATAAAATTGGTTCGAGTAGGACAGTAAGCACAACCAGATTTGATATATAAGGTGCACTGGATTATAAGGTGCACTGTCAATTTTTGAAAAAAATTAAAGGATTTTAAGTGTGCCTTATAGTCCAGAAAATATGGTAGTGTTATTCTGCTGTGTACTTTGCCTGTGTATAGTATGAATAACAATTAAATTAATCTTCAACATCTAGGCCTCTTCTAGAAATTGACCGGGTGGATTGTGTTTAATAACCACTTTACCTGCATTATTATTCAAATCTGATTGTCCCTTCTATTTCCTTTTTAATTGTAAAACATGTGATGTGCTCTATGAAAATCATTCACTTTGATGATAAGGCACATTTAGGCTTTTAAAGAGTTGTACGTGAGCAACTAATCTTTCTCACAAGAGCTTTATCAGCATGTAGTAAATATGTGGGAGTTATTCACTGGCTCGTTAACATGGCGTCTGTGAACCTCTGGACCAGTGCTCTGATGACGACAGGGTCCATGTTCCTCCTCTGCAGCTGGTTGAAAAGCATGTCCACAAGTATCATGATCTTGTGGATCAATGTCAGGAAAAAAGCAAAGCCTCATCTTCAAGCATCCTCACAAAGCCCCCAGCTTCTCTGACAGTTGCAGGATCAAAGTTCCCAGCGTCTGATGGTCTGGAAACATTTCAGATCATCCTTGTGCTCGTACACAGTACGAGTTATGGAAGTTGCACTGTATTATTGAGGCGCTGGGGAGTCTGTGCACAACCACTTTGTTGAGCACAGTGCTTCACTTCAGTGACCTGGAGAAGAAGGCAGAAAATCCACCAAGGTCAGATAAAACAGTGCCAATGCGGGGGATGTGTGATGTTGCCTGCTGCATGATGCCGGTGGCTCCCCTCATCACTGAAGCACTGTTGTAAGCCTGGGCGATAACTTTGGCCTTCTGCTCCCTGCTCCTGTAGCAATGGTGTCAGCGGTTGCTCTCTGGATAGTAATGAACTCGAAAAAAACACTCCTGGATGTTACTGTCGGCATTGACGTAGCGTAGATTGTATTGTCAAAGATTACACCAAGATTTATAACACAAGTCTGTTTATGAGAGGCCAAAGGACTAAGAATATCAACTGAATTGTAAAATAGGTCTAGGTGTCCAAAAGTAATGATCTCAGTCTTTGTTTTGTTAAGACTGAGGAAGCTTAGATCCATCCAAGTTCTGATGTCATGTAGACAGTTAAACAAAGAGTCTTTGCTGGTTGTTTTTAAAGGCAAACACAGTACATTTGGATGTCATCTGCAAAACAATGAAAATGAATATATTTCTTAAAAATAGACCCCAAGGGCAGCATGTAAGGGGTGAAACTAGTGAATGTGATATGTTATGATTGTCACAGCCTCTAATGCACCCCTCTATAATAATGCCTTCTTTCTGATTCCACTCCGTGCTCAAATGCACCACAGGTGCCACGTTAGCCAGGTTTAGCGTTACACAGCGTCACTTTGAAATCATGCAACACAAGTTTAATAGTGGTCCTGGATCTGACTGTATCATTCCCGTCCCAACAGGGTCTAGATGAATGTGTGTGTGCTCAGCTGAGAGGTTGTATCCTGTAGTAGAGAGCAGAGTCCACTCCAGTGAGTTTGACAGTCATTTGCAAAATAATTGATGACAAAACACCATAACTATTGCATTAGTCAAGGTCAGAGTTTTTACAAACAGGTGACAAATTATACAGACAAAGTTGTAGCAGGAAATATGCAGACATTAACATGAGACATATGAAACCGTATGTTATGATTTGAATATGGTACAGATTTTTGATTGCTGCTGTTTATGGGATTATTCAAGTATTTGTACACATGTATGAAAGTGCATTGTGCAAGGGTTACATATATTCACTGGCTGACTGAACTGACCACAGATATGTGCACTAAACCATGGGACTTTTACTTTGGAATATATCTAAACACATTAAAATGTTTGATATTCAGCATGTGTGTATATGTTGTGAAGTAAAATATATCAGTTATTTTCAGGCATTATTTATTAATTTTTTCCAGCAACCCAAAAATCAAAGAATAAAGACATTTCCTTCACAAATTAGTGGTATTTTCATTTTAATTTATAAGGGGCGCGATGTTTTATACTTCTGGTGAATATAATCCAATTAATTTTATATGTATTGTGTATATTCCATATACAGTATGTATATATACTGTACATATTAATGCACTATGTGTATATACATGTATACAATAGTTTCTATATAGTATTTGTGAGAGCCAGTATTTCTTGTAACACCGCATCCTTTAATCAGCCAGAAAATCTAATGCCATCCGTTCTAGGAACTGTACTTCCCTCTTTCTTTATAGCTTTGCGCTATTTTTTTCCAGTGAGCAATATAGATTAAACTTGCAGAAGGCAGAATGTGTTTGGCATCACTGAGCACCTCCTCATGGCTGTTTCAGCCTTTAAAAAATGGAGCCCATGACAGGAGACTTTGGCCAATCACAGGTCATGAACTTGCGACCCTCTTGCTGTGAGGCCACAGTGCTAACCACTGCACAGTCTGTTATGGCCATAAGAGAATCAAAAGGATGTAATCAGATTACCAATACCTTTAGTAAAAATGGGTGTTATCATCAGGATTACAATTTTGAAAGAAAGATCGATATACTGCCACAGACATACACACAAGACTTCACGACACAAGTCACACACAATGTCTTCTAATGTTTGTTAAAAAAAATGGTTGAAATTTCACCATTATTTGCATGTAAAGCATAAAATGGGAACATCGTCAAGATTATTTCAAAGCATGATGGTTTGCACACTGTCCTTTTCATTAAGTTTGTTGTTGTAGTTGTTTAGAGGCATCCCAGCGTGAAAAGACATTTCTTAGGGAATGAGCGAAACGCTTAAACTTTCTGTTCAAGCAAACATAATACAGGACAAACTTGGAATTTTGCATGTATAATAGCTTTAATTTAATTTATATGGGCACTGCTGCTGCTCCTAATTAAATCAAGAAACACTAATATGCCAAAGGATTGAAGTTCTTATATGATGATGGCATTTTTACAGCTGGAAAGGAATAACTTGCACCAGCGGTGCCTGATGACTCAAAAAAAAGCTGTTTTATATGTCACATAGGGAGGGGGGCTTACATAGGATTCATTTTTGTCCTGTAAATCTTTTAATCTGGAAAGCACTTTGCACTTAAGGTTGACAAGTGTAAATGATTATTATTATTAGACTAGTTGTCTTGGCTACTTATCTCTACTTTCTTATGCAAAACAAAAATAAGCAGTAAAATAATGGTTTACAACATTGGTTCTCAAACTGTGGAGCTCCCTCTGGGGAAATTTGGCAAATTTCATTGTGCTTCCCACATAATCAGCTGTGCTGCTCATCCCACATATGCATGATCCTTAAGTTGGACATCATTGTGAAGGTAAAGAAACAGACTTTAAGATAAGATATTCCTTTATTAGTCCCACAGTGGGGAAATTCACAACAATGTAAAATACAATGCCAATTAGCATTGTAACAACAGAGAAATAATAAACCAAACAAAAATTTCCAAACTTTTTTCTCCGAGTTTATTCTTCTGAACACACAATACCTCTGGCTTATCTCTGAATACATCCATAACAAACCTCCAAAAAAACACCAGCAGCTTAATAATCATCATTTATTTTCACCTGCCTGAAGGGTAACTTAAGTATTTTTCAACTTGGACCCTATACCTGACCACCAGGGGCAACAATTTGTGAAATTGGTCCAGTATTGATCTGCAGCACTTGATCTGATAAGGACAGGTAGGAACACTGGGGTTGATATACTGTGGAGCTGAAGAGTAGATTGCTGAAGGGTGTGTGATGAGCAGGTTGATGGCCGGTGTATGTAGACTGGGCCCAGTTTGATGGCAGGACAGGAAGAGACACACCCATCTATACATCTATACACACTCAGAGACAAGCCGAAGACATAGAAGAAAAGAGGAGCGGGGAACACTTGGAAACACAATGGAGGACACGAGAGAAACTGGGAAACAAGACTGATCATGGCCACGGCTGTGGCAGTACAAGATACTAGAGGATGATCACAGAGACAGGACCCCACTGGAACATGGAGATGGAGACTTGAAGCTTGGGAGGGCAGCTGGCATCTGATGACCAGGATGTCGGCTGGACCAGTGGAGAGCAGAACAGGAATTTCAGACTGCTGCAGCCCAGCAGGAGCAGGACACTGCCGAGGCCCAGCAAGAACGTGGGACTGTTGTCGTCCAGCAGGAGCAGGACATTACTGTGTCTCAGCAGGAACGAGTCTTGACTGGATCCTCAACAGGAAACAAGGGGCAGGTGTTGGCCGGACCGCCGACAAGGAACCAGGAATTGGTTTGGTGTCATCTGGGACCCCCAACCCAGGACAATGGAGATTCTGATGGCTAACAAACTAGATACTAGCAAACTGGATGCTAGTAGACCAAGGACCAGACTGGATGCTAACAGGCTGAATGCAAGTAGGCCGAGGAGCAGACTGGAAGCTAGCAGGCTGGATGTTAGCAGGCCAAGGAGAAGACTGGAGGCTAACACAATTTACTAGTCAGCCCTAATTCACAATGTAAATGACAGTCTATCAGATTTTAACAAAAAAGAGGATTGGTCCAAATCAGGAGGGGCTGCTTGTTTACCCCCTCAATATTGATAGTATTAGATTGGCTCAGTCTGACAGGCAGTGTTCTGCTCTGTGCTTTCTGGCTGCAATTACTGTTTTTGGTAACTTTTTATTATCATGTTATTGTTATTTTGCTCATGATAAATAGTTGGGCCACATTTCGCCACCCTTGCCAAAGTGCCACCCAAGGCAATTCCCTATATTGTCAATATGGACTCGCCAGCCCTGATTATCTCCCATTTAGCAGCTGCTGTCTGCAGCATCACATAGGGCACAAAAAGATGTTAACATTAGGGTCCAGGTTGAAAAATACTGGAGTTTTAAACCCTTCACAACAACAACAATAATAAAAACGGCAGGCCCAGGCTCTAATTATACAGCATTAAACTACATTAGCAACAACTGCACTCTGCTGTTTTCATCTCAGTACTTACACTCTTTCAAGACTGAAAGCCCCAACTGGGATTGATGTTCTCCCCACTGAACAGTATGTTTTATCATTTTTAAGACCATAGACAAAGGTGTAAAATTAATGAATAAACCATATATAATACAGATGTACACATATCCAAGTCAAGTCAATTTTATATGTATAGCCCAAAATAACAAATCACAGTTTTACTCGATCCATCACGCTATATAACATGATATAGTCCTACGGACATCTACCATTAAAAGCTTTTCTGTTTGTATTAGCAGCATTCACTATATTCATTTAAATACATTACTTGTCCCTGTACAGTTTTTATAGTTGTCGTTTAACAGTGGAGCACCCTTAAACCTGATTAGATTCAGATTCACAACAGAAATGCACTATAAAATGCAGTCACATAAAGTAATGAAACCCTTTGAACATGTACAAAAGCTTTTTTGAAAGCAGGCAGTTCTCTGCTTGCTTTTTCATCCAAGAGGGACAACTTGAATACCTGAAAAGCATTTAATCGATTCACGTCTCCAGTCAGAAAAGACAACAAATTAGTCACTGCGTGAACCCACATCTCTGGTCTCTGTTGGATAGGAACATTATAATAATGTAAGCGCAGTGTTGCTATGAGTTAGACATGGTTCCTTCACTACTAAATAATCTGATGTTTGCTCATGGTTCGGATGGTAAATTTCATAATTAAAACAGGGTCCATGCCACTCCATAAGAAAACATGAGCTGTGTTGCTGCTGCGATAATGACACTGCTGAACCCAGCATTAAAGTATGATATAACAGTGTTGTTAGAGACTCAGAAACACTGCATTAATGCTTGCTGATGTTGGGCCACCATCCTTCAGTTAATTTAGAGATTTCTGTAAACGCTAGTCTGTCCATACGCCATCTCCTTGTAACAGAACTGGGTAACACTTTTTACGATGACTAGGACTGGGTGTTAGTACTCAATACCTTTAAGGTATCTACCAACATAACTCTGCAGTGCTGAAATGCCTCCAGTCCAACAACACCTACACTCTCACTCGCTCATCGTCAACTCCTTATCCGGGGTCGGGTAGCGGGGGCAACAGCTCTAGCAGGGGACCCCAAACTTTCCTTTCCCAGGCCATATTAACCAGCTCTGACTGGGGGATCTTGAAGCATTCCCAGGCCAGTGTGTAGACATAATGTCTCCACCTAGTCCTGGGTCTTTCCCGGGGCCTCCTCCCAGCTGGTTGTGCAGGGAGGTGTCTGTAGGCATCCTTACTAGATGAACCACCTCAACTGTCTCCTTTCAACGCAAAGGAGCAGCGGCTCAACTCCGAGTCCCTCACAGATGGCTGAGCTTCTCACCTTATCTCTAAGGGACACGCCAGCCACCCTCATGAGAAAACCCATTTCGGCTGCTTGTACCCGCGATCCAGTTCTTTCGGTCATGACCCAGCCTACATGGCTATAGGTGAGAGTAGGAACGAAGATTGACCGGTAGATCGAGAGCTTTGCCTTCTAGCTCAGCTCTTTTTCATGACAATGGTGTGGTAAAGCGAATGCAATACCTCCCCTGCTGCTCCAATTCACATGTTCCCTTGTCCCCTCACTCGCGAACAAGACCCCAAGGTACTTGAACTCTTTCACTAGACTCATGCAATCAACCCTTTTTGTGACCAGATCTAGAAAAAAGTTTTAATTGCTCTAGTTTGTTCCCTTCAGTTTCTAGTCTTTGTGCTAAGCTAACCAGCAGCTATGCTTTATATTTAGTGTAGTGAGCATTGTACCAGTGTTCTCATTTCATCAAGAAAGTGAATAGAAGTGTTTTCCAAAAACTATTGCTTAGAAGGCGATGAAAGATATTAACCATCTATTTCTGTTAAAATTAAGTTTAAGAAAGACACTCAAGTAAAATCAGGATAAGCTCTTTGATAAAAGTACTGTATGTTTTGAGAGAATACTGACTGACTGATTAGTTGATAAGTTATATAATGCATCAGTTGATAAAATCATGTTTTATCAAAATTGATAAATGGTGATGTCTGAGATATTGTACAGTATAAACGCTGTCCACGCTTTCTTTTATCATGAGTCATCACTTAAACTTTGAAATAACGGTTATGTGTGTGAATGGATCTCACACGATTATATATTCACTGGTTTTGTATGAATTTTTCACTCAAATAATTACTTGACATGGTTTAAGGTTGTGACTCAGATAGTGATAAGAAATTTTCATCAGTGATGAATCAGTGGCTCTTTAGTGATTCTAAATAATACATTTTGTCCTCCACATCATGTTCAGAGCAGAATTTATTTGCTTATCTAGTTATAGCACAGCAATTTTCCACACTAAACACTGACACCCACAAACATCTGGCTTTTGTCAGTAGTGGTAAAGATTAAAATCTTCATTCATTACCAGGACAGATGACTCTTGATGGTGGGGATTTATCAGCTCCAGCTCTGATCGGCAGTGATGGAAACATGCCAGCTGGATGGACGCTCTAATTTTCGCCCCTTTTCCGACTTGATGCTACGTGACACGCATTGAAGTGAATTTATAACAAATAAAATGAACAGTAATGTAATTGTGTAGAGAACTAAAACTGCACGTGTGGACTCATGGACCCCATGCAGTTTGCCTATAAAGCTGACCGAAGTATGGAGGATGCCACTCTCACCCTTCTGGAAAGAGTACACAGTCAAAACATATTCCCATACTTTTTATGGACTTCTCCTCCGCATTCAATACTGTTCAGCCTCACCTTCTCCTGGAATGCTTAAGTGCCATGAATGCCAGTCATAACCTCATTTTATGAATAGGGAATTACTGAGGGAGAGGTCCCAGCGCATCCGTATGAACAATACCATCTCGGACTGTCTTGTCTTAAACACCGGTGTCCCACAAGGATGTGTCCTGTCCCCCCTTCTGTTCTCCATATACACAAATGAGGTCAACCTCAACAATGATGACTCTATGCACCTTATCAAATATGCAGATGATATGGCCCTTGTTGCCTGCCTACAGGATGCTAACAGCCCCTCTTACTTTCAACACATCAACCATCTTGCCTGAACTTGAATGTCAGCAAGACCAAGGGACTGTGCTTTGGAGGTAAGAGGGGCACAAGCAGCAAGGGACTGAACTTTATGTCAATCAACATGGAGGGGAAGGCTGTGGAGCAGGTCACTAATTTTAAATACCTTTGCCGCTAAATTCAGACGGCTGCAGCTTGCTGAGCTGAGGAGTGACGGCTGCAGCTTTTCACAGACATTGCATGGCAACTGACCACAGACTGTACTTCGCTGCTGCTCTGTGTGAATTTGGCATAGCTACTACATTAAAGGCCCCCCTGTGGCCCCCATTGTCCACTTTGCCTGGTTAACTTTCTGTCACTATGACTGTATTACAAAGACACAAGGCACAACAAGGAGGAAACATGCATGGTTTTGTTCCGAACAAATAGGCTACAACCTGTATGCCAGTAGGGAAACTAATTTGGTTGCCTGTGGCCAAAACAGACAACAGAACCCTCCAGCAGTTCAGTCTGAATGAATGCTAATGGAGGCTATCTGACTTTCCAAACAGTCGCTGCAGCTAACATCACAGTGCTCTGCTCAGACCCTGTCTGGTAGACTGAGCTAAGTTTTCAGAGTGGACTACAAGAGGAATGATCACACAGGCTCCAGTCTTCTGTCCTCACCGCAACTTGCTTTTATTGTTTCAAGCCACACCAAACAGAACCATTAACCAGGAACGGTCAACTCAGTAGACGGCAGACCTCCACCAGGTGTGTTAATAATAATAAGAGATTTAATGAATGCAACCCACAATTGTCTCGCTCCCCGTTTAGACTGCAACTGTATCAGACGTGTTTTTCACTCACATGTCTCACACAACAGATACGCCGTTGTAATCTCTGCACCGCGTCTCACAGGTGTGACCTTGACTTGAAGCTTTTTTAAAGCTTCAAGTCTCTTCAAGCTCTCTCTCTTTGTCTGTCTCTGTTTCTCTGTCTCTCTCTCTTTCACTCTTTCTCACTCTCTCTCTGTCTGTCTCTGTGTCTCTGTTTCTCTGTCTCACTCTCTCTGTCTGTCTCTGTTTCTCTGTCTGACTCTCTCTGTCTGTCTCTCTCTCTTTCACTCTGTCTCATTCTCTCTCTCTCTCTCTGTCTCTGTGTCTTTCTCTCTCTGTCTCTTTCTCTCTTTCACTCTGTCTCACTCATTCTCTCTCTCCCCCCTCTCTCCCTCTCTCTCTCTCTCTCTCTCTCTCTCTCAGAAAGGTTTTAAAAACAGCAGTCGCTGCTGAGTCGCATCACACAACTTGCTGCTCGTGCCTCATCTTCTCCACAGTGACGGTCCGGAAACAGCAGGTGTGCATCTGGTAGATTATCTCCTAATAGCCTCCTAATAAGAGAGGAAAAAGTGTCAAGATGAGAGCAGTGTGTGTTTGGTTATGTGTGGTTCTCTGGATGTGCAGCCCTGAGCAGGCAGCAGCAGCAGGACACAGACTCAATGACTCCTCACTTCTGGGAGACGGGATATTTTCTTACACAGAGAATTTTCTTAACGTGTCAGGTCAGTTGGATAACCGGACTTCTGGGTTTTTCCTCTTGGACTTTGATGAGGGGATGCTGGAGGACTGGCGCTCTCTGGCCAGTAAGAAGCGCCGCGGCGGGGAGTCTCAGGACGGGCGGGTGAAGGCGCTGCTGGTGGCCGCCTACTCTCTGATCATTGTGATCTCCCTGTTCGGGAACACGCTGGTGTGCCATGTGGTGGTCAAAAACAAGCGCACTTTGTCCGCCACCAGCTTGTTTATTATGAACCTGGCTGTGGCTGATATCTTCATCACCGTCCTCAATACACCCTTCACCCTGGTAGGACCACCTTTCACCTTCAGTAGGGCTGGGAAACTGACAGGAGTACTGATGGGAATAGTAGCCTACTGTATGACTTGTGTAATAAAGTTTAACAGAAATTAACATGAAGTCTTAATTCTTAATGATTAAACAGACATTATTGTCTCTTAAAAAAGTTTTCATCTTAAAATAAGTGAATACACATTTTTGAGAGGAACTTATGTTTTTATTCCACATTCTCACATCTCCTCATCCTTTTATTTTCCCCCCCACTATATTCCCTTCAGAAGTGTTTTCACAATGCTGCATTTGAGTCATTCAGTGGTGGAAGTATTCAGATCCCGAATTTCCCTCCGGGGATTAATAAAGGTTCATCTTATCTTATCTTATCTTATCTCTTATCTGTCTCTCGCTGCCTCACTCTCCGTCTTATGTTGTTTGTAAACACAAGACACTCACAGAATTCAAAGAGCAGTAATGGTTGAGCAAGCTTTCTAATATAAAGGCAGGAGTCTCTGTCTGTGGATGCGTCCTTCACATTGAGAACCGTTCGGCACACTTGGTGGCTGTATTGCTGAGTACTTCAGGATGTGCAGTGCTGAATGTGGTGCAGTTTGGCCAGATGGCAGCACAATAAGAATAAACTTTATGTTTTGGCCTTTTACTTTTAATTTTTTTTCCCTTAATTTTGTGTGTTCAGACCATGGATGTATAAAGAACGCTGGATACAGCGTTGGAGGCGGGGCCCCGCTCATTCATATGAACGTTGCTCAGTGGCACATGATGCCAAAATGTCTCGACTTCCGACTGGAAATGATCTTCCCAGCCTTGGTCTGGGGCTCAATCACATGGAAAAACTCTGGATTCAGCTATTAGTGCATTTAACAACTTTTAGGAGCTAATGATTTAAATAAGGGCTATTGGAGTGTTTGTACTGGGAAGTTGATTTACCTCAAAAAAATGTATCTGCGTTACTTTGCCTCTTTCCTGTGAGTATTAGGGCCACATTGAGGAAAAAATACATAAAAATCAGAGATTTCAAAAATAAAGTCATAATATTATGAAAATGTCATGGGTTTGAAGAAAAAAGTGGTAATATTATGAAAAAAAGTCTAAGTTTACAAGAAAGAAGTCGTATTGATAGAATAATATAGCCCTAAGTTTACGAGTACAAAGTTGTAATATTATTAGAATAAAGTCACAAGTTTACGAGAAAAAAAAGTTGTATGAGAAAAAAGTCATAAATTAAAAAAAAAAAAAGTTGTAGTATTATGAGAATAAAGTTTGGTCCAGATTAATCTATTTATATTAGCCACGACCTGTTTGAATTTCATCAGCTTTTTTTCTCCTCCTCCTCATGCTAGCCAGCCTTGAGATTTTAAAAAGCCTTAACTGAAAAAAAGAAAGTTTTACCACTGAGCTAATTTGTTTGTCAAAATTGAAGGTGCTGTCAGAAATCCCACCAAGATTTTTAACACAAGTCTATTTATGACGAGCCAAAGGGCCAAGAATACCAACCGAGTTGTCTAATAGGTCTGGGTGTCCAAACATGAAATTTAGATCCATCCAAGCTCTGATATCATGTAGACAGTTAAACAAAGGCTGCAATGAGTCTTTACTAGTTGTTTGTAAATGCAAATAAATTTGGATGTCATCCACAAAGCAAAGGAATACTATATTTCTTAAATGGACCCCAAGAGCACCATATGCAAAGAA
This sequence comes from Pterois miles, assembly GCA_947000775.1. Taxonomy (NCBI): domain Eukaryota; kingdom Metazoa; phylum Chordata; class Actinopteri; order Perciformes; family Scorpaenidae; genus Pterois; species Pterois miles. The sequence continues at coordinate 4,203,946 of CAMQGK010000224.1, read as the reverse complement.
AAGAGGGTAGGGCCCAGGGTAGAACCTTGAGGAACCCCACAGGTCAGTGGTGCTGCAGCAGAGGAACCTGAAACACACAATGTTAAAGGCGTGAGTAAAGGATCCCATGATCCACTGTGTCAAAGGCTGCTGTCAAGTCTAAAAGCACTAGATAATAGTGTCAACAGCTAAAAGAAGGTAATTAAAAACTTAAAAGAGCTGTTTCGGTGCTATGGCATGGTTTAAAGCCAGATTGAAGCTTCTTATAAATGTCATGGTTATCTAAAAATGTTTGCAACTGGTTGAAAACATTTTTTTCTAAAACTAGATAAACACAGTAGCTTGGAAATAGAATTGAATTGAAAAAAAATTGAAAAAGTTTGAGAGAACAGAGCGGTCCAGACTTTTGTTTTTGATAAGATGCTGCACTACAGCATGTTTAAGAGCAGCTGGAACGCACCCTGATGACAGGGAGGTTTTAATAAGTGTAAGAATACTTAACCCAACAGAGTAAAGTGACTTTTAGCAGTCGGGAAGGGATACTGTCTCAATTTGTAGGCCACGGGTGATGAACTACCTTTGTAATGAGGAGAATGATCAAAGACCACCAGGCACAGAGGAGAAACAGAAGGGTCGAGGAAGTGGATGAAGACCTCATAGCAGTGATTTTTATCAATAAAAAATGTTAGGAAGTTTTCAGAGGGATTTATAAGAGTTTAAAACTCTAAAAAGAACCTGAAGCCTAGGCTGTTATTGACCAGGGTTGATATATATACTATCGCAATTTTAACGGCTTTCTTGAAATTTGCTCAGCACTCCTGTAAGATCTCTATGGAGACCTGGAGCTTATCCTTCCTCCTCTTTCTCTCTGCTTTCCTGTGTGCACGTCTGAGAGTACAAGTAGCGTCATGCATCCCAAGTGGAGCGAGGTAGTCCAAAATATTTGTGCATGGGGAGTTAAAAAGTGTGACAAGCTTCTCAACACTGAGGTCACAACAGCCATCCAGGGTATAGAGCAGAGAGCTTTTAAAAACAGTAGAAAACTGTGACATGGTTGAAGAGTTATTGTTCACAGACTGTGTGCAGGAACAGAAGATAGCATTAAAGCATTGTGTGTGTGAGTGTGTATTACTATATGTTGTGTTGTGGTGACGTGGATCTGTTTACACAGTCACATTGTGGGCACTTGCCTTCCTTTTGGGGACAAAATGCACGTCCCCATAATGTAAAACATGACATTTTAAGGTGAGGACTTAGTTTAGGGTTAGGGTAAGGTTACAATTAGGTTGAGGTTAGGGTAAGGGTTAGACAAGTAACAGTTACACTTAGGGTTAGGGTTAGTCTCCAGGAAATGAGTGTAAGTCAATGTAACATCCTCAAAAGTCATGGAAACACGACTCTGTGTGTGCGTGTGTGTGTGTGTGTGCGTGTGCGTGTGCATGTGTGTGTGTGTGTGTGTGTGTGTGTGTGTGTGGGGGGCAAGTGAGAGAGGAGAGAGACAATTGAATCACCCAGGTCGTGTCTGTTCCTTGGATTCATGACTTACATTGAAGCAGAAACTTTGAAATCAGATTCCCATTGCCTATTAAATATTAATCTGGAGACTTAACAACTTTGTGAGTATTAAAGTGGCTTTAGTGGTCATAAAACTATCAATCATCAGAGGAACTGAGCGATACTGACTGTCGTCTGTCTGCCGTCTTTTAGGCACTATAGCAGGCTCAGTTTTTTGAACTAACTGGCATAGCACTTTTCAAAGGGGTCCCTTGACCTCTGACCTCAAGATATGTGACTGCAAATGGGTTCTCTGGGTACCCACAAGTCTCCCCTTTACAGACATGTCCACTGTATGATTATCACGTGCAGTTTGGGGCAAAAAAAATAATTTTTTTGTATGAAGTATGAAGGTGTTACTTTTGCCTATTCTAAAAGTGGTTTCTGCACACATTGGGTATGAGCCCAATTGTATGCATCTGTGAGGATGCTAATCCCCATAGTAGCCATTTCATTGTAGTGAAACATACATCACTGTATAAAATGACCTGTAGTGACCTCTAGAATAGTCACAGCCTCATGACACTTTACAACCACTAACTAGAGACCTAGAGCATTCAGAGGATGGATGGCTTTCCCAGCTAGATTGAAAAAAAAAATGGGGGGGGGGACAATACCTTGTTCCTCAAGGTATTGGTGTCTTAATGTGGTATTTTGGAGTGACTATTGATCATTTCAATTTCAATTCTCTAATGGTAAAAAATGGTTAAATTTAGCACCAAATGTGTGTAACAAATGATATCCACTCAAAAATTGCTGCAACCGCATGAGACATGAGCAGTATGGGAATGACCATCATATACTTCAATCATACATTCTAAACCCTTATACACTTTCTCAATTTATTCTAATTTAATCATTAATTAAGTTGTGTTTATTATAGATTTACGACTTGACACATTTGACCTGCTATCTCTCCATAAAGACCCCATAATGTCCCCCCTACAAAAGACAAAAACATGTCCATGCAGGTCTCAGAGGGTTAACAGTGTCAGTCAGTGTCTTGATGGATGGATGAGATTGGTAAATTGATAGGTGTACATGATCTACTCTGTGTGTGTGTTCCCTTAGGTCCGGTTTGTGAACAGCACCTGGGTGTTTGGGAGGACAATGTGTCACATCAGTCGCTTCGTACAGTACTGCTCCCTGCACGTCTCCACTCTCACACTCACCGCCATCGCACTGGACCGTCGGCAGGTTTGTCTACATCAGAAGATGAAGCGGTGGTGCTCTTCTGATCTTGGAAAGCATCACTGCTTGACAGCATTTACTGTGTGATGTAGAGAACACTATAATGACAAGTTATGCCATGAAGGTGAATATTTTAGCTGCAGGGTGCTCCAATATGTTGGCAGGGAAACAGTATGCCTTGAGTTTTTTTTACCCTTTTCCCCATAAAGTACCATTTTATAAAGTCTGGAAAGTTGCTAACAACAAATACTGTGCTTAAGTAGAATTTACTCCTTCCACTCACAAAAGAACACCATTTGATGCCCTTGGTTCAGAGCTCTGTGAGTTGTTAGCAGCCATTCCACCAATAAACGTATATATTCCTGCATATACTGGTGGATGACACATCTCTACATCCTCCCACTGTACAAAAGTGAAGCCAAAATATTACAGATACGGGTGCTGCCATCTTGAGTTTTTGACGTCATTTGGAGTCAGAGTCTGCACAGTAGTGTTCGGAGGCCTGGATCTGCAGTATTGAGGTCCCGCCTACACACCCACCAAAGCAAATTACAAGCCGAGCACGGCCGCAGCTTGCTAGCATGAGCCGCTTAGCTGCTACGTTAGCACCATGTTAGCTGTTTGGCTAGAAAGACACAACAACTACCCATAATATCTCTACAACTATATTTATGATCAAATTGACATGTTTTATTACACAGACTTCTGACGGCTGGGGAAAGTTAATGTTACATCTCCTCTCTCGCACAACTCCCGAACCTCCGGCTGCAGGACTACTTTATTCTTCAGAGTAAACCCCTCACCCCTACCCCAGTGTGCAGGATCTGCCGGTATCCAGCCGTGAGGTTGAGATTGCAACCAACCGAAGCATCTCCCGTGTTCTACGTGTAGGAGAACTATGGTGGCCTGAAAACGCGACTAACCCTTTCAGTTGTTGTTTCAGTAGCCACGGTCATTTGGAGCAGATCCATTGTGTAGAGAGTGTGTCTACGTGGGAAACGAGCAGTGAAGCAAGAGAGAGAGAGCGGCAACAACGGGAGCAAGTAATTTTATCAACTCTGGCCCAAGCCTGGGTTACTGCAGAAACTCATGTCTCATCCGCGAACATGGAGGGGGCGGGATTTATGACTTGTACCGCAGCTGGCCACCAAGATGTTTTGGCTTCACTTTTTATTTCACAAAAAGCAAATATTAGAGAAATGTTTTTAAAAATGAAACGTTTCTGAGCCTGAATCCATTTTTCTGAGAAGCAAGACAAAACATATACTGAAACTAGGTATGTGTTATGTGTGGGTGTATTCAGAGTTGACTCGGAAGTTCACATTATCACACAAATTGCAGCAATCGGGTGTTGTTTTAAGTACCCAAACCACCTTCATTAGCTGTGTGTCACAGCAGCTGCTGCAGCTGCATCTTCTGACTGCGTTGACATGTGGACCAATCGGCAGGTCAAACTACAATAAATGACTTCCTTTTGTTTTGTTTGTTGTTCAGCTCTCACAGTTTGAAAACCTCTGATAGTTAGATGGCCAATCAATGCGACTGAAGATCTTCTAACAAGTTTGGTAAATGGACATTTTTAAAAATGCTTTATCGCAGTGTCCTTTCTTTGATAGAGGCGCACAATGAATTGAGTATTTTTTTCAGCTTCAACTTGAGTTTGTTTGTTGTATGTGACGGTAACGTTGAAATCGTGATCCAGACAGACTTCTCTCTACTCCTCTCATCATAGCAGTGGTTAGATGGTGGAGATATCTGAAGACACTGAGCAGCTTATAAACTGTAATCCCCCCCTTTCATTGACTTATCCTCACATGACTGAGAACAGGGCAGAGTTTGCACAGTGAAAGCTCCCAATGCCACAATTTCATCACCAAAACACTCTTCATATCGTAGCTCATACTAGAGTGAGTAATAAACAGGAATTTCATCCTCTCATGAATCATCACGTTGTCACACTGCTGCAGGTGTAGTGTTTCATAAGCTCATGCCCTGTATTGTGAGATTTTCATTCATACCACACAACACTATACATTTTATGAGTTTATTTATGACTTAGGAAACAGCTCATGACAAGACAAGACAATTTTATTAATACACTACCATTTAGACCCAAGGCAAGTCAAAGTGCTTTTCAGCATAAAATATACATTAAGTATATTATAGTTGCTCTGTATGATATCTAGAGCATTAATGTAGCATTAAATAACTGTATTTTTGAAATGATTTCAGGTGAATGTTTCATGCATCCAGAGATGTGAGTGTATCTGTGAATGGCTAATGCTGAAATAATAAGATTTGAGTCACAAGATGTGCTTAAGGTTGTGGCCTTGAAAGGCTCAATTCTTTGGATGCCAATGTGGCCACAACCACAGAGAATAGTCAGTTAGCATTGAAGTGGCATGCATACAGCTTGATGGCCTTGAAAAGATGCAGCACCTGCAGTTGATATTATGTTTTCCTCTAAGCCTTTAATCACATCTTCCATCTCTGGCATCTCTTTGTGCATTTTTGAGATCTGAGACAGCTCCCCATTTATAATGTACAATGCATCATTTACATGTGTGAACCAAGCCTCATAATGCAATACATTATGATAATAATGCAATGCAACTGTGCAACTAACACAGTAGAACAGAGGTGATCGTCATGCAAAGGGGAGCATTTGAAAAGATTTACAGTCTATGATATACGAGCATATCAAAATAATTTTACTCAAGTACAAGCTATACTTAAACTTTGAAAGCTACTCCACAGCGTACACTCAGTCACAACATCTCAACAACCTTTGGTCAGATTGTTGGCCTCTCTTGTGATTAATGGGACCTCTGCTGATGTTTGAAGTTACTGTGAGCCATTTTTAGTCCTGCATGATTTACAACTTACATGCACTTATTAATCACCAGGAAAATTCTGGTCAATTAAATGAGCCACACTCTAAAAGTCTTGTTTTTCACTTCATGCATCTGCATGAATTTAGGCTTTATTATTCCCATGTTTCTCCTGCAATTTAGCAGTGTTTTGATTTGCTTATTAAAATGTTTCTTTTAGAAATTTTCTTTTCAATCTTCTGATAACAGCTGTTAACCAGAATAAATGTGCTCTTCTTTTTTCACTATTTTCTGCTAGTCAACACCCATACAGCAATATATGTAAAAGGTTTCATTATGGGAATAATTATATCATAAATATAGTTTTTTTCAGTGTGATCCAGTTAGTAAATGGTCTTGCTTTTATATAGTGCCTTATTAGACTTCTTATCACTCAGAACGCTTTACACTACATGTCAGCCTTCACCCATTCACACACATTCATACACTGATGGCAGACAAGGATCTAATCTAAATACCTTTTCACATACTGGTGGCACAGCCATCGGGAGCAATTCAGGGTTCAGTGTCTTGCCCAAGGGCACTTAAACATACGGACTGGAGGAGCCAGGACCTTCGACTTTCTTATTGATGGGTGGTCTCTACCTCTGAGCCACAGGTGCTCAGTGGCAAGAGCTGTCCATATAATGTTTTTTTTTATCTGAAGTTTTTTTTTTTTTCAGTTGTTCCCAATGAGGAGAGAGTGTAGAAGAAAATGAGCTGAACCCAGTGTCTTTTTTTCAGAGTGCTCCAACTTTTTTTGTGCGGCCACTGTTTCTAGTTGAAAATCACTGAACTTTTCAGAAAAGCGTTGGTTTCCACTGGATCCCAACCTGGGGATACCGACCCCTGCTAGGGGTTGCCAAAACTTCACGGGCGGTTGTGAGGCCTTCTTTATATTAAGGCATGTAAGACAATACAGCTATATCTCAGCATTTCATTAATTTCTGTGAAGAAAACTAAAAGTTTGGATTATTATTTACAGGTATAATATGCAAGAATGAACTAAAAAACAATATATAGCATAATCTCTAACAATCATCAGTTATGACCCACTAGAAATCTATGGTAGTACAGAGACCCTGCAGCCGTCTGCCTGGATTTTCTCCCCCATTCGGGGTCGTGGGGGGGCTGGAGCTGATCACAACTGACATTAGGCGAAAGGCACATCCTAGACAGGACTAGATTTTCTCTTTTCTTTTTATTTTGCTTTACTCTGTATGCTGCTGGGCTTCAGCCGACAGCCTTTGGGCCCCATGTGGGGGTGTAATCCCCAGCCAATAACAGCATGCCGGGTGTGCAGCCCATTCAGGTGGTCAAGTATAGCTGCTTTATCACGCCCCTCAGCTTCTGATACCGAGGCACGAGTCCCCCTTTACTCCGTCAGATACAAAACAGTATTTCATGGATGATAACGGGTTGTGTTATGTGCTATGATCTGTGTGTGTCAGTAGTTTGACCAAGAGCAGCACTGAGCCGCAACCACAGACTTCGGCTGCATTCATTCAAAATCTGGCAGCTCGGCACCTTCCCGCAGGTTTGCATGAACTTAGTTGTGTTTATTTGTGCTTTAGAAAGTTGCTGGGAAACAATCAGAAAATATTGTTTTATTTCTCTGATTCGCTGCTTTGTTCTCACTAACGCCATCTCAAGCACCGCTGCTCTTTCTCCCTCTCAGCTCAGCAACCGACAATGGTTACATATTATACCCTTAAGAATTTAAAAATTAGAAAAGCATGCCGTTAAAACAGACGGAAAACTGATAGAGCAATGGCCAAGCGTCAGGGAGAAGAAAACACTGAATTTGTCAAAAAAAAAGACCATTAAGTATCTATGGCTGTTGAAAATTAAAAGGAAACCCACACTTACACGGGGAGAACATGCAAACTCCACACAGAAGAGCCCCAAGCTGGTTTCGAACCTGCGACCCTCTTGCTGTGAGGGGACAGCGTTAACCACTGCACCACCGTGCAGCCTGTTCTTTTTCGCCATCGAATATAACATGAAATATCCACAAAATATGTCACATTGTCAAGTTGTTAGTTTACCCAATGATTGAAAAGAGGGTCCCTCCAGGAAAATGGTTGGGAACCAGTATAGGCAAATAGATAATAGCCCAAACAGATAAAAAGCAAAGGGGTGATGCTATCATTCAGCGGCGGTTGGATTGGTGATGTGTTGTCAAGGGACTGTTGTCATAGAAACGGAACAGATCTTTTGATATTTGCTAATGATGAGTGGGCCTACCAGGATCCAAGAACATGGAGGTCGATAACCTGAACATAGAAAAGCTGTTTACTATTTGTCACAGCTTGGACTTTAAAAATGCTTTCAGTAAATACCATTTGCTTTGTGGTGTCAATCTTCTTCACAAACTGGCCTGACCTCCTGTAATAGGTTTAAATTAGACTTGAGTCTTTTTTTGTGTAGTAATTCACTGATGCAGAGAAACGAGCTGATCTTAAAATTCAACTCCCAGTTGAGAGCACAGATGTGTACGGATTATATATGTTATGCATCAGTCCAGTGTGTGTGTGTGTGTGTGTGTGTGTGTGTGTGTGTGTGTGTGTGTGTGTGTGTGTTGCACTGACTTGGATCTGTTATTGTTTCAGGTGATTTTGCACCCGTTGAGACCTCGCATGTCCCCGTCACAAGGTGGTGTTTGGGTCGCTGTTATCTGGATAATGGCGAGCTGCTTCTCCCTCCCACATGCAATCTACCAGAAACTCCTGACCTTTACATACAGGTAAAAAGATAAACACACACATTTCGACAAGGAGAAATCCAGTGTAAGTGTATAATAATATTTCATGAGGTCGGGAACAGAGGCAGACTTTGCTGATTAGATTCCACTGATGTGAAGCGTTTTCACTGAGTCAAAGCCTGACGAGGTTGATTGTTAGTTGTCTCCAATGTCAAAGTCCAGCGTATTGTTGAACCATCCATCATCGCCGACCTCCTCCCTCTGCAAACTTTGTGGCTCTTGAAAAATGTCATCCGACTCCCTCCTTTACTCCCAGTGAATAACAGTCATGATAACTATGGTGATGAGGGCTTTGTCACTTGAATAATAAGGAGATGTCAGAATTGTGAATGTAAGGACTTTGACAGAGTGTTTTTGTCTCTCTTGGTGGTGGAGTACAGGGGATCTTTATGATGAGATAGCAGATCAGCAGTAGATATCACACAGAAGTGGTGAACATCATCTGAAAGCTGGAAACCTGAAGATTAATTTGAGATGCAGCTCAGCACTGTGTGTCAAGATATTCTGGTCATGAGTCAGAAAAAAACATGAATCACTAATTAAAATAAATTGTGAAAGTGTAGAGGGGTTTATGACAGATTCCCTCATGCTTTATTATGTCTCTGTCTAAAAATGATCAAAAATTCCTCCAAAATACCAATTCTGCAATTACATTTTTCAGTGATTAGATGGCGATCACTTCTGTTGCGTAAATTAATCAGAAACCCTGTTATTGTCAATCTAGCTAGGAAAGCCATCCATCCTTTGGATTCTCTAGGTCTCTAGTTTGTGCTGTAAAGTTTCATGAACCTGTGATTATCCTAGAGGTCACCACAGATCAATTTTATACAGTGAGGACAAGTTTCAAAAATGGTCTCACTACAATAAAATGGCTGCTATGGGGACCAACATCATCACACATGAATACATTTGGGGTCTTTGGATCCACAAGAGTCTTTACAGTGATACCCAATTTATGTAATTCTAGACTGTTTAGGGACCCCAGTATGCAGAAATATTCAAACACACCATTTTAGAATAGGCAAAAATATTTGTACTGCATGAAAAAAGTGTGCATGTCTGTAAAGGGGAGACTTGTGGGTACCATAGAACCCATTTTCATTCACATATTTGAGGTCAGACGTCAAGGGACCCCTTTGAAAATGGACTTGCCAGTTTTTACAGCCTAACTTTAGAGTGTTATCTATTCCATCCCAACTAGCTAGCATGATTCCTTAGGTGTTCTAGTTCATGTGATATGAGTACCCTTGCTCTAAAACTGAGCCTGCTACTGTCGCTGAAAAACTGGAAAGTTGGTCTGAATCACCAGCGATCCAGTGTGTCTCAGCAGTTTATTCTTGGCTCATCAAGAAATAAATAAGTAACTATTTAAAGAAATGTTAATAAATTGAGTCAGTTTTCAAGCAAAATGCCAAAAACTCACTGGGTGCTCAAATGTGAGAATTTGCTGTTTTTTCTTTTGATCATCTCTGATTATTAACTGTATATTTTGGGGTTTTGGGACTGTTAGTCAAACAAAATAATCTATTTGAATATGTCTCATTGGGCTCTAGTGAGTTATAATGGACAATTTCACAATATTCTGCATTTTATAGACAAAACAATTAAGATAATTATCAAAAGTATAACAATAATAAATAGAATAGTTAGACGCAGGCCTAATTCTCACCACTAATCTGTCGTTCTTGCTTCCTCTGTACTGTAACTCTCCTCACCAGTAAGGAGAAGGAGCGCAGCCTGTGTGTCCCAGACTTCCCAGAGCCATCAGATGTCTACTGGCAGTATATTGACCTCCTGACCTTCATATTACTGTACATGCTGCCGCTCCTCATCATCACTGCCTCCTACACCACAGTGGCCTGCCGGCTGTGGCGCCACAACGCCATCGGTGACACCACAACGGCTCAGCATGCTGCCCAGAGAAGAAAGCGGCGACGGACGTTGGCCATGTTGCTCCTGGTGGTCGGGGTGTTCGCCGTCTGCTGGTTCCCACTCAACTGCTATGTGGTGCTGCTGTCCAGCCAGGCCATTAACTCCTCCAACGCCCTCTACTTCTGCTTTCACTGGCTGGCAATGAGCTCCACCTGCTACAACCCTTTCATCTACTGCTGTCTGAATCCCACCTTCCGTCAGGAGCTGCGGCTCCTCTTCCACATGTGCAGGAGGAAACGGAGGGCGGCGGTCGGGTTGGAGCCGGAGCTCCACCCTGTAGCTGCTCCTTGTCACAGGACTGCCTGGCCCGAGGACCAAGAGTCCTCGAGGCCAAGGCATGCTTTGTCACACTCGGGCCACGCCTCCTCCAGTCAGTCCCATGCCTCCTCCATTCAGTCGCAGGCCTCCTCCAGTAAGTCGCACAACCTTAAAGATACACATGTGCTCTTCACGGCCAGGCAGGTCCTCACAGGAAGAACTGACATCCTCTCCGTGGAGCCCATCGTGGCTGTCCGCTGACTGGGAACAACAATGGGATGGGATTATGGTATTTGAGATTCTTGATTTTAGGATTTCGTCCCAAAGAGGACAGGAAATCTGAAAATCTCGGAGATGTGTGGCAGCAGAGAGGACGTGTTTTTTTGTGATGGCGCTAAATTGAGTAAACTGTCATGTTGTTTTTCCATCAGACACTGTAATCATAAGATGATTTCCCTGTGGTTTAATCCAGTTTTTCCTCTTTCCAAGCTGCTTTTCAAACTTCTGGTTGTAAAATACGATCCTCCTCAGCAATTGGATTTTGTCCAGTCGTTCAGTTTTACCATTTCTGTGCACTTCAAGGACTTCTCCATTTTGGCTTGGATTAAAAAAAAGTTCATTTCGGATCTTTGAAACAGCAGCTGACAAAACAATTTCACCACACGTTCCATTTAGTAGATGCTCTGGAGCTTTTGACCAACAACAAACACTGACACTATGACATACATGCAAAGGATGCAATGGACTCATTCATCATGTCACGTAAAACTCATTTATCTGAATTTTCTGACTATTATATTCTTATGAGAGACAAGAAAAACTTGTGAAATATCAGACATTGATGTCAGCGCTCTGTCTTTTCTTTCAGCAGTCCTCACAGATCTGCATGACTCATGGGGCAGTGTTCATTCATCCCTCAAAATCTCTCTGAAACTGAAAAATAAATGTATTACTCGGGACAGGATCTGCTCACAAAGTGTTTGCTTTTACAACTTTGTTCTGCCTACAAAGGCAGACTCTCAGCGGATGCACGAACACGATGAGAATAAAAACTTGTTCACATTGATCCACAGGCCACTTCAAATCCTTACTGCTACTGTTTCATGTTTCTCTTTTATTCCTATGTAGAGGGTTTATAAAGTATGCACAAGGGAAAAAAATAGAAAAACAAAATATTACACCAGTCTGTGTGATTTATCTTCCTTGTCGTACAACGTACTGTGAGATTATACTTTACACTGTGTGATTTTGGGTTGTCTTAGACGAAAGCTGGCAATCCCGTGAGAAACTAAAAATGTTTGGTCAGTCTAGATGAGCAGCTTGGAGCTTTGCATATCAAACGCAGCCTGCGGCAAAACTCTGACAGTGTTCTCATGATGTGGCTGCTACAAACCACCTGATGATGTAGAATAAATACGTCTACTCTATTAAAAGCTTGCAGGTGCATCACAGTGTGCACGTTGAGTTTGAACATCACTGCATGCTCACAGCTCATTTAACATTGCTTAAGCGTAGTTCATTTTTCCTCACTTCCTTCGCTTCATATATCCGAATAATCACATGTCTGCAATATGTAACATATGCTTTACTCTAACCATTTGATTTGCACTTAATAGCCCGCTTTACTACTTTGGATGCAGTAGAATTTGGATATAAAGTGAGCGTTGGACATGAGTGTAAGCTAGAAAAATCCAGCACACAGATTTGAGAGCAAACTTTTTAACTTTTTATGTTGAGGACCGTCAGAATTGATGTGCAATAGACCACAGACCATGGATGTAGAGGATGTGCTCTGTTCTTTTGCCCTGCGTGTAAATAGCCTACAACTACATTTAATTCTGTTTATGTCATGCTACTAGCATTACTAGCTACTGGCCGATAGCCGGTTGTTTGAGAACAGAGATGTTAATACATTAATACATCCACCACAGTACTGGCTTACAGCCCATGAGTGTATTATAAGATAAAATAAGTGCTGAATTACAGCCAACATATCCATTATTACAGCTGCATACAGCTAGCAGGAAGCTGGAAGAACCAGATATGTTACGAACGTGCAAGGTGGTGCAGTCCTGTGGGTCTGATGCACATTCAGCTATTAGTTATTTTATAACTTTTAGGACGTAATGATTTAAGTGTTTGTACTGGGAGCTGTTTGTTTCCTTGCTTCTACATGTATACTCTTTGGTGATACCGCCACACAAGGCACCTGTTAGAGTCAGTATGAGGCACAGTGGGCTTTCCCTTTACTACAATGTAAACCTCTGCAGCAACAGGAAACACTCAGAGAGCGCTGTGGTGATGAGGAGCAAAAGAGGCAGGTGGATGGGTCTAGAAACATGGCGAACTCCATAGAGAGGGCTCTTTTTTTGCAGGAGATTATATGCAAACAAAAACATACTTAATATTTTATTCAGTTTCTGCCAATAGATCAATCAAATAGTTGCACACTGGTCCGTTTAAAGCATGTGTTTATTGCAACCGAAAAGGGACGACGAGGGCTGTGACAAAGCGTTGATATGTGACCTGTTGGAATTTTTCTTTATGTACCTCAGCTGTATGTCAACAAGGCTTTACATTCTCTTCATTGTGTGTGAAGGTCATGATAAAGTAACTCGTATATGGGTAGTTTCAATTCAAAGACAGATAACAGTGAAACAAAAAGAACCATAACACAAAACAAAAGAAGCACCTACCATCGTGACTGCCAGCTCTCTGACCGTTTCATTTTACACTCTTGTCTCATGTCTCAGTGTCCTCACAGGTCCAATTCCTGTCTGCACCTTTTGTATATTGTGCATGTGGATGCATTCTTCTGCAAATGAAAGGAAGCAAGTATTTATCGCAGCTGGTCATCTTTGTTTGCACCTTCCTTTTTTTTTTTATTTATCACCATCTTGTTTTGACAAACTGAAGTGGAAAAAACATATTTTCCTTTTGACAGACCTGTCCTGTTCTGTCACATTGCATCAGGGGTCTGATAATCATGTCCAAACATGAAAACATGAAATGAAAACATGAATTTTTAATGGTGTTCAACCTGCCTGAGTGCTTAAAGGACAACCATAAGTGCAGGGAATTAAAGCATCTAAACCGATGCTGAAAAAAAGCAAACTTTTGACGAAAGTCATATTATCGGTTCATTAAAAACTTTTGTCACTGTGTCTTTGTAATTTCTGCTACAAAACGCTGTTGTCGAATGACAATCATAGTTGAATATAAAGAATGTTGTGGTTGTTGTGTTATATATTTTCAGCGTTGAAGGCTTTCTCATCATTGTGTTCCAGTATTAGAAAATGAAATCCAAAATGAGATTTCAGTCTTTCTCTCAGGCTGCTTTTCATAATACTGCCTAACAGAATATTTTCACATTCATGCAGCAAAAAGCATGAAGGCAGCTGAAAATATATTGTTGTAAGTGTTCAATGTGTGTTGTGAACAAAATATAGTCTATGGTAAAATATTCTAACTTGCACAGTCATGTAAAAGAAGAGCAGCTGAATTACTGTGATTCATGAAGCAGTTGCTTTGTTTTCGCTTTGCTGGTTGGCTTATGGGCAACAGAGAAAATGACCAATATGCTTAAATAAAATCGTTGTCTCTTCTCAATGTTAGTTTTCCAGAGTTCATGGTTCAGGAATGTGAAGAGTGTTATCTGTTTTTCTATGTCTGTGTTTTTGTTATTTTTCTGTAAATGTTTGACATCATGAGATCCGTATCTTAAGATAAAATATGTTAAATAAAAACAGCATAACTTGATCGTAAACACTGGCTTTGAGCGTTCAGACTTTTTTTTTTCTTACCTTGTTCTGGAAACATCAAAAGGCCCTGACTGAACGATAACTACTGCTTTGATTCTTAAAAAGGGCAACTGATGTTTTTCAACCTGGACCTTATTTTCTCATGTTTTTGTGACTAACTGACTAATAGGGACAATTTCTGAAGTTGGTCCAATATTTAGAGAAAGCGCAGTAGACGGCAACTGTTCACCGAGTGCAATGCACAGCAATACGCTACTGTCATTTACATCCACTAAAAGTCCTTTTAGTGGATGCCACAACGTAGGTGGGGGCATTCATCTATCCCTCTGTCCTTCTGTCCTTCTGTCCACTGTTGTTTCCAGAGCAGAACTTGAAAATTATTTAACTTGGTAGCTTCAAATTTGGTATGATGGTTGACGGTGTGGTCTAGCTGTGCCTTTTGGGGGTTAGAAGTCCAAGGTGTCCAAATTGTATGGGCAGATTTTTTTCAACTTCAGTTTTGTTTTTAGGGCAAAATATTGCAGGTTCGCAATGTTGCCTAGTTGTGCCTACCTAAGGTTATAACATGCTCACTTCAGCCTTTTTTTTTGCCATGAGAGGCTTTGATTGTTAGTAGAAGAGCCAAAATACATATCACATCGGACTCAGGATGGACATAAGAAATTTAGTTCTGCAAGACTAAATAATAATGCGAGAAACAAACTATCAGCTGGTCTTCAGTTGCTTTTCTGAAGTCAACAGCCAACTAAAATCAATGGACAATGGCAACAGTCACAATATATCCATTAATCTGCAACCGCTTATCCCACTAGGGGTCACAGCAGGGTTGGAGCCGATCCCAGCTGGCATTGGGCGAAGGCGTGGTACACCCTAGACAGGTCGCCAGTCCGTCGCAGGGCACATAGACGGACATTTAGAGTCATCAATTAACCTGCATGTCTTTGGACTGTGAGAACCCAGAGAAAACTTAATATGGGGAGAACATGCAAACTCCACACAGAGGAACCCCAACCCGGATTCAAACCTGCGACCATCTTGCCCCTGCAACAATGACAATATATCAAAATCACAGACTATTACTACATTATTGTCTGTTATGAATGTTGTCATGACTACAGCATTGCACTGTGGAGTGTTGATACTGCCGTAGTGTCCAGCACTGCATACTGTAATATTTAATAGAAGCAAAGGGAGGAAGAGCAGAAAGTACGGTGGTTTCAAATGAAAGTAGGAGAAAGGAGGCGTGTAGGAAGGAGGACACACTGGACTAAATTGACTATTTAACTATTCATTTATTTATCTAACTATTTAAAATAGGTAAACATGACACAGGTAGATGAAATTACTGTGGAAACAGTGGGGCATGTTGTATTGCATTATGAGAGATTTAATAGATATTCTACAAAAGACCTCACTAAGTGAGTGTTGTAGAATATTACTTCAGTATCTTAGACAAATTGACATGACTATGATCAAGTTTTAGGGCCACATTGAGAGGAAAAATCTTCAAGAATAAAGTCTAATATTCTATTCATACTACTTCAAGAAAAAAAGTCATTTCCCTCTGCACAAAAGAGACAAGTCCTCCAGGTCTGTCTGTTTTTTTCTCTGGAATAAAAGCAGTTTCTGGCGCAATATTTTCAAGGTCCTGATACTGATAATAATGTGGTGCTGATGTGCTAAAGAGAGAAAGAGAGAAGATATTCCTTTATTAGTCCCACAGTGGGGAAATTCAGTTTTACACTCTGTTGTTCACACAGTACATATACATGTCAATGGAGAGATGTCAGAGTGAGGGGGCTGCTCCTGACAAGCGCCCAGAGCAGTTGGGGGTTTGGTGCCTTGCTCAGGGGCACCTCGGCAGTGCCCAGACTGGCACCTCTCCAGCAACCAGTCCAGCAACCAGTTGGTCTTGGTCCATGGGGGACTTGAACCGGTGACCTCCGCGTCCTAACCCAAGTCCTTACGGACTGAGCTACTAAAGATCAAGTATTTCATTATTTGTGAAACCTAATCTAAAGTATAACTTCACAACATGACCTATGTTCCTCATTTTCACACAGGCTGTGTATGCTGCTCTATTTCCCCTATAAAATATCATGAAAAATTACTACTTTATAATATTATGACTTTATTCTTGTAATACTGTGACTTTTTCTCTTAAACTTCTGACTTTATTCTCATAATATTATGACATTATTCTCAAAATCTTTATGTTTTCCCCTCAATGTCGCCCTAACACTTTGTTGTACTGAATATGATTGAAAATATACATTTTTTAAAATGTATTTATTTAGTTATTATTTTTGAATACTGATCCACATTCCATACCAGTTGGTGGCAGTAATGCACCAAATTGTTGCCAACTGCCAATAAACCTCAAAGGAGAAGAAGAAGAAGAAGAAGAAGAAGAAGAAGAAGAAGAACCTGCTACAGTTGGACCACATTACTGGTGGAAACTCGAGTTCAGGCAGTTTGTTGTGTTTGACTACAAAAAGCATAGCTTAGTGTTCTCTAAAAGATTTTCAGTATCATGGCTGAATATTTAGATGATCTGGACAATATGGGTGAGATATTTTAATTTTATGGCCTCCCGTATTAATTTTAGTCAGATTGTACATATACATATATTCAGATTTAACAACCAGACTTCTCCTTGAGCAGGACTTGGACACAATAACAAACAGACCGGATCAAATGAAAGGTAAGAAAAACATTTTATTTCTCCTTTAGGGTCCTTTCCATAATGTCAGACTCTCAAAATCAGTCTGAGCCTGTCAGTGGCAAAAACAAGCACTGACAGTATAGTGAATGTAACTCGACCTTGATGCTGCCTTGATGGAGCTTGTTTCGTAGCTGCAGGTTACAGCGTCCTCCCTCAATACTGGACCAGTTTTAATCATAACTTTATGTGAAAAAAGTTGTAATATTACTGGCGTAAAGTCAGAAGTTTATGAGAAAAAAGTTGTAATAGTATGAGTATAAAATCATAACTATGAGAAAAAGTCATAACTGCTAGAAAAAACTTGGAATGTGACCAGAATAAAGTCATAATTTTACGAGAAAAAAGTTGTAATATGAGAATAAAGTCATAACTTTATGAGAAAAAAGTTGTAATATTAAAGTCCTGATGAGGACTTTAGAAGAAGAAGATATTCAGTTCCTGATTAGAGGTTGACCGATTGTTTTTTATGGTCTGTCTCTCCAATCTACATTTTGTGTCTGCACTGCAGTGCACTATATATTTTAAATAAAAAATAATGTATAAACTAAATATTGAATACATGAAACAGGTAATCAAAAAAACTAAACTTTGTCAAACAAACTTTTGGATGAAAATAATAAAGTTTTAGTGCACTAGCAGCATTTATGCACCTGCTTGATAATCGGCTTAATATGCTCAGACATCAGTCGATGCCGATTATGAAAAAATGGCAAATAAGCGGCCGACCGATTAACCGGTCGACCTCTAGTGGTGATGTGCTAAAAGATAAAGTATATCATTATTTGTAAAACCTAAACTAAAGCATAACTTCATAAGATGCTCCACATTCCTCATTTTCACACCGGCGGCATGCTGCTCTGTTTCCCCTCTAAAATAGCATAGAAATCAAACGACTTTATTCTCTTAATGTTCTGACTTTATTCTCGTAATATAATTTTTTTCTTAAGATATTACTTTTTTCTTGTAATATTCTGCCTAATAAAATGCACAAATTGTAAAGCCCCTTGAGGCATACTAAATAATTAATAGTTATGAATATATATTATAAAAATTATTTTAATATGGTGTTAAATAATAGGTACTGTATATGAAACAGTTCCATTTGAAATCATGTCATATTATTGCCATATTGCTGTTTGGACCCATAAAATGCTTAATACATTTAATAAAACACATTATTTAGTACACTATGTATATCACTATGTATATCTTTCATTGCACTGCAAATTTTAACATAAATCCAAGGTATCACTGCTGAGACTTAAAAATGCCAGTAACTGCAGATTTAACGTCAGGAGAGCTGCTGTGTTTTTTTCCATAACCTCATGACACAAAGCGTACTTTTCTCTTGATGGTATTCATTTTTGTCCAAGGACAGTAAGTCTGAATGACAGCACAAACACAGTGATGCTCCAAACAAGTGACCTGTTGGACTACAGCAGATCAGTATTTGTCTAGCTGGAGAGACCACTCTAATCCAATGTGTCAGCGCAGTTCAGGCACCAGAGAGACCATTATCAACAGAAAGGACCCATATTTGAAAAAACAACAAAACAACTCAGGTGTCCATTCAGTAACCTGAATATACCGGTGCCTTCAGATGGGGTCGTGGTTACCGTGTTTACGAGTTGGGCCCAGATGAACAACCCCCTCATATCGTATTCACGACCTTGTGAGCGTAAAGTTTCTGAAAGCTCCAAGTTCACAACTTGTGACGTGTTTGCTGATATTGTCAGAGATGGTGGAGAAACATGGAAATTCATTTTTGGTACATATTAAGTGAACATATAACATATTATTTTTCTTAATTTTATGTCTAAGGAACTGCCTCATCTTCTTCCTCTGTCATTATATATAATCTGCATTTATTGTATTATGTTACCCACTCGCTAGCTGGCTGTTTAATTGTTAGCCTGTGGCTTCTAGATGCCGACAGTAACGCTAATATTGCCGTTGCTTAGCAGCAGTTTTCTCACTTACCACTTGAACGCCAAGCATATCGTGTACATGACCTCCCACTTTGTAAACACAAGCTCACCTGTTGCATTTGAAGGCATCATAAAAGGCAACGCTGCTACAATGATCTCATGTTTCCTCTCAAGTGAGAGGACAGCTGCATTCATTGATGTGAAGCAGGAGTTTTAGAGGATACTCAATTTTTGCCATGGTAAAATCTTTCACAAAACGCAGTAGTGTTCTGCAGTTCTCTAAAAATCAAAAAAGAAGAATGTAGATCTCTGTGAAACAAACATGTTTTGGATGCTGCGATAAGCATCTAACAGCTTCCATAAAATCAATAGCAGCTCTGCTGAAATGTCATCGATTTTAGGCGTTTTAGATTCTGGTGCTGAAGCTAAGGTTCAGTGTGCGTGATTGATTGTGGGCAGTGCTGGCAGGGGAAAAAACGCTGTCGAAGACCACGGTCTTTCTCTGCAGAGTACAGCTTGAAATAATGTGTCAGCCGTTAGGATGGACAGGTGGACAGACTTTCCAAAGTGGGCCCCTCATCCACACCCAATCCAGGTCATCTAGTCTGATACAAATATCTTCTCTCTCACTTTAAAGATGAGCCAGCTACAGCGTGTTTTATTTGTGAGTCCATGGAGCTCCTCACCTTTGCCACGTTCAGCTTTGCCTGTTACACCTTCGGCTTCTTCACACTTTTTTTTGGCCATTGCCTCTCCGATCCTTTCATTTTCTTGCTCTCTCTGTACCCTGGCTTCTCTTTTTTGAGCCTCTGATCAGATCTTACAAGGATCTGGAGTAGCCAGCCAGTGGGGAAAAAACAGATTTGGTTCCTCTGGTACATACTAATGCCACTATTCATACTGATCTTTATTATTGCATACTTTAATTAGTTTGCACACCCATTTCTTTTTTATTCCTGACTGACTATTAGTATTTCTATCTGATAATTAAGAATCATTAGAGCCTATTTGTTATCTATTTATTGGCACCTTCACGGACAGGTTTATGAAGACATGCCTCAATGATGATTAATGTGTTGTTTTACTAGAAACATAAAAGCACTCTTATTCAATGAAAATAAACAAAGTTGACCTATGTACTGATTGTAAATTAAATTATTTATCCGAGCTGAATCTCTCCCCCCTTCAGTGTGCACCCCTTGCCCAGATGCTAAATTACGAATCCTGTTATGACAAAGACATGACTTGCCTTAGTACTGGTTGCCTTTGTTGGTTGGATTGTTTAGGCATGAGGACTGAGATTAAGTAGAATACCAGGCTAAACCAATTGGAGGCAGAGTAGGATGGGTCACGCTTTCGCCACAGTGGGATTCGTATTATTGCTGCCCGGACTGCGCCACTTCCTGGGTCGAGTTTTGATTGTACCATTTTCACAGCGGGAGGTGGGGTTATCACATGACAATTTGAAATGTGTTTTAATGATAACAATAAATGTTTTTATCATGTAAAGAAATGTAACTATTATTGTCAGTGATATGTCAGTGAGAAAATTTGTTCTACGTGACCCCATTTAAGGGTGAACCATAGACCATAGATCCCCCTCCCCGACGGCGGGCCTGTCTGTCAATGATCTAGGAACATGCACTGATTACCTTGACTGTTAAGAGTCTCAGACACTGCAAATGCAGACAGATGGCTTTAGCCTCGATGGTATGAGCACGTTGGGCCATTCAAGGATTTAAAAAACAGCTTTGATTAAAAAATGTGGGCACGCTGGGAGTATTAGTGAAAAGGAGACTGTTTTATAAACAGCCTCCAACTGAGAGTTTCTGAATAAGAGGATGTGGGGTTGTGTATTCAGGTGAACAAAGACTAGCTGCATTATTTCTCTTCCCTGAATCCACCTCTTTGCTTCAGACTAAGTGTCTCAACAACATTAAAATGGATTACCATGAAATTGTGTACAAACGTTCATGGAAATTAGAGAATGAATCACACTGACCTGAGCCCCAGACATTTTCTGTATAGGTTGATTGTACTGTCATGATCAGGTTCACTGCCCGCTGTATTAAAGGAACACAAACATATTAAGTAAACACCAACAGACTGCCAGAGATAGTCAGAGCATCAATATAGCAGCAAACTGCTTTAAACTTCCTAATGTAATAAATGAACATAAACACCAAATAAATGAAAAGCATGTTGAAATCAGAAATGGTAGTGTTCCACCCCTAAACGCCAGTAAAACATCCACCTGCAAAGTGCCGTACAAACGTAAAACAAAATACATCTAATGTATCTATTGAAATGGCTTGTGTGGACAATAGAAATAGAAATATGCACACTATTATAACTGTATTTACTTATTTATCTATTAAACTTCTTTGCTTGGCCGCTTCGCAGAGGAGCATAAAACGAGCGATGGACATAAATGGAAGTTAGAAAAATCCAGCTCACAGATCTTTAGAGCAATCTCAAACTTTTTATGTCAAGGACGTCCAAAATCGATGTACAAAATACCACAGACGACGGACGTATAAGAGGAGGTGCTCTGTTCTGCCCCTCGTGTTAGTGAACAGCCTACAGTTAGCACTACTAGCTACTGGCCGATAGCCGGTTGTTTGGGAACAGAGACGTTAATACATCCCCCATGGTACAGGCTTACAGCCCATGGGTGTATTATAAGATAATAAAAGTGATGTATTACAGCCAGTATAGCCATTATTACAGCCACATACAGCTAGGAGGGTGGTGCAGTCCAGTAGGTCTGATGCACATTTGTTATGCTGAGGAAAATAACTCTGGATTCTGCTATTAGTTAACTCTACAATTTTTTGGACATAACAATTTAAATGATGCTAGTTAAGTGTTTGTCCTAGGAAGATTTCAGTCCAAAATGTCAGGAGTGGCTGTCAAAAAAGCACCAGAGTTTCGTGTCTACTGTGATATATAAATATTTCTAATGGGAAAAAAGCTTGCGTATATGTTATGTAATGGTGATGGAAAGGGGGGATAGCTATTTAAGACAGGGCATCTTTGTTTGTCCACTTTCTTCAAAAGGAGGGATGGACTGCAACACTCAGATGTTCCCTCTTCCACCAACGAACTCGACTGTTCTTACGTTAGAGCTGCAGATGGTTTACCGGGACTCACTCAACCTGACCAACTTCCTCCAACCATTGTGCTTTTCTGTCACCTGTGGAGGACCTTAGGTTGAAATTGAAATGAGGATAATGCCAAATAGGTGGTGGAAGAGTTTTTTGAGCTGATACAGGTCATCCTGACCAACTGTGTCAATGAAATGCCAGTTACAGAACATCATTTCACCAGGAGTTGCATATTAAAGGAGGGATGATGAGACAGAAGAACGCTGCGCTCTCAGTATGAGTCATTTGATTGTGCAAGCACCGACCTGCAGTACGTACGGCCATTATCTAAATGTCACAACGAAGTTTTGCGTCTTTCTAATGATGGAAAAAACACTTTCTGTGGAACACAGTTTTAACAAATTATCTGCACTTCACCCTTGTTTTCCTCTGCACTGGTTCCCATAGTCACCAGCAGAGACATGGTCCCTCACCGACCATCCCATTTGTAAACACTGCCATTTACTTCCAGCCAAGCACAGCTGCAAGGGATTTTTTGAGCTTCTGTGGACGAATGCTTTCACCTTTGGTATTTTTCTAATAGCTTTATTGAAGATGTGTCTGTCACAAATTGAAAAGAGCAGCCACTTTCATGATGATGACAATGTGCTGAGAGCTTCACTGACTCTAATATGAACATTTCACCGACTCTAATATGAACATTTTTGACCCAGTTAGTTGTGTCTGGTATTGTCTTTTACTGACGTTAAAGTTTCAGTTTGTTGCCAAATGTTTAATGATCATTTGATTAAAATTGCGAATGCCAATCTTATGTTTTTCTGGTGCTTCAGAGGGCCAAATCCCTTTTGTCTTTTTTTCTCATATACATGTTCTTTTATATGACAAGGAGAATTAGCATTTGCTGTGATAATGTCAGGAGTGGGTGAAAGGGTATTTTCTCAATCAGCTTGAGAGTGAGAGGTGGTAACCTACAGGAAGACGCTGATGATTTCTGCTAAAGTTGTAACAGCAGGCAGTGGGCAGTCTCCATACTTCTGTGACCACCTTGCGTCTTAGTCCTGCCCATGGGAGATGCGAGTGGAGGAGGCGAGGAGAAGATGAGGAGGGAGGAGTCGGAGCATCACACATTTTACAAATGAGACATCTTTACCTCCACTGATGCGCTCTTTGCTGCTACAAGCATAGTGGGCCTTAAGTGAGTAGTGAGTTAAAATGATTTTGGTAGGTTTATTTAAAAATGTTGACATGCTGGTAGTATTAACATTTTCTGAAAAACACTAGGTACATTATTTCTCTAACTTTCATAACTCAAGTGACAATTACATATTGTTGACTGTACAAAACAATCAATGTATAACATATAATTTTTATAACCAAAGCAACGGCTTTGTATTTCACAGATAATTACTTTATTAGACTGTTTCCATCCACCAATCTTCTAAGCCTGCTTAACCATATTTAGGAATGAATTCTTTTATGTGATATATCTTAATCAGGTAATTCAAAACACTACACTGTAAAAAAAGGGAAATGCTAGAGCTATAGAAATACTATGGAAAGACAGCAAAAACTTTGACAGCTTGGGCTTGTGTTTTTAATGTGTGTTTTATTAAGTTATTTTCAGAGATATACAAAGCCACACATGCTTGATGTCGTTGTCACTCTATCACAGTGAAAAAATGAATGTAAACACAGTAGGGATACTAATTTAATAAAACAACAGCCAACCGATTATTAATGCAGCAGTGCGCCAGCTGCAGTATATGAGCACAACTGAGTCAACAGTTTACCATCAGCAGAGTTACTGTAGCAGCCACAATGCTGCGTTCACTTTGCCAGTAAAACTGTCCACTGCACGTTTAATTTAATTTGGCAGGTTGTCAGCTGTGTGTCTTCCTGGCGTAACGATAGCGATTGTCCAACAAACAGTGAGTGTGTTTTTGCTACGCTAGTGTTGTCGGTGGCTTTGTGCCTCTGTAGTATAACTTCAGCGTGTTTCCGACAGACCGTGTGTGTGTGGCGGCAGTTAGTGTGGTTATGTTGGTAGCATTTTAGCTGTGAATGTAGCTGTAGCAGACAGTGTGTGTGCAGTTTATTTGTCAGTGAATATATACTATGAGGCTACAAGCTACAACCATGGAGGGAAAATGTATGGGTAGCCCTCCAGGTTTGGAAAAGTATCCAGATCTATCTATATCATGTCTGATATGCGCAGTAGTGTCCGCTCTGTCACATGACTCGGTCATGGAGTCCCAATGTCACAACATGGTCTGGGTATCCATAGACATAAACAGAGGAAGGAAATAACTTTGGATTCGTCGATTAGTGCATTTTAGGACCAAATGATTTAAATAAGGACTATTTAAGTGTTCGTACTGGGAAGTTGATTCACCACAAAAAAAAATATCCGTTACAGTTACAGATGTCTCTTTCTTAGTGTAAGTCTATGAGAAAGTGACGGACACTAAAGTTGTAGTACCACTGTTGGCCACTACGACCATGTTGGGATCAACGATCAGCGCTCTTCCTGGGGGCTTGGCCACAACTCCTCAGCTGGAAGTCCTGAGCCAACTTCCTGTATCTGTGCCGGCTCTCTCTTAAGGTGGACCAGCTCTTCTCCTTAAAGTGATGAGCCGCTCCTCTGTGTTTTTCTCACCTTTTTAATTAATTATTAACCTTTCTTTTAACTGCTTTAACCGATTAGTGTCAGTTATTGGTTAAATGGTTAATTATTAACAGCCCTAAAACACAGTGTATTTGGCTGTCAGAGATCACATCATCTATTCAGTGGTGAGACACAACACACATGTCCATCATTGATCTGCATCATAAAGAATGTAAATATAATTACTGTGCGACGAACAGGAATTATGTCACCAAGACATTTTGTTCCAACTAAAGTCTGAAAGATTACAGCACAAAGGGAAAGGATACAGACCGTGCAGTGTTAAACCATCCTTGAGGTCTTGGCCTTATCTTTTCTTGAGGCCCTTGTCCAAAAGTAATTCTCCAGTGTCCTGGCAGCATGCTTGGTCAGGATTAAATACAAATATCATTAAAATCAACCCGCAAAGTCACCCATTTTAGCAAACTCAACCAACTTTTTGCAAACAATTTTCAGCATGTCAATGAGTCCAAACGCATCTATGAGAAAGGCAGCTTCACGGCTTATTTATGGCCATAGCAGCGTGACTCCATTGGGATGTTGCTCCACCAGTCCAGACTGAAAAATCTCAACAACTTTTAGATGGATTTTCAGGGCATTTTGTATAGACATTCATGGCAATCAGACAATGAATCACTGACTGTAGTGATCCCCTGACATTTTCTTTAATGCCAACATGAGGTTGATGTTTTTTTTTTTTTTTTTTTTTAGAAAACTGTCTTGACTACTAAACAGGGTCTAAAATTAACTTTTTTCACTGCCTGTCACTGTGGTAGGCAGGTAATTTTAATTTAATTTATTATAAAGTTAGAACCTTCAACTCAATACTTAGTTTTTTTACTGACAGAGCTTGAACGCACATAATGCAACTTAATAGCATCTCCGTTAACGTTTTTAGCTCCGGCCCCAAACAAAGTGAAACAGGATTCTGCGTGCGTATGCCGTCGCCCCATTGTGCAAGCGGGGCTGTCGGAAAGCGTCGATACAGAGGAATCAATAGTTTTCTCTTTGTGTCTCCAAAATGACTGGAGATACACCTCCAGTGGTGAGGAAAGGAATCGGTGGTTTCACCAGAGTGTCCTCTAAGCCTTGGTTGCTGCCTGGGTGGGCAGTTAAGTTTATAAACCCTCCTGCTTCCCAGCCTGCTTGCCTTCAGTCTGTTAGCACCCTGTCTGCAGGCCTTTAGTCTGTAGGTTTCCAGTCTGTAGGTCTTTAGTCTGTTGGTCTCCTGTCTGTAGGCCTCCAGTGTTGTTAAGACCCTGTCTATAGGCCTCCAGTCTGTTGGGCTCCAGTCTGTAGGCCTCCAGTCTGTTAAGACACTGTCTATAGGCCTCCAGTCTGTTGGGCTCCAGTCTGTTGGTCTCCAGTCTGTTGGCCTCCAGTCTTCTAGCCTCCAGTTTGTTAGCCTCCAGCGTGCTAGCCTCAAGTCTGTTAGCCTCCAGTCTGCTAGCCTCCGGTCTGCTAGCTTCCAGTCTGCTAGCCTCCAGTCTGTTAGCCTCCAGTCTGTTGGCCTCCAGTCTGTTAACCACCAATCCGTAGGCCTCCAGTCTGTAGGCCTCAAGTCTGTTGGTCTCGAGTCTGTTGGCCTCCAGTTTGTTTGCTCCAGTCTGCTAGCCTCCAGTCTGTTACCTTCCAGTCTGCTAGCCTCCAGTCTGCTAGCCTCCAGTCTGTTAGCCTCTAGTCTGTTAGCCTCCAGTCTGCTAGCCTCCAGTCTGCTAGCCTCCAGTCTGTTAGCCTCCAGTCTGTTGGCCTCCAGTCTGTTAACCACCAATCCGTAGGCCTCCAGTCTGTAGGCCTCAAGTCTGTTGGTCTCGAGTCTGTTGGCCTCCAGTTTGTTTGCTCCAGTCTGCTAGCCTCCAGTCTGTTACCTTCCAGTCTGCTAGCCTCCAGTCTGCTAGCCTCCAGTCTGTTAGCCTCCAGTCTGTTAGCCTCCAGTCTGTTAGCCTCCAGGCTCCAGTCCACCGTCTTCCTCTGTTTTTGAGGCTGAAGTACTGCTATTCTTTTGAGTCAATGAAAGAGAGAAGGGCAGAAAGGGAGAGAATTAGTGTGTGAAGATTTGTTATCTGTTAGAAAACATACAGTACATATAATATTAATGGGAGACAACTTCGAATTGTTGTTGGAAATCAAATGAAGTAATGGTGATGGAAAGGGGGATAGCTATAGAACAGGGATCTTTTTTGTCCATTTTCTTTAAGAGGAGAGATGGCATGCTCCCACACCTCACCTCAAATTGAGCTCTGCAACACTCAGATGTTCCCATTTCCACTGATGTTAGAGCTGCAGGTGAATTACTCAACCTGACAATCTTCTTCAAACTATTGTACCTTTGTGTCACAACTGATCAAACACTTCCACACACTCCCGATGACGCAGATTAACTGAGCTCCATCAGTAATGCTGGGTGCTCAGAGATATAAAACAGGCATGAAATTTTCAATCAGAAACTGATTAGGGTCCTTTCTGTTTTCCTTTGATTGGGACTCTTTAATATCTAATATCGCAGAGAAACGGTTTTAGTGTTTGCAGCCAAGATGTCAGGGACAGCCTTTGATTACAGAGAATGTATTATTTCAGTTAATTTCATAGTGGTCGGGGCAACCAAAGTACTTTTAAGAAATGCAATCACTTTTATGATAGTGTTTTTACATCTTTACACTTTGTTTACTCAAATTTCTGGTGCAAATAAGCCCTCAGCAGCATCAGAAAAGAGTTATTATTTAACATAATAAGTCAGTCTGAGAGTCAGCAGGTGGTAATCCTCTTTAGTCCAGTTTAACCCCTTACCATTGTGCCCTC
This sequence comes from Pterois miles, assembly GCA_947000775.1. Lineage (NCBI taxonomy): Eukaryota > Metazoa > Chordata > Actinopteri > Perciformes > Scorpaenidae > Pterois > Pterois miles. The sequence goes on along the minus strand of CAMQGK010000224.1, from coordinate 4,176,413 downwards.
TTTTTTTAAAGGGGTACAGGGTTCATTAGAGGGAGATAGCAGGTCAGCAGGAGAACTGACATAGAAGTGGTATTTTTTGACATTTGAAGATTTCTGTAAGGATTGCATTTGATGACATGCACTTCTGTTCTGGAAACTGTTCAGAAACCCCCTTATTTTCAATCTACCAGGGAAAGCCATCCATCTCCTTAATGCTCTAGGCCTCTTGTTTGTGGTTATTAAGTTTCATGATGCTGTGTCTATAAAGAGGAGACTCGTGGCTACCCCTAGAGCCATTTTTTATTCACATATCTTGAGGTCAGAGGTCAAGGGACCCTTTGAAAATGGCCATGCTAGTTTTTCCTTGCCAAAATTTAGCCGAACTTTGGAGCCTTGTTTATTAACATTATTTCTTTCCCAACAAGCTAGTATGGCATGGTTGGTACCAGTGGATTTAGTTTTCTAGGTTTCATAAGATACCAGTTAGCACCCTGTCTGTTAGCCTCCAGTCTGCTAGCCTTCAGTCTGTCAGCACCTTGGCTGTTAGTATCCAGTCTGTTAGCCTTCAGTCTGTCAGCACCCTGTCTGTTAGTATCCAGTCTCTTAGTATCCAGTCTGTTAGCCTTCAGTCTGTTAGTATCTAGTCTGTTAGCCTTCAGTCTGTTAGCCTTCCATCTGTCAGCACCCTGTCTGTTAGTATCCAGTCTCTTAGTATCCAGTCTGTTAGCCTTCAGTCTGTTAGCCTTCCATCTGTCAGCACCCTGTCTGTCAGCACCCTGTCTGTTAGTATCCAGTCTGTTAGCCTTCAGTCTGTTAGCTGCCAGTCTGTTAGTATCCAGTCTGTTAGTATCCAGTCTGTCAGCACCCTGTCTGTTAGTATCCAGTCTGTTAGCCTTCAGTCTGTTAGCTGCCAGTCTGTTAGTATCTAGTCTGTTAGCCTTCAGTCTGTTAGCTGCCAGTCTGTTAGTATCCAGTCTGTTAGTATCCAGTCTGTCAGCACCCTGTCTGTTAGTATCCAGTCTGTTAGCCTTCAGTCTGTTAGCTGCCAGTCTGTTAGTATCCAGTCTGTTAGCCTTCAGTCTGTCAGCACCCTGTCTGTTAGTATCCAGTCTGTTAGTATCCAGTCTGTCAGCACCCAGTCTGTTAGTATCCAGTCTGTTAGTATCCAGTCTGTTAGCCTTCAGTCTGTTAGCTGCCAGTCTGTTAGTATCTAGTCTGTTAGCCTTCAGTCTGTTAGCTGCCAGTCTGTTAGTATCCAGTCTGTTAGTCTCCAGTCTGTCAGCACCTTGGCTGTTAGTATCCAGTCTGTTAGTATCCAGTCTGTTAGCCTTCAGTCTGTCAGCACCCAGTCTGTTAGTATCCAGTCTGTTAGTATCCAGTCTGTTAGTCTCCAGTCTATTAACAACCTGTCTGTTAGCCACCAGTCTGTTAGCCACCAGTCTAACCTCTGAAAGACACTAAAGTTGGTTAGGATCTTCGGCGATCCCGCGGGTCAACACACATATGCACCTTATCCCTGCTTTGTCTGTAGCGGAACGGTTGTACTTAGAGGAGCATTATGTGGTTTTATAAATATACAAGTGTTGCTGAGGCAATTACAATAATAACCTTTAATAGGCCTTTTTCGTCTGTGAAAATTCAACAAGTCACCGCTGTTACCGGAGAGAAAATAGGCCACTCAGTATAAGACTAAGCTCTCAGTTTTATTATTTAATAGTTTTCTATTATGTATATACTAATTTATTTTATTTGTATTAATACTGTTTTTACATCTATGCTTCTTGTCTTTTATTGCATTATCCACTTGCTGCTGTAATGTGTGAATTTCCCCACTGTGGGACTAATAAAGGAATATCTTATCTTATCTTATCTTACTCTATGATGGGTAAATGATTGTTAATCGCTTTGCAGTATTTAACAGTGGCACAAAAAACTGTGAAAATGAACAAACAGGTGAGATTATATTTGGATTATGTTATTTAGTGCTTGAACACTGAAGAAATTCATTGTACTCTATTTATATTCATGCACCATTTTCAGCTAAAAATGCCACCAAATTCAAGTAAAAGAAGGATACATTGCTCTACTGTATTTGGAGAAGCTGTGACAGCGGGACAGTCGAGGTGTTTGACATTGTATTTGTTCCTGAAATATTAACGTCGAGGGTGTCCCTGAGCTGGGACACAACGTCTGTCTTTGTGTTGTTTATAGTTCTGATTGAGTCATGTCTTGCCTGTCCATCAGGAGCACCCTCCATGTCTCCCCACCCTGTCCACCTGCATGTTAGCATACTAATCGTCAATTTTCTTCCAGCTGTTATTAATATGGTCTGAGCTGTATTGTTTACATGTTCACCCAGTTTGCTGCACTGACTCCTCTGGTTTAATTTCATCACGTTATTTTTTTCTATTTTACACCTGCTGACAGCTTTGTGCCTGTCTTCATTTCTGAGTCACCTTGTGTAACTTTCAGTTTTGCCCCCTGGAACTGTATTTTGTGCTGTTGCCACAGCACAAAATAGCTCAACATACAGCAGCACGAATAGGCAACAAACAGGATGTTTTAACAGACGGGCTGTGGCCAAAAAATCTTTTTTGCTTAAGAAGGTTTCTAACAGCGTGACATGACCTGGAAGTATCTAAGTAGCAGCCGTGATCAGGGCTGGTTAAATCCTCTAAATGCTAAGAAAAGGTGCTTCAGTGCTTCCTTTATTATCTCCTTTAACATAGGATACACTGGACCATCCTTTACCAAACGAAAGGAGACAATGAAAACAAACAATATTATTTTCACAACCATTTTGTTTCACTTCTAAACAACTAAACAAGAATAACAAAGAAGGGTAACACTGTTTTTTACAGGTTTACAAATTTCACGGTAATTACATGATATTTAGCAAGTAACCTATTTGATTGTCCATAGCTATACCTATGAAAAGTAATGTACTGTAATTTGTATAAATCCCACAAAATAAATTCAAATGCAATCCACGTAATCATGAACCAGTAGGTATAAAGAGTGGCAAACGCCGCATAGGGAGGAGGTTGATGGGTGGGTCAAACCACACCGGACAGCCACCCAAGAGATGGCTGTTTGTACTTTGTATGAATCCAGAAATCTTGTAAGGTCCACAAAATGAATTGTGTAAAATGTGTAAAATGAACAGTGAACATACAGCAAATGTAGGTCAGATAATCAGTTTCTCTTAACACTATTGTTGCCTTTTCCTAAATCCTTATGAATTCATCTTCACATCTTTCTTTGTCCTCATGACATTTTTTTCATGCGGGCGACTGTAGAGCAGGTCGTCCACCGATCAGAAGGTCGGCGGTTCGATCCCCGGCTGCTCCGATCACATGTCCATGTGTTCTTGAGCATTAACCCCAAGTTGCTCCTGAAGGCGCAGCCATCGGTGTGAGTGAATGAGTATTTAGACTGGGCAGAGTATTTTGATGGACAGAGTTGGCACCTTGCATGGCAGCCTCTGCCATCAGTGTATGAATGTGTGTGTGTGAAAGGGTGAATGCTGACATGTAGTGTAAAGTGCTTTGAGTGGTCAGAAGACTAAAAAAGCACTAGTCCATATACCATTTACCATCAAGGTAAAAGAAAAGTGGTTGGGAAAAGAAAAGACATTAGGAAGTAATACTTGACTTCTGGACTGCAGCTGTGATCATAAGTAGAGACTGTACTTTTACACAGCAACCTCTTTTTATCCCCCACTGACAAATACTGAAAAAGATTCGACTGCTGTGAGCAATTACCCCACCGACACACACACGACACATGTAACTATCATAACAGCACATACTGTTTTGCAGTGGTGCACATACCACCATACAGTAAATGCTGCTACTTAAAGTGCCAGTCCTTAGCATTTGCAGTATTTCTTTCCAGTATTCTTCACCTTATACATCCTAAAATGATGCTCCAATTTATTACACTTCGAGTGCTCCATCTTCATCTTCATCTTCAACCGCTTATCCGGGGTCGGGTCGCGGGGGCAACAGATCCAGCAGGGGACCCCAAACTTCCCTTTCCCGGGCCACATTAACCAGCTCTGACTGGGGGATCCCGAGGCGAGATATAATCTCTCCATCTAGTCCTGGGTCGTCCCCGGGGTCTCCTCCCAGCTGGTCGTGCCTGGAACACCTCCCTAGGGAGGCGCCCAGGAGGCATCCTTACCAGATGCCCGAACCACCTCAACTGGCTCCTTTCAACGCAAAGAAGCAGCGGCTCTACTCCGAGTCCCTCACGGATGACCGAGCTTCTCACCTTATCTCTAAGGGAGAGGCCAGCCACCCTCCTGAGAAAACCCATTTCGGCCGCTTGTACTCGCGATCTAGTTCTTTCGGTCATGACCCAGCCCTCATGACCATAGGTGAGAGTAGGCACGAAGATTGACCGGTAGATAGAGAGCTTTGCCTTCCGGCTCAACTCTCTCTTCGTCACAACGGTGCGGTACAGCGACTGCAATACCGCCCCCGCTGCTCCGATTCTCCGGCCAATCTCACGTTCCATTGTTCCCTCACTCGTGAACAAGGCCCCGAGGTACTTGAACTCCTTCACTTGGGGTAAAGACTCATTCCCTACCTGGAGTAGACAATCCATCGGTTTCCTGCTGAGAACCATGGCCTCCGATTTAGAGGTGCTGATCCTCATCCCAACTGCTTCACACTCGGCTGCGAACCGATCCAGTGAGCGCTGGAGGTCACAGACTGATGATGCCAGCAGAACCACATCATCTGCAAAAAGCAGCGATGAGATCCTCAGCACACCAATCTGCAAACCCTCCTCCCCCCGACTACGCCTTTCGAGTGCTCCATTGTAAGATAAAAAATATTGAAATTACACAGACAAGAAGTCTCCACAATCACATCACGGCCACCTAGAATCTGAGAGGAACTAGAGAGCGACAGGTTTGGACCAAAATATTCCTCTTCTAAATTCAGCCAAATCCATAAACCTAATAAATTCTGACAACATACTGTGCAATAAGACAAAGGACACTCCAGCTGATCTACCCCAACGCTGAGTGGGTGCTCTGCTATTTCCCAAATTCTTTCCCCACCCACCAACAAGTTTTCATCTTTTCCAGACCACCAGTTGCTTTCCTACCTGCCCCTGTAAACGTATGTCTGTTTTCTTTCCTAGCTCAATGCTAACTGTCAGCCTGTAAGGCCATGGACTCTAGCCCACAAATGTTGTCATCATCTGATGTCTTTAGGCCTGTTGCACATGCCACAACAATAATAGTAATTTGTATAAATCCCACAAAATTAATTCAAATGCAATCCATGTAATCATGAACCAGGAAGTATACAGAAAGAAAAATGCCGCATAGGGAGGAGGTTGATAGGCCGATGGGTGGATGGTGAAACCACACCAGAGAGTCGTCCAGGAGATGGCTGTTCGTACCCTGTATGAAACCAGAAGACTTGTAACGTAACTTACATACTTGAGTTACGCCACTTCAGGATTTTATTTTATATATTTTAAACCAAACTACAATCTTTACCTGAACCTAAACCGTAAGGCTGCTCACACTAAAAGATTATTCAAATCTCAGACCCCACACATAATGACAAGTTATGTTAAATTTAACAGTTTTGTTCTTGTAGTGAATGGAGAGCAATGATTTGGCGAAAGCAGCACAACACACACAAACAGATTCATTCATGACAAGAGTCCCAACTAAAAAAAAAAACCCTGAAATCTCACAAAACCTCTCACGATCAAATTAGTGTGAACAAACATGGCAGACGACGGGCAGGATGAATTAGTGATTTTAGTTTTTATTCTACTTTGTACTGAAAATTCACAAAGAATGGATGGATGAAGTCATGGAGACACGTTAAATAAGCACTTGACTTCTTGCCACCAGTGAACAAATTGTCACTCCTGAGGTCCATTTTACCACTATTTTATGCTTCACATTATGCATTAGCTCATGCATTAGCCTCAGCCACAATGATGGCGGTGTTATCCTTCCTTCTTCAGTCAGCTTGGTTCTCAGTTGGCTGTTGTTCTTTCCCATGTGACTGCATCATCATCTGTTCTCTGGGTTCCCCGCACACAACAGGATATTCAATCATAAATATTGAACATGTATAATATTTGGAATTTCAAACCAATGCACCAGGATGGGCTTCTGAGCTGATTGGAGATGTGAAAAACACCCTTAACATACCTCACACCACAGGAAAATCTGGAAAGATCTTTACAACCATCAAACATTGTGGACAATTGGACAAGGAGACAAGGGGGGAAAAATCAAAATTGGCTTGATTCTCGTGTAGTGTGTACCCGGCATAAGTCTTTTCCTAAGCTTAACTAAGTATTTTTGTTGCCTAACCTAACCTGCCTGTTTCCTGTGAAGATGCAGGTTTATTTTGAAAACATGTTTTGCATGTGACAAGTGGAAATTGACACATACCTCACGTATTGCTGGATATTCGTAAGAAAACACACAAAAAATTAGGAATAATTTTTCGTAAGATACCATACAAACCATTGTATGAGGATGCTTTTCTGTTCCATTATCTGGAGACCGCAACTTAATTTTGTCATTATCTCGAGACAATAAAGTTTCTCATAGCTTTGAGTTGATTCTCTTGTCTTTTGGAAGCAAATTTTTGTTTTCTTGAGATGACGAGAAAATTATCCATCATAATGACAAAATCATATGACCTTGAGATAATGGGTTTGAAATAGCAACCGCAACCATGTCCATTCTTGTCTCTTGTTGATGCTTGTTAGCGTGAGCACTTACAACGCACACACAGAGGCAGGAAAAATCACTTTGCAGCAGAAGGTGCAGTGCAGCAGGATTATTTTGTGGACAAATCAATCCTGAACTGGGATGAGCAGCTGTAACTTGATGACTATGAGGAATGAATATGTGATGTGAATGACAAGGTCAAAGATGTTAAGTGGACCTACAGTAGCTCTCAAAAGTCCCAGTACATGTGGACCCCTTTATCTGAAGACATCTGGATATCTTAAGTGAGTCATTTATGAAAGTGAACAGTGGCATAGTGCTTGTGAATGAGACACAGATCTACAGCTTGCATTGCAGGTTACTGAGAGAAAAACACTATGCTTGGCATCCACAGTAGTACAAGTACGGTTTTGTTGAGAATTTAAGTTGAGTGCCTCCACCACAGAAGTGTTTTTTGTTTTTTTTTTAAGTGGAAGTGGCTGAGGTCAGAGTGATTGTGGCTTTTCATTCTGGCACTTTGGCACTCACTTTTTTCAAGAAAAGACAACTCAAGTACAAACATATTCAGCAACTGGCTGTCATAACATAGAGCTGCAATGACTAATCAATTAGTTGTCGTCAACTATTAGATCGAGATTCATCGTCAAAAATCTGATTCCAGCTTCTTCAGTTTAAATATTTTCTGGTTTCTTTACTCCTGTGACAGTAAACTGAATTGAGTTGTGTTCAAAAAAAGACATTTGAGGACGTCATCTTGGGCTTTGAGAAACGCTGATCCCGTGTTAATTTTGTTAATGAAAACTGTGATGAAATATTTTTGTAAACGACTGTTGCCGGGCACACACTATATGAGAGCTGATTTCAAGCCAACTGAGAACCAAGCTGACTGAAGATGGAAGGACAATCCTACTGTCATTGTGGCCACGGCTAATCTTCATCTTCATCTTAATCTTCAACCGCTTATCCGGGGTCGGCAGCTCCCAGATGCCCAAACCACCTCAACTGGCTCCTTTCAACGGAAAGGAGCAGCGGCTCTACTCCGAGTCCCTCACGGATGACTGCACTTCTCACCTTATCTCTAAGGGAGACGCCAGCCACCCTCCTGAGAAAACCCATTTCGGCGGCTTGTACTCGCGATCTAGTTCTTTCGGTCATAACCCATCCCTCATGACCATAGGTGAGAGTAGGAACGAAGATTGACCGGTAGATAGAGAGCTTTGCCTTCAGGCTCAACTCTCTCTTCGTCTCAACAGTGCGGTACAGCGACTGCAATACCGCCCCCGCTGCTCCGATTCTCTGGCCAATCTCACGTTCCATTGTTCCCTCACTCGCGAACAAGACCTCGAGGTACTTGAACTCCTTCACTTGGGGTAAAGACTCAATCCCTACCCGGAGTAGACAATCCATGGCCTCCGATTTTGAGGTGCTGATCCTCATCCCAGCTGCTTCACACTCGGCTGCGAACCAATCCAGTGAGTGCTGGAGGTCGCAGACCGATGATGCCAGCAGGGCCACATCATCTGCAAAAAGCAGCGATGAGATCCTCAGCACACCGATCCGCAAACCCCCCTCCCCCGACTACGCCTTGACATCCTGTCCATGAATATCACAAACAGGATTGAGACAAGGCGCAACCCTGGCGGAGGCCAACCCCCACCGGAAACGAGTCCGACTTACTGCCGAGAACCCGGACACAGCTCTCGCTTTGGGAGTACAGAGATTGGATGACCCTTAGAAGTGACCCCCTCACCCCATACTCCCACAGCACCTCCCACAGTATACCCCGGGGGACCGATTGTATGCCTTCTCCAAGGCCCCCTCAAGGACCCTTGCGAGAGTAAAGAGCTGGTCCGTTATTCCACGGCCAGGACGAAATCCACATTTTTCCTCTTCAATCAGAGGTTCGGCTATCGGCCACGGCTAATGCAGGAGCTAATGCAAAACATGAAGCATAAAGATGTAAGATGGAGCACAGAATATATCTATATAATCAGTAATAGATATATATCAGATATAAAGATCATGAATATTATTTATAAAAAAAATGTAAAATTTCTATTTCAGTTGGACTAATGGTCGAGAAGTAAACTGAACTTATTTCTTCAGTAGAGTGTCGGAGGAGAGGAGCATACGATGATGTACAACTTTATGACGGATAAAAAGACAGACCTTTACATGAACAGTCCTGCACCACAGTAATGACGACTGCCGTGGAAAATGTTGACCTAAGAGTCACAATAGCATGGTAATTGTTTTAACTGGAAGGCGTTAGTCCATCACAGCCAGAAGTAATGAGAAAAAAAAATCTCACACTCTTTTCTTAAAACATGCATTATGGACTTCTGTGTTTCTAATAGAAAGTGCTCTGTTGCTGACAATAGATCACATTAGTGACGTGAACAAGAATCACACTTACCTTCGCTGCCAGATCTTGCTGAAAGGTTTTTGTGGATCTCTGGAACAAGAGTACCTGCTGATCATGTTTACGGCACAATGAGGGACATCATTAAAGCACATTGTTAAGGTGATATCCCTGAAGGCCAATTATGGGACTAAGTGGTTTTCTGGTCATGAAAATTATACACTCTCAGCCTGTACACACCTGTATCACAGTGTTTACCTGTGTAAAATTCACAAGTATTCTTTATTATTATTATTTATGGGGCGGCAGTAGCTCAGTCTGTAAGGACTTGGGTTAGGACCCGGAGGTCACCGGTTCAAGTCCCCCATGGACCAAGACCAACTGGTTGCTGGAGAGGTGCCAGTTTACCTCTTGGGCACTGCCGAGGTGCCCCTGAGCAAGGCACCAAACCCCCAGCTGCTCTGGGCGCTTGTCAGGAGCAGCCCCCTCACTCTGACATCTCTCCATTGACATGTATATGTACTGTGTGAACAACAGAGTGTAAAACTGAATTTCCCCACTGTGGGACTAATAAAGGAATATCTTATCTTATCTTATCTTCAGTGGTACAAACACAAAGGCATCTTCTATCAAGATCTATAAACTTTGCTTCTCCATCCATTCAGTGTTTGATGTGAGCAAATGCGGGGAATGTGCCAATTAATATCTCAAGTGCAAGATCTGTAGGTGCATTATGCGCAACAAAAAGACTTGTTAAAGAGACAGTGTGTAGGATTTGGTGACATCTAGTGGTGTTGTTGTAGAATGCAACCAGCTGAGTGTCCCTCTGCTCACTCCTCCCTTTCCAAGACTGCAGTACGCCAGTCGCCGAGTACAAAACCTTAGAAACCTTCCTTTGCCTTCCTCAGAGGTCATCTTTACCATAATGACACAACAGAGCAACAGAAATCAGACGGCAGCTGGTGGTACCATGGTTTTACAATCTGTGGCTCATGTTACTGCTACAGTGGCCTTCAGATAACATAAAACCTCCAAAAGGTCTCTCTAGAGCCAGTGTTTGGTTTGTCTGTTCTGGGCTACTGTTACGAGGACCCGCTCCCTATGTAGATACAAAGGCCTCATTCTAAGCAGACAAAAACACAGTGATTCTTAGTGTCAGGTAATTATACACTAATGAATGAATGAATTATAAAAATGTATAAGGATTTAGAACATTATGATGTCAGTACATGATTTCCATCCCCATGATCTATTGTATCTTATAAGTTGTCGCAGCAGTTTTTGGGTTGATACTATTTGTTACACAGATTTGGTGATTTGGTGATTTTGGTGCTAAAATTCCCTTGAGAAGTGATAAAATTGATCAATAATCCCTCCAAAATACCACATTAAGACACTAAGACTTTGAGGAAGGGGCTACACGGTGGTGTAGTGGTTAGCACTCTCGCCTCACAGCAAGAGGTTCGATTCCGGCTTGGGACTCTTCTGTGTGGAGTTTGCATGTTCTCCCCGTGTAAGCGTGGGTTTTCTCCGGGTACTCCGGCTTCCTCCCACAGTCCAAAGACCCGTAGGTGTGGATGTGAGTGTGAATGGTTGTCTGTCTATATGTTGTCTGTCTCTATGTGCCCTGCGATGGACTGGCGACCTGTCCAGGGTGAACCCCGCTTTCACCCAATGCCAGCTGGGATCGGCTCCAGCCCCCCCGCGACCGCTAACGGGATAAGCGGTTGATGATGGATGGATGGCTGCACTTTGAGGAATGCCACAGAAAAATCCATGCTGTGATTTGGTATCAAAAACTTGACATTTTGAGATTTCTACAAGAATTACATTTGCTAGCTATTGGATGGCGAGCATATCTATTCTGGAAACTGTTCAGAAACCCCTTAATTTCCGTCTAGCTAGTAAACCCATCCATCCTCTGAAAGCTCTAGGTCTCTAGTTTGTGGTTGTAAAGTTTCATGAGGCTCCTAGAGGTCACTACAGGTCATTTTATGTGGCGAGGTCAAGTTTAAAAAATGGTCTCACAACAATGAAATTGCTACTATGGGGACTAACATCATTATACATGAATACAGTTGAGCTCATTGGATCCACAGTGATACAGTGATACCCAATTCATTTTATTCCAATACTGTTTAGGGACTCCAGTATGCAGAAATATTCAAACACACTATTTTAGAATGAGTGAAAATAACGCATTTACACTATATGAAATAACTGCATGTGATTATCATAAAGTGGGCATGTCTGTAAGTGGAAGACTCATGGGTACCCATAAAATCCATTTACATTCACATATCTTGAGGTATCAGAGGTATCACAGGTCAAGGGACGCCTTTGAAAATGGCCATGCCAGTTTTTCCTCATTAAAATTTAGCCCAACTGTGGAGTGTTATTTGGCCTCCTTCCTACATGGTAGCATGACTTGGTTGGTACAAATGGATTTCTTAGTGTTTTTTTTAGATTTATATGATATCTGTTGCTTGACACTTGACACTAGCTAAAACTGAACCTGCTAGAGTCTCTGAAAGACAGTAAAGTCAGTCGGGATTGTGGGTCTCAGGGTTAAGCCGCCCACACATGATCAGCAGTAAAATTGCTCAAAGCATGGTGCCAAACTAGAATTAGTTGTTGAATCATTTAAACTTTGACCATGATTGCCGCTGACCTTTCAAAGTGCAAACAATGAGGTAACAGCCACAGTTGAAGCAGCACAGACGAAACTTCCTTGGTTTGGTGGTCGTGTCTAGAAAGTAATCTGCAAATTGCAAAACCTCTCGCTGCCCAACGACCTATCCTTACCATAACCATTCAAGGTCAATACCTAACCTTTACCATCTTGCGAGAGTTTTGCAGTTTGTGTGTTACCTTCTGGACACAACCCTTTTCAGTGACATACCTGCTCTGTGCTTTGACTCTGCAAGGCTCGCAGTATGCAAAGAGCAAGTTTCTCACCATTGAAGCCAGCTTTAGTCGGCTGGAGTAGGAGAAAGCACACGTCACACGTGAGATGAAGTGAACAGAGACCACAGAGAAAATGTCCCTGCAAAGACGCTGAACAATGATGCAGCTCTACTGTCCTTTCAGACAGCCTAATGATCAACATAACTCTGGAAATGGAGATGTCTCAGATACCTGAGGCCATTGATGATGAGGTATTTTTTTGTGCCATTTAGAAAGCCAATCATTTCAAGGTGGAAGAATGACAAAGCTAACTCAGTCGGCACAATGCAGTGGAAGTTAGGACTGATGATAATTTTTGCATTATTATGTTCGTACTTTTGCTTAAATGAATGGTCTGAGTACTTCTTCCAACACTGCTCCTGTGTATATTACAGTAGAGAGACTATTTGTTTAATTGGTTGTTATAAATTCACATTTTTAAGAGGAAAAATTAAGCTTTTTTCAAGTCACAGTCTTGCTGTAAGAATGCCCTTGAATGCCTCTGTGTAATGAGACGTTATCTATGGCCCATCTCCTGCAAAACTTTTTCTGTATTTGTATCTTGGTATCTTTTGAACAATAACTGAATAACTTCTTGTACATTTCATCCTCTGCTACCTTCGCCCAGCTCATTTTTCCTCACTATGCACTATCCACAGGACTGATATCTGCAAACCACAGGGGAACAACAGATAAAGGCCCAGCTGGAGAAAACTTATTTCTTAGACAATCTTACTTGTTAACTTAAAGTCCATGCAAAATGTGTATTATTACCTTAAAAGTAAATCTTATCTATTAAATTATCACTGTAACTCAAATACAGAGTGTACTGCACCTAGGAGGTACAGTATAAATTATATCATGTTGAGTTTGAAGGCCTGGGGTTAAGGTGTGTGCTTGGCCCTCTTCCACTGGACAAAAAATAAAAAAACAAAATACTGACACTAACTGACATCTGACTTTTGCCTTTAGTGGGAAACCTTATAATCAGCATTCATTACAGGGACAAATGACTCTGTAGTACTCACAGGTATTTATCGCTCCAGCTCAGAGCGGCAGTGATGGAAACATGACACCCAGATCGAGATGCTTTGTGACACGTGTTGAAGTGAATATTTAATAGATAAATTCAATATGGATTTGGACAGTTATTCTTATTTATTAAGGTACATTGCGTAGATTATACATGCATTAAACACTTCATTCAGATTCTTTCCAACAATCATTAACACTGGTTTGAAAGTTTGAAAGAGAGCCTGAATAAGGAACAGATATAAAAACCACTGTAACCGTAATCACTGTTCATTGTTTACAAACCATGTTTTGCAGTTCCTTTGTGATGTTGAATGTGACACAGCAGAGAGAAAAAAAACAGAAAGACATGCCTTTTTACTGGCAATGGGAAAGGAGTCTATCGCCTATTTTTAGCGTGTTCTCCCATGTTTAATAAAACCTGCATTTTCATATGAATTTTATTTGTGTATGAGAGACGGAGGTAGACAGGGAGGAGGTAATTGTGTCCTGCAGTACATTACCATTCTATCTCTCCGACCATCAGCAGGATGGTAATGAGATGCTACAGGGATGTTTTGAGGCAACAGCTTGGGATGTGCTTTGCGAGCCCCACAGGGAGCACATCAGCAGCTTAACAGACTACATCACTTTCAGTGTGAACAACACCTTTCCCACCAAGACAACACAGTGTTTCCAGGATTACAGTGGTACGTCTTAACAAAAAGAAGAGAGCTTTCAGGGACGGGGACAGAGACCAACTAGAAATTGTGCAGTGGGAGGTGAAAGTCAAGCTAAGAGAGAAGAAGGACGCCTAGACGCAGAAGCTGGAAAACAAGCTCCAGCAGAACGCCGTCAGAGAAGTGTGGTCTGGGATGAAACAGATCACAAAGACAAGAGGAAACAGACAGACGGCAGCTCGGACAGGGTCAGTGAGCTGAATGTCTTTTCCAGCAGGTTTTTCAGTCCCAAGCGATACCAATAGCGATACCTGAGCTTTGGGTATCTGCCAATACCGAGTACTGAACTAGTACCAGTGTTTAATTAATAAGGTGAATGCCTCACTGGGTGGAAATGACCGGGCTCATTCTTTTATGTGTAAGGAAATACCACACTTGACTTAAATATTGTTTTACTAAAAAAGACAAATAAACTGTTATAAATTTACTGAAGTTTTATTTATTAAAAAAACAAATTGGACACCTGCAACTTGGCAAAAATCTTCAACATGAACAGGAATTACAATTTCGGTGCAGTTTTTTAAGTGAAGCAACATATTGGTCAAAACTTCTACATGAATTTAAGTTCCAGTATATAATGCATATCCTATATATACATAGAACTGAGTTTAATACCAATACTGATGGGGGCGGCAGTAGCTCAGTCTGTAGGGAGTTGGCTTGGGAACCGGAGGGTCACCGGTTCAAGTCCCGACATGGACCAAGAACTGAGCGTGAACTGGTAGCTGGAGAGGTGCCAGTTTGCCTCTTGGGCACTGCCGAGGTGCCCCTGAGCAAGGCACCAAACCCCCAACTGCTCAGGGCGCTTGTCAGGAGCAGCCCCCTCACTCTGACACCTCTCCAATTGTTGCATGTATATGGACCTGTTTGTGCATGTGTGTGTATAAGTTAACAGAGTGAAAAAATTGAATTTCCCCTAGCGGGACTAATAAAGGACTATCTTCTTCTTCTTCTTCTTCTGATCCAGCTGGTCCAGCTATTTGAGTCAGTATCAGCGGTATTGTTAGGGGCCGTTCTGTCTCCTCTTCTGTTCACTTCACACAGCTTTCAATACAACTCAGAGTTCTGTCATCTGCATAACATCTCAGGTTACTCTGCAGTAACTGGACTTTTAAAAGGTGAACAGGAATCTGAATAAACTAAGGAGATGGTTTGGGGGTGGCTGTGGCTCAGAGGGTAAATGTCAATGTCTCCTTGAGCAAGACACTTAACCCCAAATTGCTCCCAAGGGCATAGCCATTGGTGTGTGAACGAGTTTTTAGATTAGATCCTGATGGGCAAAGTTAGCGCTTTAGCAGCCTCTGCCATCAGTGTATGAATGTGTGTGTGAATGGGTATATACAGACATGTAGTGTAAAGCACTGTGAGTGGTCGGAAGACTAGAAAAGCGCTGTATAAATGCAAGTCCATTTACCATTTACCATGGTGGTTAGACTTCAGGAGAGCAAGGACTGTTGTTAATCCCATCAGCATTCTGGAAGAGGAGGCTGAGGTGGTGGACAAGTACTGTACAAGTATGTTGGCGTTCACCTTAACAACAGGCTGGACTGGAAATGCAGCACAGAGGCTGTTTGCAGGAAAGGGCAGAGCGGACTGTACTTCCTGAAGAAACACCGGTCCTTTGAAGTGTGCAACAAGACGTTACATATCTTTTACCAGACTGTTTTTAAAAGCACAGTTACTTTTGCTGCCATGTGCTGGGTCAGTGAAATCTAAGCTCGTGACCAAAACAGGTGGTGGAGAAGAGGACACTGCATCATGGAAAACACATGAATGCATGCATGATTTTATACTGTTATATAAATAATTCTAGTTCTGAGTCATGGAGGTTTTCAAGTTTTTAATGGAGACACATTGTCAAAAGCTTTTAAACTGCCTGCGCCTCCGTTTGAGCCAAATACCTTTCTGTAATACATGGAAATTGAGGCATATATCTGCTGAAGTAGCTCTAAAGCTAACCCTGTATGTCTTTCCCTGTAATCATCCTTATTGATGGCCACTGGCCAATATTTAGACTCTGATTAGCACCGTAGCTTAGAAACAGACAAATGTGTAGCAGCAGATCTAAAACAATTTATCAGATATGACAGACTACTGGAAAGGTAATGTAGAAAATGCCAAAAACTAATGAATTTTTAACCCAGTCTCACAGAAAGGCGTATAAATCGCACAACATTATGAGGATATTTCTTGTGGCGTGTGGTTGCATTTTAGACTTTTCACTTGTCATTTGTGCGAAGGACACAGAGGCACATGACTTTATTCAGATAACTTGCCTCGTGGTCTACTGTAAGGATATAGTGATGTTTTATAAAAAATCGTTTTAATCATATTTGCTCCATCTCTACTCACAGCATATTTAAGCACCTGCTGATTGTTCATGCATTAATGTAATGTCTACTCTTTATATTTCAAGTGGACGATTATAAAATACACTATGACTGACTGCGTGCATGGATGAATAAAACCTGCTGCTTTAGAGACACTGCATACAAGGGTGTTATTGAGCCAACAATTATGAATTCAAGTGTTTTGCTAATTGGTTTGGTTTAAAGATCAAGTAGCATGCCTCTGCCAGCAGTGTATGAATGCGGGTGAATGCTGACATGTATTGTAAAGCACTTTGAGTGGACTAGAAAAGCGCTAAATAAATGAAAGTCCATTTAGCATTGAGAATTAAAAAATACTTGAACATACTCCTCAGCTGGATGGAAAATGGACTCCTGCCCTCACATGGTGGACAAAAGAAATCCTGGCAACATCAAGTTACACAACTCCACAAGGTCAGTTGCAAGCTGACAATAGTACAGTGTTATTCACAAGAGCGCGGTTTGAAAAGTTTTTTTCATGCAATTAGAACTATACAGCGCAGGTTTTCAGTCCCCAGATAGTAGTGATGCTCAGAGCTGGGTGAAATCATCTCTTTTAGCCATAAATGCAAGTATCTGGTGAGAGATTAAGAAACAAGGAGATGTCTTCAAACACATAGTGGAGTTCAGCATGCATGAAAAGCAGACGTGTAAAGGTGTATAAAAAATCATTAAAAGATATTTCTCCACCACAAGGCATGATGCACTACAGTTTGTTCAGAACAGCATCATAATGTCAGTATATCACTATGATGAAAGTATTACCGCAAATACACCTGGGGTTACCCTCCCAGCCAATATATGACTGCAAACAAAAAATAAAATAAGTTAATGAAAAACTAATAATAGCATCAAGCCCCAGAGCCCAAAAAGTAATTATCTTATGGATCTCTTATCTTTGGCAGATAGAGTGCTGCAGGAATGAGTCCTAAAACCCAGAAATGAGTTAGCATTTTAGCACTTCTTAACACAAACTTAAGCGAGTTTTTTTCTGTGAAATAAAATAAACAAATAATAAAATCCATCAGTAAATATTGCACTTGTGAATTTTGAAGCCTTTATGTGTCTTTAAAAAGGTGGTTGCTAACAAGTGGCTAAACGAGATTACTTCATTTTGTTTACTTGCACTTGTGACTGTGGTGTAGTTCTTTAAAATAACCAAGCATTAGATTTTTACTTCTGCCGATTGCATTCACGCTTTAAAAATCATAAAAGTGGTGTTCAAAACAACAATAAATCAAAACCCAATGGAAACACCCAATTGGCTTTTTACAGAGGGAACCCAGGGTGATGCTAACTTTGTGGTTGGCCGACAAAAAGACATCATCCCTCATTCTATATCTTCTGTTTACTTTTGACTTAAAGCTGAAGCCGGTAACTTTGAACAAATATGATTAGAAAAAAAAGTTATTTTCATAAAACTGTTACTGTATCCTGACAGATGTGCATGAGACAGATAATCTGAAAAAAAAATCATGTCTCTTTTTGTCCTCCTGTGCTCCTTATGGCATTTTGCAAGATTTCTCAGTTGCGCTGTAAAACGAGAAACCATGGCAACAGGGTCTCAAACTTGACCCACAAACTTGAGGAGCTTTGCGAACTCAGGGTTATTTCAGCTCAGGCTTGAGTACGACAAACCACTTTAACATCTATTAACTAAACTATTACTATTATCTCATTCTGACTAGTAAAAACCACAGTTAGAGTCGTGATAGTTAGATTTGCAGTGATGTCACTGAAAATGACACTCAACTTGTCACACTTACTAAATGAAAAATGCAGATATCTGTAATTCAGTTTTGACTATTTCAAGTAATAGTTAGAGATATCTCAAATGTCATTATAACTAGTTTATATACTCTGTCTATTAAATATCTATCTCTTAAAAATGGCTTTCCATACTTGAGAGGGGTGTGGAGTTTCAAATTACCTGTCTCATACACTACAGTCAGGATATAGTGACTGTTTTATTAAAATAGTTTTTTAAATCATATTTGCTCCATTTCTACCCACTGCTGCTTTAAGTTGCGACTGCAAAATTTCACGGGGGTATCCCCCTGACCCCCCACTTAATGTTAGCCATTAAAAGAAAATGTGGACCTCACTAATTTCTAAACCTTGGCTATGGTCCTGCAGACTTGTGAGCCATTCATCCCTCCTACTTTAAATGAAGCCAGTGCTCACTTGCCAGAGTTTTTGAGGTTGGACCTATATTTATATTTTGTTCAATTCAAATATGAGCCATTTGTTTAACAGAAAAAAAGATCCAAATAAGATACACACTGTTTCATTTATTTATTTGTTTACTTATTTATTTATTTACTTATTCATACCTTATTATAATTTAATTTATTATTATCTATCTGTGACTGTGTTTTGTGTAAGTGTTTTTTAATTTTTAATGTTTGGCGCTGTGATGATTCCTCGTGATGAAACCATTTGGAAGTGACGTCATGGGGTACTCTATCCAATCACAGCGCTCTAAAAGTAAAAAAAATACAGCAGCACACTACGCTGTTCTACTGCGCAGACTCACACACGGGAAGAGCCAGGTCTCGCTTCCCACAGAGGATATCCAAGTCTCCTTACAAAGGTAATAAAACACCACTCTCATGGAGCGTTTGTAGTCATCTCAATGGTCTTAAGTGTAGATAACCTTTCCATCGTTCGCTGTCTGTGTGCAGAATATCCACGCGTCTATTTTCCTGCGTCCTACTTATGTTGTTATGCTAACCGGCGACAGCTAGCTAAGTTAGCTAATCTAGCTAACATCACCAAGTAGTAGTTAGCTTGGCACCTTCCTCCAAAGCTAACGTCAGCTTTTGTTTCACTCGGCACCTCCTGGCTCTGGTTCGTACTGACCGATCACATTCAGACAATCCTCGTTCTCAAAGGTTTCTGTAAAAGCGGGCACACGAAACTAATCAAGTACAATTAATATCTAACTAGTTAGCAGCATTGATATCCACCAGATTTGAATGGCAAGTGAACATTGGCTTCATTGAAAGTAGGAGGGATGAACATCTCACATGTCTGCAGGGCCGTAGCCAAGGTTTAAAAATTAGTCAGGTCCAGATTTTCTTTTCGTGGCTGATATTAAGTGGGGAGTCGGGAGGGTACCCTCGTGACATTTTGAGCTTGAATCACTTCATTTCCAATATTCTGGTTATCTATTTTTGCACCAATTTATGGAAGAAGTGTCTTTATTTATGTAAAGGAAAACACTAAATTCAGGCGGCAGGTGATAATTCAAAATATAATGGAATACAGGTCCAGATTTTCTTTTAATGGCTAATATTAATTGGGGAATCGGGATGGTACCCTCATGACATTTTGAGCATGAATCACTTAAATCACTTCTTGATTTATGCAAAGGAAAACACTAAATTCAGGCAGCAGGTGATAATTTCAAAATATAATGGAATACAGTGCAGTAAGGCTCTCATGCATTCAATATTGCTTTCTAATATCTATTCTCTTGATCAACTTTTCTTATTTAATGTCATCTCTGAGTCAACACGTAGGATTGATTTCCTCTTCCCTCCTCTTTTGTGTGTTTTGTTTGGGGAAGTAACCGCTTTATATGAACATGTGGAACTACTTCATGCCAATAATAGCCTTCATCAGTTCATTTTTATTCATTTATACACCCTGGACTTTATTAGCTCATTATGTGTTACAGCAAGATTTCTGCTCATGTTCAAAACTTTCTGCTCATCCACATGTCCCAGAAGCAGAAAATCAAAGTGTAATATTTGAGAGAAAAGTTATAATATTATAAGAGTAAAGTTGCAGTTTAAAGAAGCAGTGGTCAGAAATGGGGCAAATATGATTAATTTAATAAAAGGGTCACTATATCTTAACTGCAGTACTAGTAGAAGACAGTAGTGGATGAGACAGGTAATGTGAAAACAAATCATGTGCCTCTATGTCCTCCGCTGCTCCTAATGGCATCTTCAGGATTTCACAGATCGGAGGAAACCAACCAGTGAGAGCCAAGCTGGAGCCTGCCGTCTCTGAGCAGCTGTCAGTCACTTGCAAACTCTGATCAAACGGTCAAACTAGGCAGCGCTGATCAAATATGAATCAATATTCTGTTGACATGCCTATGTCTCGCCTAAAACGTTTTCATTTTCAGAAACACCTTGTAGTTACTATTTAGCTGTAAATGAAAGTTTGTGATCTGGCAGCCATGTTAGGATCATTTGAGGAAGTACCAAGCACCGCCCACCAGCATGAGCACAATTTCTCATTTTACAGCTAAAGTGTGAAAGTGAAATGTGTAAATGTGAGGGTTTCTAGAAAATATTTATTCATACAGAGCCATGATGAGGTGCAGAAGTGTAGTTTTCTGTCAGAACACTTGAATTACAATATGCTGATAAGTCATTGTGGAATTTTTGCCCAGTGATGCCAAAAAATTGCTGCCCACAGAAGCTTTAAGGTACATTTTGAACATAAAATGTAATAAACTTGCGATTAACTATGGACAGTCGTGATTAATTGCAATAAAATATTTTATTTTAAACAATATGTACATAAGTACAGCAGGAAACTACAACATGAAACACACATTTAAAGAATGGAAACCATTTAAAATAAACTGTAGGATAAAACAAGGAAACAACAGAGCCATAGATGGAAAGAGTGCAAGGTATACAGTATGATCATGCTCTGTGATGTGTTGTGTTAATTACTTTAATTATTAGTTTAGACACTGAGGACGGTTAGCAGACCACTACCAGTTGACCTAAGAGGGTTCATTATGATAATAGACTATCGGAGATATATTTTGGTCCCAAGCCAAGGAGAGATGTATAGAAAAGCAGCAATAATTTAAACTCTCTCCAGGAACCATTTAGTTTGTGTGTGTGTTTTTTTTAATGCGTTTTAAATATAAAAGGGAATTTAAAGGACTACTAGCAGAAAAGGAATATGATAAGTATGTTTTCTTTAGTGTATAATAATCAGCTGTTTGTATCTATATCGGGAGCAGATCCTCTCACGATGTTGCACAGCCATGTTTCTACACTAGCCCAGGATGGCTTGGGTCGATAGGATTACTCTCTCCCGTCGCCATCACTCTCTCTCTTGCTTCGGTGCTCACCTCCCTTGCTCACACACTCTAAGCACTGGCTCTGCTCCAAATGACCCACACTACTCTTACAACAAATGACTCTAGAGAGGGTCATTTGTGTTTATGCATCAATCATTGTAGTTCTCCAACACGCTTGGCACACGGGAGAGGCTTCAGTTGGTTGCAATCTTAACCTCACCTCTAGATACCACCAGATCCTGTACACTGTTCCTTTAAGTTTTATGTAACTTATTTGGTGCAGGTTAATAACTAGCATAAAAAGGCAGAAACTGAGAAATTTATCAAGAGTTGAACATTGCTGTTTGCCACTGAGTCACTTTTTAGATCCTACTGCAGTAAACTTACATTTCCTGATCTGAAATGAATATTCACTGATTTAGCAACTGCACATAGCTTCCTTTGTTATTATATTTATGATTTTGTGTATGCGTGTGTTTTCTTTGCATCAGCTCTTAGGAGCTCATCACCACCAGTAAAACTGTATAAGCACCGGGTTGACGGGACCGAAGGAAGTGGCGCGTCGTACGGGGAGCTGCCTGCAGAAATCGCCATGAGTTACAAACCGATTGCTCCTGCGCCATCTGGCTCCAACCACACACCTCCAGGTTCTGACACCACACAGCCTTAATGTTGGACATGAAATTTCTGGCCAGTTGCTGTTTTTCTGTGTTAAGAATATAAATCATTTTGCACAGTGGGACATATTTCTATTCAGTGCTATGATTACCATTACAAATCAGTATTCAATATTATAAATCAATATTATATTGTAAGTAACCTTAGCAACAATACATCATTAAGCTAACAAATGGTCAAACCAAAGATACCACATTAACTAAAAGGATGGTAAGTGGTTATGGTATACAAGAGATGAAGCACTCTGACTTCAGTGTAAAAATAAATTGACTTTGGCTTATGTGTATCAGGGAACCTTACAGATAATTATGATTTATACCTTACTGAGATTAAATGTTTCAGAAGGCAAGTTTCTTCTCGTGTTTGTGTTAAAAATTCAGACTGTAGTGTGATACATCTCTTCTCCTCTGTCCAGGCTCCTCTGTACCTTCTCCATCCCTGCCCTCATCATCCAACTTTAGGCCGGCTTTTAGTGACTTTGGTCCACCCTCCATGGGCTTTGTTCAGGTATGTCTGCTGCACAGTTATTCATACTGTTGTATTGTCTTTGGTAATACCATTTACATACATGTAGGGCTGGTCGATATGAATTATGAGAGCTGCGAGTGAAGCGAGAAAAATATGTGACAATTTATACTTGATAATCACAATATTTTTTACTACATCCCACGTAGATCAAGCCACAGTACATTGAGTACATTCAATATATCACCCACCGCTACATACATAGATACAAATTGACAGTAATCCAACTACAACCACTCTGTATGATGTTTTTTATGTGGGTCTGTACAGGTCAGGATAGCTTGTACTTGATATCATGGCTTTGTCATCCACTTACTAGGACTGCAGCAGTATGATACCTGCAAAGCAAACAAATGAGTAATATCTTCACAACATTAAATACCAGTTGTTTTATTTAAGAACAGGGTATAAAATAAATTTTCCAGCCCAAGGTGAGCTGAACACTCCACCCGACTGTTATATGAATGCTAATCATTATGAATTGGCTCTTAGGCATGAGGGACTTTTTCTTTATTTGCATCAGCAGTGAGTGAGAGAGGGTCTGCTTCCACTAGTTCACCTTCAAATAGCAATAGAAAATTAAATTATAATCTGACAATAAGCTTGGGCAATATAACTATTTATCGTTAGAAACGATATTGATTGGCCACGATAATGGTCCTCACGTGTCCACAATAACAGAACGATATTCAGTTACGCTGAATACGTTGAATCTGGATTCTGCCAGTATGAGATGGCTCCACGCTGGAGCAAAACATTAGAGAATTATGTATTTTTAAGATGTTTTTTAAACTGTAATGTGTTATACAAGTAGCAAACTCCTTTAAGGAGCTAGAGCACTCGGAGAGCTCTACCACGTATATTTTTGTTATGTTGAGATCAGCTGTACATAGCAGAGCATCTTTACACTTCATTCACACTGGACAGAAACTAAAGAAAACTCTACTGGCGTAACAGTGTTTGTACAGTTCAGGCTGTCTGTGAATTAATGCTACAGCACCTCAAGACACAAGACAAGTTCATGTATCTTGTAGGATTTTTCCATTCATGGCTCAGCGCGTCAGCCCAGAACGGCAGGGATTTACATCTCCATTACAACAGTTAACCGCTACTCTAAGGAGTGGCTGTAGAATGATGAAAAACACGTTGCATTTCCTATATTCTTCACAATAAAAGTCCCCTGTTATTTTATTATTTAAAAAGTTTTTATTATGAAGAAGCAAAATCAGGAATTTTCATCAGCAGTAACTTAACACGGTTCCTTTGCAGCTAAAACGGTTAAAAAAGATGTGAAAGTACAAACTGAAGTTGGAAATTCAGTCAGAAGCTACAAAAGTACTGAATGCTGAACACGTCATCTTTGTCTCTGGTCTACTGCAGGCTTGTTTGAGGAGGAGAGGGTGGGGGGTCATTTGCGATTCTTTGGTTTTATACCAAACGAAAAAAGAGAGCCAGTGAACAGAAACAAAGTGATTTGTAAACTGCGATTTAAAAAAAAAAAAAAAAAATTCAGAAATAAATATGGAAACGCCACAAATCTCCGCTCCCATTTTAAAACTCACCATCCAGAATATGCAAGTCTACCACCGACTCCCTCCACAGAGAGCAGCTGGACCAAAACTCCCCCCACAGCGAGCAGTCAGCCCCCAATCAAAGCTAACAACATATAAATGGTGACAAGACTGTACGAGTGCAGTTACTAGTCACAAGCTGATTGATTTGATTTATTGATCGCAGCATGTCCTTGTGTAAAGCTTATACATTGTGGCCACTTATGTATTGCCATGCATGTATCTCCAGTCCATAGATATTTATATCTACATCTCTCTTCAGTTCTTTTTGGATCATCTTTTTTTCTTAAAACGATACGATCAGTACGAAAATTTCAATATCGCCCAGCCTAAGCTTACAAACGTCTCTTTGTATTCATGGAGTTCAGTAAATACTTACAGCTCTGGAAGGCCGTTCCTGTGAGGCAGCTGCAGGCATGTGACCTACACGAGTGTTGAGATAGCCAAGGGGAAGGCTGACTCATTACGAGATTGAAATGCATGTAAAGAAAAAAAGAAAGCATATTTTTGTGTAAGTCTTGATGAATGTTTTTCTTCTGCCCCAAACACAACATGTTTGTGACCATACACAAACAGCCTGTCAAAGTGTCTCAAGGGTCCACCTACAGTGAGCTTCTGTCTGTCATTGAGGAGATGAGTCGTGAGATCAGGCCTACGTACGCTGGGAGCAAGAGCGCTATGGAGAGGCTAAAGAGAGGTATGTTTCACCTTACTTACAAAAAGACGTTTTCAGTTCAGTAATGTGTGGTATGTATCATTAATAGTTCATAAAAGGCCTAAAGGGGGAGAAAGAGTTGTCCCTGCTGTACTTTTTGTGCTTTTATTATGGAAATGAAGGACCCGAAGGAGGAGTTGTGACTTTGGTCATGGACTAATATGAATAGAAAAAAACTTTGTTTTTTATTCTAGTTCAGGCCGTTCTGTGTAGAACTGGAATGTTATTGCTCAATGTTTTTTAGGCAGTAATGCATGAAAGTAAGTAGTAAATAAGTTTGTTAGAGTTAATTTGGATTTCTCTTGTTCTATTTTTATAACATTTTTATAACCGTTTATTAGAGGTCGAACAGGGAACGAGATGTCTCTGGAGTCAACAAACAAATGTCACTATGCAGTTTTTGAGTTTTTGTCAAACAAATACAGTATATATTTAATCAAGCATATCCCATATAACACATTAAATATTTGATTATGTAGTACTATAACAACGCTTAGTGGCACCGGCAGGATTCTGTTTCATAGTACAAACAAGAAACGGCCACCTGTTTATAGGCTACCTTTAACGTCTAGGTTTCCACACACATACGATGTCCATTCAGCGAGCAAATGAGTGAGCAAGAGGGAGAGAGAGATTGATTTGTGTTTGGTACTGATATAACATCATTAGTCTACCGTATGCTTTTCGAAGACTAGCCAACAGGCCTGAAAAACAAAAACAGCCAGCTAAATAATAGGCTACCATATAGTCAGAGGTCTG
This sequence comes from Pterois miles, assembly GCA_947000775.1. Classification (NCBI taxonomy): domain Eukaryota; kingdom Metazoa; phylum Chordata; class Actinopteri; order Perciformes; family Scorpaenidae; genus Pterois; species Pterois miles. The sequence continues at coordinate 4,150,981 of CAMQGK010000224.1, read as the reverse complement.
TACTACGAAGCAGGATTTGCGGTTAGCGAGGTCATTTTAGGGTTAAGTCCTATGATTGTGGTTCACTTCTTACCGAGGTAGATCGCCATGGTAACTTGCGCTGAATGTCTAACCTGCTCCGAGGAAGGTTATGTTCGAGACAACAGAAGTAAAAACACCGTCTACTGACCAATCAAAGCTCAGTGCACGGATTATAAGAGAATACTATACAAATACAAAGGAGTTAAAGTCATACTCCAAGCTGAAAGCAACACAGTATAAACTGCCAAATACAGAAGGGTCAACTGGCATGAAATCACCGACTGGACATGCATAAATTAATAGGCTTATAATATCACTGCCCCATCTGCCATGGTAGATCTGACTGTATTTACAAACAGTATTTGTATTCTGTTAAATGAATGTATTACTTACTTAGATGTAATGTTATATAGTGTATAACAATATTTTAGTCAGATTCTTTCAGCGGCAACCCCAGTGGAGTTAAACAGACTTGGCAGCAAATTAAAAATAAATAGGCCACAGTATAAGATTATTATTCAAAGCGGTAACCTTACTTTCCTATCTAATGAGCAGGGCTGTATCAAATATATCTTATACGCACGGATCAGGTTACAATTACAATTATTAAAAATTTGAGTTTTGAGAGTATTTTTCAATGTCAGGTCTCCAGCTCCACACAGATCCACAAATGCATGCTGTGTTTAAGTATTGGTAGAAAACATCTTGGCTTTCAGTGAAATCCTGTGTAATTTCAAAGTGTGAAAGTCTTTTTTCTAAATACGTTTTTTACGGACCATAAGGCACACCGGATTATAAGGCGCACTATCAATAAATATCAATATCACTGTCTTTTTTCATATAGAAGGCACACCGGATTATAAGACGCACATGTTCTGCTGTGTGACTGATAGCCTTAAGCTTGAAATCCGCTTCGTAAGCATGTTCTCTTCACAGGTGCCATTTTGGGCTCCTTATACACACACGATAATGTTACGGTGTCTATCTGTCGAAGCACAGTAACAGTAGTATTACTCTGTGAGGAGCCTGACTACTGTTAGCGTAATGCTCCTACAATCCACCCAGTGATGCAGCTTCAAAACTTACCAAACTCATAATAAAACTTTTGAGCGCCCTTTACCACATAAAATTGGTTCGTTCATCACAAATTCATGTATAAGCCACACCATATTATAAGGCGCACTGTCAGTTTTTGAGAAAATTAAAGGATTTTAAGTGTCTTATAGTCCGGAAAATACTGTACACAATAGATTGTCACCCTATAATTACAACATATACATACAGTATAGCAACTATACAGTATACTCAATACAGTAACTTATAAATGTAAATATACGGTATGGTTTAAGTAAGCTACAGCTAGGTGGTGAACTTGTTTTTCTGCCGACAGGAGAGAACATGAGAGAAATGAGTATAATCTAAACCACCTATTGTAAACAAAATAATAAGGTTAGGTCGTTAAAATGCTGCACATCTTTTATTTACTTTTGCGTGCATAAATTCAAAATAATAAATAATTTCCAAAATTCACAACATATGTTTAATCTTTATTTGTTAGCATTCAGCCTTTCAGAAACATGTCAGGGATTCAGCCATAGCCCAGAGGACCATGCAGTAAGACGGCATTCAGTGTAAAAGCAACACTTTGCCTCATTTAGCAGCAGCAGCATAAGAATAGTTGGGCACTAACAACAATATGCAACCGCAAGACCACAAAAAAAAATGTATGCATGGTGCGTGTAGGGTTATGGCTGCCGGTGCCACTGCTTAATGCTAATAATTTCCATATTTATGACCCAAAATTTGTCAGCCCAGGTGTGAGCAAAGGGAAGTATAACTAATTCAATACTTTTTTACATATTAGGTTTAAATAGTAAGAAGCAAAATGTCAAACAAAAAAACTAAGGCCCACATTGGTTACTTTTCTTCTTCTTCTTCTTCTTATTATTATTATTATTATCATCGTTACTATTATCTAATACATATACTGTATGTTATACACACACAGTTTTGTTTTTAAATTCTGATGGACAGTAATGACGGTAAGTACAGAAATGATAGACTGGTGCGATTCAAATAGAATCACATGCATTAGACATCTGACAGAAATTGTTACCAATTATTCAGCAATGTATCTCATTAATGTCAAACGTTGATTTAATGCCTACTTGCTCCTTGTGTCTGTCTTGTTCAGGTATAATCCATGCCCGTGCACTGGTCAGGGAGTGTCTTGCAGAGACGGAGAGAAGTGCACGCACATAACCTTTTCGAAAGCTCCCTTCACTCCTCCACTCTTTCCCCATAGGAGCCTGTCCTCATTAAGATGCCCATCGTCTGTTTTACAACCATTTTCTACCCTCTCACTTTTTGCGCTTTCCTCAACAGCTTTTTATAGGTGCATAACGTCCTTCTCGTCTCCACTGTTCCCTGCATTCCACCTATTTTGCTTTTCACAAATTTGGGGTGTATGCAAAATGCAGTTTTGTATCTATTTTGAAATAAGTGTGGGGAATTTCAACACATTTTAAAGTTGAGCTATTGGTAAAAAACACAAGTAAAATGGATGGGAATCTTTAAAGTATTAGTTGTTCAATAACCACAATTGACCAAGGAAGTTGGGGTTTTTTAATGATCAAATTAATGTTCCAGCTGCACCTGTGCTCAAGTTTCTATTCTGAGCATCACTCTGCAACCACTGAATATTTTTTTGTTAATATGAGCATCTTGAATATACCCCATTTCCATCCATCCTTGCTTTGTTTATCATATTTTGTAGTGTAAACATACATTAGATGTTTCTCAATCCCAAGAATGCTGTACATCTCAAGTCAATTTGTTAGTATGGAAATTTTGTAAACCAGATTTTTGCAGTTCTGTATGTATATCTTAATTAAATAACAGAAAAAAACACATTCAGTGGCCGTTTCATTTGTGAAACATAATTAATAGGTTTCTACAGAATTGGTGGGTAAATTTTTGATTTAAATAAAATGTTCATTACTGACCTTTGACAAAGAGACTCTTTGTACAAGGTCCATGTATTTTAAATCTACTGTTGAAGAACCAAATATGTGAGAGCTTTGAAAATATTATGAAGGTGCTCTATACGATATTCAAAGCATTAATATAGTAACACACAACTGTTTGCTATGCAGAGATAGAGAGGAGTAATGTCTACCTGAGCAGAGAATGAAGTCATTCTTCTCCTGTGTGTTGTAATCTAGTTTCTCTGTGCTTTGTTTACATAGCAGGGCTGGCCATGTGTGCTTTTAGTGCATGTTCCTGCTGGTGAGCGTACCCCGCCGGCTAGCTCATGGCTGCAGTGTTGCACAGATCTCATACGGCGGTTACTGCTGCTAAGGTCGCCCCGGAAGCGTAACACCCTCCCTCCAGTTCCCCCTCAGGTAAACACTGTTAGCTCTGTCAGCACTTTTGCCTTTTTTTCCCCACTGTTAGCATCGTTAGTTGCGAGCCGCTGTCGCCATGTTGAGTACCTTTTAAGTGCATCTTGTGCTAAGAATCTTTGTCACTTTCTTTTAAGTTAAACATTCAGAGCATTAATATAGTTGCGAAAAAACTATTTGCTATGTGACGATCTAGTGGAGAAGAGAATGACACACTCCCGCTGTGTGTTGTAATCCGAGCTTCTCTGCGCTTCGTTTACGTAGCCGGTCCGGCTGTACATGCCTGTGACTCCCTGTGTGCGCGCCCCACCTGCTAGCTAGTATCTGCACTGCGCTCAGCGCCTTGACTGATGGCATTGTTGCGGAAACAGAGCACCCACCCTCTGTTTCCCCCCTCAGGTTAACAATGTTAGCTCTGTTAGCACTGTTGCTGTTGTTTGCACTTTTCAGTGCCCAGTCTGCTCTGGGTATGTGTACTGACTGCTGGCTTCTAAACACTAACACTAGGTGGCCTAGCTATGATCCTAACTGTCGCTTCGGAGCCGGCATGGCTGCAGAGAGGGACTCAGTCATGGCAGCGCCGATGTCTGAAGGTAGGCTAACCGTTATCTGAACACCGGTATGTTTCTTTTTTTGCTAATTTTGTATGCTATTTCATCATTAAATTCACTTCGGGGTATTTTTGAGGTGATAAATTAACTGTAGATTTTGGATATTGGCAGTTTTACGAAAATTTGCTTTTTGGAGCTGAGAGGCTCCACAACCTGGTGCGGCAGTGAACTTGCATCTGTGGGGATTATCAGCTAACCACCTGAATAGGTACGCTCACAGATCCCACTGTGAGCTGGCTGGAACTATCAAGAGACCAGTTTCACGGTCGCGCCTACGAGGATCAATCAATCAATCAATCAATCGATCGCTTGCTCGCTAGCCTGACTGTCACGCTGACAGAACCCACTCTTGAGATCATCTCACAGACAAGAGGCTTTTATTTCCCTGTTGATGGCTGGTTGTTTAAATATCACAACACAAATCGCTACACCAAAACACTCTACAGGAGAAGGCAGACTACCACAGGTTCCTGTTCATTTTATAATGGACGTTTGTGTAGTGGGGATACCTGAATGTGTAAAGTATAGCCATCGGTCAACAGGGAAATAAAAGCTTCTTGTCTATGTGATGTTCTTTGGAGACAGCGGGTTCTGTGAGTGTGACTGGACGGGTGGCTAGCTGACAATCTCCAGCAGGCGTGAGCTCGTTGTCGCACCAGTTTGGAGCTTCTCAACTCCAAAAACATCAAATTTTTGTAAAAATGCCAGTGTTTAAAATATATACAGTTGCTTTCTAGCCTCAAAAATTCTCAGAAGTGAATTTAATGATGGAAAAAAAAAAAAAACATACTGGTGTTAAGACAAGGTAGACTAACTTGGGAGGTGGACAGAAGGAGGGCGACTCAGATTAGCTTCGAAGCTCCGGGTAGCATCATAGTGAGGCTATCTACTGTTAGCGTTTAGAAGCAAGTAGCCAATCAGAGGCAGAGTTGGGGCAGGTCTTACCGCAAAACATAATGGGTAGGCGCACCAGCACATGCACAGGACAAATCAGGCACTGATAGTGCTGATGGCACCGTTAGCTGCTAGCTTATGTTGAGTTATAAGGAAGCAATCCCTCCGAATTCTGTATAGAGCTCCTTTTAAATATTTCAAACATCCTTTACTCAGGAATACACTGGGCTTACCCATCTAATTGACATTAAAAAAAATCTTTTCCTAAATCATGTCTGCATAACACAAATATATTTAAAGAAAATGCAAAGTTGGGGATAAACACAAATTTATTTTCAGTTACATAATCACAACCTCTAACATCTCACTTCAGACAGGTCGGGCTAAAGACCTACTGCTTCACATGAAGAGTAATGAGTAGCTCTTTGTAAGCAAGTGAAGGAGAGCGTGAGTACATCTTGACAAAAACAATATACTGGTATAGGTCTTACATATATGAAATAAGTACATTGAAGAAAGCAAAGATAACAGAAGTCCATGTGTGTTATACACAATGATTGTCACAGACAGCTTGGTTTCCCAGTTGCATTTACCAGGAGATACTGGTCTCCTGCTCACTCCAGTGCTTCCGCTGTGACCAAGGTAGAAGAGGGGGGTCTGGCGGTGCAAGAGGGGCAGAGGTATGCATGTGAGTACATGATGCCATTTTCAAAAAAAAAAAAAAAAGTATTCCTTGGTTTTCTGAGGGTAGGTTTTCTATCTGGAATCCTATACAATACAATGTACAATTAAGAGCAACTTTAGGACTATCCAACAGCTCTGCACATATTTCAGAGAAAGCAAGACAACATAAAATGCTCCACCTAATTGTTTCTAATACTGTGGCAAATTGGTGTTTGCTATATAAATTGCAATACAGTGACGCTCCACAAACAGCTCACAAATTCATCATTAAATAATTTAGAAATAACTGCAGCAAATCTGATAAAGTGTTGCAAAGTATAACATTCTGTAGGTAGCAGCCCATTAATGAGAGCAAGTCATTTACCAAGAGTACTGACATTTCCGAAGCCCAAGGCCAAGTAAGAACAAGTTACCTTGAAAACCGTCATGCTCTGAAATAATGATGCTGTTGGCCCGTACATATGGTTTCAATGGGATTTATGGACTTTTAAAGTCAAGCTAATAATGTCAGCATGTCCTAATGAAAGACAGATTTTTACCTTTTAGAGAGCGGGAGTAAGGCATGAATGAAAATCGCTAACTTTGTGTATGACCTGATATTGTGTCAGAGTATGTCTGCGTGGCAGAGTGTTTGGCTGGGGTGCATGGATAAAAATTTAAACACCAGTCAGTGTCGTTTCTCCATCTTGAAATTCACAGGCATCCTCTTGTCCAACCAACTGTGAGATTCAACCCTGAGGAGAGAGAGCAACTTTAAGCTTATTTGTATAAATTGATGTAGTAAATTTGTGATGTCGGAAGTTTAAATTGGATATTTTGGGTGGGGGGAATGACCTATGTCACTTTTTTTTTTTTCTAAATTTTGATTTTTTTTTTTTTTTAAATGCCAGAATCAATATACAGTATTTGCTTCATTTGAGTCTATTCGGAGATAGAAGGAAGTTACTGCTTTTATTGTTGTAGTCAGAGTAACATGACATCACATCTGTTTCGAGACTGTAGCTGCAGTGAGGAAGCAGAAAACGACTGAGGGTCCACCGTCCATGGGGATTTGTCTGGCACCCTCATTTTAAATCCAAGGTATGGTAAACACCACACATACTGTAAGGGCTGGGATGATACACCAGTCCCCTGATTTGATATGCAGTATGATGAAGTATTGCAATTTTGAATAACTTTTTTTAATACTAGACCATAAGAAAAGGTTGAATCATACATCTAAATCGACATAGTAAAAATGTTTGATTTTCAGCATTAATGTAGTTAAATGTCCTGAAGTCAAATGTATCGGTCATTGTCAGGCATTTTTTTCTGGCAACCCAAAAATCAAAGAGCAAAGACATTTTCTTCACAAATTAGTGATATTTTCTTTTTTTCAATTTATATGGGACCTGTAATGTTTTATACTTCTGGTGAATATAATCAAATTCATCTTATTTCTATATGGATTTTGTACATACAGTTCCCTTTGTTAACACCTTAGTTTTGAAAACCAGATGTAGTCACATATATATACTTATGTTACGTTCGCCAGGGCCGTTTGCATGCATTTAACATGAACATCAGTAATGTGGGTGCGTTACAGTTGTGGCGTTGGCTGATTTGACCACAGACATGAGAGTGGCAGTTGGCTTGACTGCACGTTACAATACATTTCCTATCCGTGACAGAGTTAGCATGCAGCTTTAGCCGTGATGTCTAGCTTTGCTTTTCCTGCAATGTGTGAAACACAAAGTGTTTCCATACTTCACTGTATGTGTAGTGTTTACAACTTAAGATTTAAAATGTGAAGGTGCAGTTTGTATCCACGCAGACCCACCACTGTTTTCTACTGTTTCATTTCAGCTAACTGTGGTTTACTTTGGTTGATGGATACAAAACGGACATGATGTCATGTCCCTTAGACTACAACAATAACGATATTTCAATTCTGGCAATAAAAAAAAATCTATTTCAAAATTGGGGAAAAAAAGTGTTGCAAAGGTGAATTGATCCCCCCCTCCCACACTAAAGTACAGAAATACTTTTACTTTTTACTCTTCGGACAGGAAACATTATCATATTGCAGTGACGTGCGGTCAAGCCAGTCGTCATTCTCATCTCCGTGGTCAAATGCAGTTGATGCTAAATGCTTTTAAACGGCCCCAATGGAGCCGACCATGGATGTTTAAAGAGAACGAAGCTGATGGGTAGAGTTCAAAGCTAGACGTCAGCCTAAGTATATATGTGTGACTATGTCCGGTTTTCAAAATAAGGTGTTAACAAAGGGAACTGTATATACAAAATGCATACATGGAAATATACTTAACTGGATTATATTCACCAGAAATAGAAAACATTACATGTGCCTTATAAATTAAAAAGAAAATGCCACTAATTTGTCAGAGAAATGTCTTCATTATTTGATTTTTTTTTTTTTTTTTGCTGGGAAAAACTAATTAATTCCTGACTGACATATTTGACTTCAGGACATGTCAGATTACATACATGCAGAAAATCAAACATTGTTAATGTATTAATTTAGATATTTTCTACAATAGATTCAACTTTTTACCATGGTCTAATGTTAAACAAAGTCGCAATTAATTGTAATGTGAGCTGCTATATTTAAAAGTCACAATAAATATTGAATATCACAATAGTATTGAATCGGGAGATGAGCGTATCATCTCTAAATAGGAGATAGTTGCAATTAAAAGAAATAAAACTCAAAGTAGACTTACTGTAGTGGCAGTGGCCGGTGGTGTGCTGTAGTTGAATAGGCCTTTGTACCGACCCTTGTCCTCTTTGTCTTTGGTTCGGATCCTCTCCTCCATGGCCTTCAGCTCCTTGGCAACGGATGGCCCCAGAGACGGGTCCAGCTCTAACACCTTACCAAAGTCTGCCCGGGCCTCTACCTCGTTCCACACTGCAGCGTGGGCCTTAGCTCGCTTGTAGAAGGCCTTCACATTGTCTGTTAGGAAGGAAACATAGAAAATTAATAAAAATTCTTCATGCAAGTTAGGAACCAAGACATGGTTCTCAACAACTTCACATGATGAACAATTACCAGCATCTGCAGATGGGGCTGAGCCAACAACCTGTGACAACACACTGCATGCAATTTAAAGGATGATGATGGCTTCCAGGGTAACACAAATTGGGGCAATATGGACATCTTCTATCACAATACAGGTAATTTCATATCTCCATAATGATCTATATATAGCATGTTTTCTGGTAAATCAATAAAAAATAGAATAAAGATAAATAAATCTTTATGAAATAACTACATGGTAAAGCCTATTTTGTATACTTCTGTGTGAATTAAATAATTGACAAATGAACAATACTTACTCAGTTTAAGAACTTGAGTGCAAAATGTTCGTAACAAAGCGAAATTATAAAGAAAAAACATATAGGCCTAGGCCTATATCTATATCTATATAGGCCAATATCATGATAGAAACAATATGAAAAAGTACATACATACATACTTATGTACATACATACAGTACATAGTCATATTGCCCAGCCCTAGCACAAATAACAGTAAGCTGTACAGTGTGATGCTGAGTTATATATGATAAGTGACAACTATGGATATGGTGCTCTAAAAATAAACCACAGACAGACCTGTAGATAAATCTGTCTCGAATATCTAGTTTTTCAAGTACAGTATGAAACAGAGATCTGGTAATGTCAACACAGCAGTCAGACCCAAAATATCACATATCATGCACTAAAAAACAAAAACAAAATTATACCTCAAAAAAGCAGCTATGGAGGAGACAGTAGGGTCTTTCCGTAGCTAACTAGGGCTGTCAAAGTTAATGCAATAATGCAAATTGATTTTAAGACCACTAATTTCTTTAACACATTAACCCAATCAAACTTTCGGAGGCTGTGGCAGGCTCAACTTTAAAGCCAGAATGAAGTTACTGGTATATGAAACCAGAAAACCTAAAGAATCCACTGGCACCAACCATGTCATACTGTTGCAAAGCAGATTAAATGATGCTCCGAACTTGCACTAAATTTTGTTGAGGAGAAACGGTTATGGTCATTTTCAAAGGGGTCAAGGGACCCCTGAAAATGGGTTCTGTGGGTACCCACGAGTCTCCCCTTTACAGACATGCCCACTTTATGATAATCACATACAGTTTGGGGCAAGTCATAGTCAAGTCAGCACACTGACACACTGCCAGCTGTTGTTGTCTGTTGAGCTGCAGTTTGCCATGTTATGATTTGATTTTTATGCTAAGTGCAGTATCTGTGAGGGTTTCTGGACATTATTTGTCATTGTGTTGTGTTGTTAATTGATTTCCAATAATATATACAGACATTTGCATAAAGCAGCATATTTGTCCACTCCCATGTTGATGAGAGTATTAAATACTTGAGTATATTTTGAACAGATAAAAAAATGTGCGATTAAATATTTTAATCAGTTGACAGCCCTAGTTATAACATAAAATGAGCCACCAGAACAGCTTCTGTGAGCCTTATTATAGATTCTCTAAATTCAGCTGCAGAGATGAACACCATTCCTTCAAATTATATTTGATCATTTGGAGTTTTGATGATGATGACAGTGGTGGACGGTCCTGTCAAGTGAAGCGAGTAGCATGTTTCTGCAATAGAGGAAGCTACAGTTTCAGGACTGCATGTCCAGGACCATCATTTTTCACAAAGCCTACAATCTTCAGTGTAAATGCTTGTTTAATACTCATTGTTTTTCCATTTTAATTATTTTAAATAATTGTAATAATTAAACTGTGCTGAGTGCCTGTTTGCCCCCACAATATGAGTCAGTCTAATGTCAATAACATGTTATTTTAATCCAGACCATGATATTTTCTTTCTTTTGTTGCCTAAACCTAAATTGTCTCCATGGTGGTGCCTAATAATTTAACATATTACTTGCTACCACCATGTAATGTGTTGTTGGGAGGTCATTCTCATTTCACGTAGGCTAAGTAAGCCATTTCTGTGAGATCACGTTGCAGCGGACAGAAAGTTGCATTTAGGTGGAATAAAACTAGTTTCCTAAAAATGCTGTCCAGAAACCAGCATCCTCTTCTGCAGGAACATAATACTGAGTGAAGCAGCAGTGTTCTTTCTCATGCAGGTTTTTTTGTAAGCTCAACATGACAATTACAAGTTTACACTTTTTTTCCAAATCTAAACCAATCACAATTAGACTGCTCCCTCTTTGAAATCACAAATAATTACAAAATATAGTGGCAACAGAAAATCTTTCTTCAGCAAAGCCTTACCTTCATATTTGAAGACTATGGATGAGCAGTGATCGATGACTTCGTAGTACTGGCCCTGGAGTAACTTGCACTGGCAGTAGTTGAGGAGCATTGGTGTGATCATATGGTCCAACTTCACCCATACTTCGTCTCCAGGGTGCTCCTTAAAGGTGAGACAAAAGTCAAAGAGAGGAGTTACAGAATACATTTCATGAGACACAAAAAAAAAAACTGGATCTAATCTTTATTATCCTGAATTTAACTGTGCCCTAACCTTCATCTGTAGATTTTTGAGGCAGGCGATGCCATTGTAGTACTTCTCTGTGGCTTCCTTAATTTGGCCCTTTTTAAAAAGCATGTTGCCCTCCTCGTGGATCTGAGGCACAAGCTGGAGCTTCTCTTCGTCTGTCATGGCCCATACGTCAAGCTGGAACGATCCTGGAGGCAGAACCTGAACAGAGAAAGAGACTGAAGATCAGTAGCAGTCGGGGCTTACAATGTGGGAGAGTAAAACTGCAGTTGTGCATAGTAGCACATAGCTACTCTTACTGGTACATACCTGTATATATTATATTAAAACTAGGTGAACCTCTAGTTGCAATGAATCCTGCCTTAGTGAGCCATTCAACTTTCAGTTTTTGCTTAAATAGTGCTATAAAAGGTTTTCCTTCAACCATCAACAACAATTTCTGACACCATAGTGGTGTCATACTGGACTGCATTATATCGAGAGGCATTTACAATATTTTGACACTCGTATGTAAATATCAGAAACTCACTTGATTTCACATCTGATATGTGAGAACTTTTGCGTCTTTTGTTAAAATACATTTTTAAAAAATGTTTATATGTCATCGTAATTTATAAAAACAAAGTACTGGTATTGGTACCAAAAGTCAGGTGTCGTGTTGATGCTACAATAGGAAAAACTCAAACAATACTGTGTGAGCACAACCATGTCCACAAACCAATAAAATAACACTGTTTATATTTAAGTGATGGTGTGGGTGTTTTGCAGTGGGGTTGTATGAGGTACTTATCCATAGTCAGTATATTACTTATAGTAGATGATGGTCGGCACAACCCCAGCATTTAAAAACAAACAGTGCTATGGATAAGGAAAGCAGAAAAACGTATTTCAGCCACCTAAAATAAAGGCTCACCTAAAAAAAAAAAAAAAAAAAAAAAATTGATATCCGTCAAAGTGTACACTGTATTTGGAATATTTTAACCTATTTCTGTTGGATAAATATAACAATACACTTAAACAGGCTGTAGTTCAGTAGGTAGAGCAGGTCGATCCCTGGCTCCTACTGTCTACATGTCAGTGTCCTTGAGTGAGACACTGAACATCACGTTGCTCCCCGGGCAACAGATATGGCAACAGCAGCCATATTTCATGTATGTACCTGTATGTATATGATTAATATAATGAAGGTTTTTTTAAAGGATGCTGGGAGCGTGCCGACCGTCATCTACTGTAGGTAATACACCTACTATGGATGAGTACGTCATACAACCCCACTTCAAAACACCCAAACTATCCCTTTAAAGTTGAAATGAAACATTTAACCAAGTTAAGCAGGTTTACTAACTGGATCACCACTCTAATGGACAATTATATAACAAACGTGACAAATGTCAGCGTTTAAAAGAAAAAAAAGATCTGTTTTATCTTTCATGGCGAGAGCACTACCATGTTGCAGTACCGGTACTTAAGCCTGAGACGTCACAAGGTTGAGACCGTGAAAGACGGACACTGAAGACACTATTGTATTGTTCCTGGATGTGAAGATGAGTTTTACAACGTTAAAACCGAGGAAACAGTTTCTTTTCATTAACTGCTGTTGTGATGTAGATCAGTGAATTATAGTGGAAATCAATTTAATAAACCAGATAAACTTGGCTGAGTGTTTCATTTCAACTTTAAACTTTGGTCTCTCCCCTGCCTGCTCACCTCCAGAAGCTCGATGGTGAAGACAAGAGGCTGTGGATTGGCCTGAAGCTGATCCAGGTCCTTGTGCCCTAGGGAGTGGTGGGAGTGGATCTGGGCAATGCCGCAGCAATGCCTCTGGCCTTCCAGGGGGTCCTTGCCAGCACTGATGTTTCTTAGGGACTGGGACACGAGCGGGTATAGAGCTGTGTGCTGAGGAGTGAACAGAAATGGTCAAAGCACAGGAAGAACAGGATTGCCACTCCAACCCAAATGGCCAACTCACTCACCTTCTTGTCACAGGTAAATTCTGCAATTTCTTCTTGTTTCATGGTGATGACCACTCTCTCCCACACAGCTAGTTTAAACTTCTTGCCCAGGATGAGCTCCATGGGTTTGCTGCGGCCCCCCATGGTTCTGGAGTCATCCAGCACTGTGCCATCACTCAGACTGGTGCGGTAGTGGAAGACCACCTGGTTAAAACACAGACATTAAACACTGCTCAACAGTTAAACTATCTGTTGTGACATCAACCTGTTAAAGACACAGGTTAGATTCCGCCTGTTTACTAGAAATAGAAGAACAATCTGTATGTGTGGCCTTTCACAGGCCTGGAGAGCGTCTACGCTCTATTGTATTCTGACCAATCATAACAATTAAAAATGATTGACGTGTCATGCCGACCAATCAGCTTTCCGAAACACATTTTCCCCATCCGGTCCCGCCTCCTGTCTTTCCATCAGATGAAAAAAATAAGGAGAAAAATGTAGCCCGTCTAAAACGGCCAGCTCTGAATAAATCTAACGTCGTATCACCACAAGAGCAGCAACGCTCACACGTTAGTCAGCGGCGTTTGTATACAAGCGCAAATGCGTTTGGTGTAATATTAATCTGACAGTCCAACATGTTAGCTAGCTAATGATAGCATTAGCCAACGCGCTTCGTCGCATTTCTTTAACTATTTCAGCGGATTGGACGCAACAGGTCCAACCGCAGACACACTGTAGGTTTACCTTGGTTCCATTGGGAAAGGTCGATAGCTCTCCTTTGCCAGGACTGACCAGTTTCTTTATTATCCCTTCCTCGAGAAGCTTGCGTGCCTCTTCCTCCATCCTTGACCGAGTCTCGATAACGACAGATGACGATGTTTACCGAAGCCTCGACTCGTTTCGTGAGACGTCCCTTAGACTCCAGAGCGCCCTCTACAGCCAGACTGCGTTACACTCCTTTTTCATGACTATAATAACAACAAGACACAAAATACAATATACAATACATTATTCTTGTGTACCAATTCATGAAAAATTACAACACATCATGTCTTAAATCACTATTATTATCATTACTGGTCTATCAGTAATCTCCTATCTACTTATACTTTACTTAAGTAAATTTTAGATACATTTTAGGGGGAAATATTGTACTTTTACACCTTTACATTGGCTAACAGCTGCAGTCACTAGTTACTTTGCATCCAAAATCTATTTTAAGTGGCAAAAGTACACAATACTAGATGCAACATTAAAATGCTGTTTAGAAATTGATGCATCACTAAAAAATATCCCAGAGAACTAAAGGAGTTCAGACCTGTTGCACTTACATCACTTGCAATGAATAACCTTGAGAAAATGTTAAAAGATGAGGTTGTTTCCCTTGTTGATGGCAAACTAGATCCTTTACAGTTTGTTTATCAAGCTGGCAAAGGTGTGGAGGATGCAAAACTCTTCATCCTCAGAGCATATAAGCACTTGGAGAAACCCAATTATCATGTGAAGCTTTATTTACCTGCTCTTCTTTGGCTTTTAACACAATGCAACCTCAAATTTTAATTCATCCTCCCTATTTTAATTTGCATGAGCAGCTTTTATCAGACAGAATCCAGCAGGTTTTAGTCAATGGCGTTATGTCCAACATCCTGGTCTCAAACATGGGTTCACCCTGGGATTGTGTTCTTTCCTCCTTGGTTTTTAGCTTGTACAGGGACAGCTGCAAGTCTCCTGAAGACGGCAGCTACCTGGTGAAATTCTCTGACGATACTCCACTTCTGTCTCTTCTTCAGAGCTCAGAGTCAGGTCATGGTTGTACCCTTCCTGCCTTTGTTAACTGGTGTGATGCTAACTTCCTGAACGTGACAAAAACTAAGGAACTAATCATTGATTTCAGGAAAAGTAACGCTAAACCCAATGCTAGCACTATACACGACATGGATGTTGAAATTGTTGATACTTATAAGTAATTAAGCCATAACACTCCCAATTAAAGTTCAGTGCGAACAGAGTCGGTAGTCAAGCATGTAACACAAAGCATTTTTATCAGTAATTTATTGAAAGTCTTTTAACTTTTTCTTTTATTTGTTGATTTAATGGGTTGTCTGTGAAGAACAGAAACAGTCTCACTGATATCATTCAGGTCTGCTCCAAGGCAATCAGAGTCCAGAGTGATTTGTGCACCCTTTGGGAGAAACAAATTGACCAGAAAGCAAAAGGAATTACAGCCCATCCAATCATGTCTTGTCCAGTGAAATCACTTGAATGCCCTCAGACCGGCGCTACAAAGCGTCCCCAAGGAAAGCAAATCACTGCTCCGTGTCATCATTCATTGCTTCTGCTATCAGTTTATCAGAATTAATTGTTTTGTTCTTAAACGCTTTCAAAAGTTTCCGATTGTTTTTCTTTACTTGGCCTGCAAGCCCCTGTATTCATTTAATGTAATAATGTAAGGGCAATGCATAAAATGTATTTATTACTTATTCATTTATTCTATTATTAGGTTAATTTTTATTCTTCGCCTAGTCCTTGTGTGAGTCAGTGTGCACGAGGCCAGTACGCATCTCTGCCCACAGACTATTACTACTACATGGTTATTTATTTATTTACTCACTTATCTATTGTCTCTGACATACTGGTGACTGAAGCTGTCTGTGTGTCAGTGAGTTTGTGTATGGTCTGGGTAGACTGTAAACTTGAATCACTCTTCTGAGATAAATAAAGTTGTCTGAATCTGAACCTAATGATCCATTATTATGATAAATTACATAACAACCTTTACAATGCTTAATGAGTACTTTTACTTTTTTTTATTTTTGTGCTTTTGCTTAAGTACCTGCATACTTCTCCCTCCACTGTGTATCACACCACATACAGTATCACATCGCAAGCAATATGTGGGTGTTATTAATTTCAACATACTATACTATGACGTTTTTTTTTGTAAAATTTTCCAACATTTCATGAAATGACTTTTTTCCACCATAGATTCATTTTACATGCTATAATACGACCATTTTCATGATTTTTTTCAACGTCAAAAAAATTTGACGTTTTCATCGAAAAATTTCGACATACTATACTATTACTTTATTTTGTAAAATTTTCCAACATTTCACGAAATGACTTTTTTCCACCACAGAATCATTTTACATGCTATAATATGACAGTTTTCATGATTTTTTTCAACATCAAAAAAATTTGACATTTTCATCGAAAGATTTCGACATACTATACTATGACTTTTTTTTTCATTTTCCAACATTTCACGAAATGACTTTTTTCAAACATAGAATCATTTCACATGCTATAATACGACCGTTTTCATGATTTTTTTAACATACAAAAATTTGACGTTTTTATCATAAAATTTTCAACATACTATACTATGACGTTTTTTTGTAAAATTTTCAAACATTTCCCGAAATGACTTTTTTCCACCATAGACTCATTTTACATGCTATAATACGACCGGTTTCATGATTTTTTTCAACATCAAAAAAATTTGACGTTTTCATCGAAAAATTTCGACATACTATACTATTACTTTATTTTGTAAAATTTTCCAACATTTCACGAAATGACTTTTTTCCACCATAGAATCATTTTACATGCTATAATACGACCGGTTTCATGATTTTTTTCAACATCAAAAAAATTTGACGTTTTCATCGAAAAACTACGACATACTATACTATGACTTTTTTTTGTAAAATTTTCCAACATTTCACGAAATGACTTTTTTCCACCATAGAATCATTTTACATGCTATAATACAACCGTTTTCATGATTTTTTTCAACGTCAAAAAAATTTGACGTTTTCATCGAAAAATTTCGACATACTATACTATGACGTTTTTTGTAAAATTTTCCAACATTTCATGAAATGACTTTTTTCCACCATAAAATCATTTTACATGCTATAATATGACTGATTTCATGATTTTTTTCAACATAAAATTTTTTTTAGTTTTTTTCGTTATATTTTCGACATACTATACTATGACTTTTTTTTTGTAAAATTTTTCAACATTTCACGAAATGACTTTTATCCACCATAGAACCATTTTATATCCTATAATACAACCGTTTTCATGATTTTTTTTCAACATCAAAAAAATTTGATGTTTTCATCGAAAAATTTCGACATACTATACTATGACGTTTTTTTGTAAAATTTTCCAACATTTCACGAAATGACTTTTTTCAACCATAGAATCATTTCACATGCTATAATACGACCATTTTCATGATTTTTTTCAACATACAAAAATTTGACGTTTTTATCATAAAACTTTCAACATACTATACTATGACGTTTTTTTGTAAAATTTTCAAATATTTCCCGAAATGACTTTTTTCCACCATAGACTCATTTTACATGCTATAATACGACCGTTTTCATGATTTTTTTCAACGTCAACAAAATTTGACGTTTTCATCGAAAAATTTAGACATACTATACTATGACGTTTTTTTGTAAAATTTTCCAATATTTCACGAAATGACTTTTTTCCACCATAGAATCATTTTACATGCTATAATATGACCGTTTTCATGATTTTTTTCAACATACAAAAATTTGACGTTTTTATCATAAAATTTTCAACATACTATACTATGACGTTTTTTTGTAAAATTTTCAAACATTTCCCAAAATGACTTTTTTCCACCATAGAATCATTTTACATGCTATAATACGACCGTTTTCATGATTTTTTTCAACATCAAAAAAATTTGACGTTTTCATCGAAAAACTACGACATACTATTCTATGATGTTTTTTTTGTAAAATTTTCCAACATTTCACGAAATGACTTTTTTCCACCATAGAATAATTTTACATGCTATAATACGACCGTTTTCATGATTTTTTTCAACGTCAAAAAAATTTGACGTTTTCATTGAAAAATTTCGACATACTATACTATGACTTTTTTTTTTTAATTTTCCAACATTTCACGAAATGTCTTTTTTCAACCATAGAATAATTTTACATGCTATAATACGACCGTTTTCATGATTTTTTTCAACATCAAAAAAATTTGACGTTTTCATCGAAAAATTTCGACATACTATACTATGACTTTTTTTTTAAATTTTCAAACATTTCACAAAATGACTTTTTTCAACCATAGAATCATTTCACATGCTATAATACGACCATTTTCATGATTTTTTTCAACATACAAAAATTTGACGTTTTTATCATAAAATTTTCAACATACTATACTATGATGTTTTTTGTAAAATTTTCCAACATTTCCCGAAATGACTTTTTTCCACCATAGAATCATTTTACATGCTATAATACGACCGTTTTCATGATTTTTTTCAACATCAAAAAAATTGGACGTTTTCATCGAAAATTTAGACATACTATACTATGACGTTTTTTTGTAAAATTTTCCAACATTTCACGAAATGACTTTTTTCCACCATAGAATCATTTTACATGCTATAATATGACTGTTTTCATGATTTTTTTCAACACACAAAAATTCGACGTTTTTATCATAAAATTTTCAGCATACTATACTATGACGTTTTTTTGTAAAATTTTCAAACATTTCCCGAAATGACTTTTTTCCACCATAGACTCATTTTACATGCTATAATACGACCGGTTTCATGATTTTTTTCAACATCAAAAAAATTTGACGTTTTCATCGAAAAACTACGACATACTATACTATGATGTTTTTTTTGTAAAATTTTCCAACATTTCACAAAATGACTTTTTTCCACCATAGAATAATTTTACATGCTATAATACGACCGTTTTCATGATTTTTTTCAACATCAAAAAAATTTGACGTTTTCATCGAAAAATTTCGACATACTATACTATGACTTTTTTTTTTAAATTTTCAAACATTTCACAAAATGACTTTTTTTCAACCATAGAATCATTTCACATGCTATAATACGACCATTTTCATGATTTTTTTCAACATACAAAAATTTGACGTTTTTATCATAAAATTTTCAACATACTATGATGTTTTTTGTAAAATTTTACAACATTTCCCGAAATGACTTTTTTCCACCATAGAATCATTTTACATGCTATAATACGACCGTTTTCATGATTTTTTTCAACATCAAAAAAATTGGACGTTTTCATCGAAAATTTAGACATACTATACTATGACGTTTTTTTGTAAAATTTTCCAACATTTCACGAAATGACTTTTTTCCACCATAGAATCATTTTACATGCTATAATATGACCGTTTTCATGATTTTTTTCAACACACAAAAATTTGACGTTTTTATCATAAAATTTTCAGCATACTATACTATGACGTTTTTTTGTAAAATTTTCAAACATTTCCCGAAATGACTTTTTTCCACCATAGACTCATTTTACATGCTATAATACGACCGGTTTCATGATTTTTTTCAACATCAAAAAAATTTGACGTTTTCATCGAAAAACTACGACATACTATACTATGATGTTTTTTTTGTAAAATTTTCCAACATTTCACAAAATGACTTTTTTCCACCATAGAATAATTTTACATGCTATAATACGACCGTTTTCATGATTTTTTTCAACATACAAACATTTTAGTTTTTTTCGTTATATTTTCGACATACTATACTATGACGTTTTTTTTGTAAAATTTTTCAACATTTTACAAAATGACTTTTATCCACCATAGAATCATTTTATATCCTATAATACGACTGTTTTCATGATTTTTTTCAACATCCAAAAAATTTGACGTTTTCATCGAAAAATTTCGACATACTATCCTATGACTTTTTTTTTTAATTTTCCAACTGTTGAACACTGTTGCTCTTGAATGTGCTCTTGCACTGATTGTCTCTGGGGGTGTGGTCATGTTGGACCCAGGTGTAGCAAATCAATAAAAGACTGCATGTCCCTGCCATGCCACTCTCTCCCTCAGTGTGTGCATGCCGGTCAAATGTAACCGATGGCTACTTGGTCTTTATTCCTCCATGTTTTAGTCGGCTTTCCATACCTTTACTATGGCAGCTTCAACAGGTTATGGGCCCAGAAAGGAGTTTGGAAGCCGATGGAATCGTTTATGTTTTGATGGAGATGAGAAAAACTATGAACTGTGGGAAACAAAGTTTCTGGCACACCTGCGCCTGCTTAATTTGAAGGGCACCATCCTGAGTGAACCACCTGGTGAGACCAGTGAGGATGCAGCAGATGATGCAGAGAAAAATGAAGAAGCGTATGCTGGATGATAAAAGTCTGTCCCTGGTGATGAGAGATGCAGCTGATGATGGCAGAAAGGTGCTAAAGATTCTGAGAGAACATTATGCTGGTAAGGGGAAACCACGAGTGATCAGCTTGTACACAGAACTTACATCTCTTCAGAAAGCTGTTAATGAGAGCGTCACAGATTATGTCATATGTGCAGAGACTGCTATTACAGCATTGAGAAATGCAGAAGAAACTTTGAGTGATGGCTTGTTGATTGCAATGATTCTGAAGGGCCTGCCAGGCTCATTTAAGTCCTTCTCCATCCATATAACCCAAAGTGATGAAAAGTTAACCTTCACAGAATTTAAAACAAAGCTGAGGAGCTATGAGAGCACAGAAAAATTCAATGCTGCTTGCTCCGAAGATGACAGTGTGATGAAGGTGAGAGGAAAAGACAGCTGGAACGTGAAACTGACCTGTTTTAACTGTGGACAGAGGGGGCATAAGGCTGTGGAGTGCACTTCTGCTACAAGTGAGCACAGAGAACAGCGACAGTGGTGCAGTTTGTGCAAGAGTTCCACGCACAAGGATGCAAACTGCAGGCGGAGAAAGCGGGACAAGGTGAAGCGAGATGTGGATGAGGAGGACCAAACGTTTGCTTTCAAGGTGGGCCAAGTGGATGAAGTCCTGGGCGTGAAGAAAAAAGGCCTCATGGTGGATACAGGGGCCACATCACACATCATAAGAGACATTGCCCAGTTCAAAGACTTTGACAAAAGTTTCCAGCCACATAAGCACGTCCTGGAGCTGGCTGATGGAGAGAGGACCAGCGGCATCGCCCTGAAGAAAGGTACAGCCAGAGTTCACCTGAGAGACAACAAAGGTCAAGTGGTGGAAACGATGCTGATGGGGGCGCTGTACGTCCCATCTTTTCCACAGGACATCTTCTCAGTGAAGGCGGCGACGACCCAGGGTGCAACAGTCATCTTCAAGGAAGGTCAGAACAGACTCATTCACCAGAACGGTGTAACATTTGACATCCAGGTGTATGAAAGACTCTTCTATTTAAACACTGTTACAGATGATGTTGATCAATGTCATGGGTGTTATGATGTTCAAACGTGGCATGAAATTCTAGGCCACTGTAATTATGAAGATGTGTTACAATTGGAAGGTGTCACAGAGGGAATGAAAATTAAAGGTAAAACTCAAGTGTCTAATCTGCAATGTGAAGTGTGCACACAAGGTAAATTTACTCAAATAGGGAGGCAGATGAAAAAGCTAAAGTTGCACTTGAACTTGTACACACAGACTTAGCTGGACCGATAGAGCCGATAGCAAAAGATGGGTTCAAATATATCTTAGCATTCACTGATGACTATTCAGGTGCAATATTCACATATTTCCTGAAAGCTAAGAGTGATACAGTCAAAGGTACAGAGAAGTTCATTGCAGACATCGCACCTTATGGTAAAATTAAGTGTATTAGATCAGATAATGGCACAGAGTTTACATCTAGTGAATTTCAATCCCTTCTCAGCAAAAATGCCATCAGACATGAAACCTCAGCCCCCTATTCACCCCATCAGAATGGGACAGCTGAGAGGAGTTGGAGAACTTTGCTTGAAATGGCAAGATGCATGTTGATTGAGAGTAACCTACCAAAAATGTTATGGACATATGCGGTACAGACTGCTGCTGTTATTCGCAACAGGTGTTATAACAGACGTGTAGGACAGACTCCATATTATATGGTGACTGGAAAGAAACCCGATCTTTCAAAAATGAAACTATTTGGGTCGGTGTGCTATGCATACAAGCAAAACAAGAAAAAGTTGGACTCTCGATGTGAAAAAGGTATTTTTGTTGGTTACGACAAGAATAGCCCTGCATATCTAGTTTTCTATCCAGACTCAGGGAAAGTGATCAAAAATAGGTTGGTGAAATTTCTCACAAAGAGTGTCATTGAATGCCACACTCAGACAGATCAGTTAATGAGTGAAGAGGTTTTGCATAGGGAGAGGACTAAAACCCACCTACCAAAAACTGAGGTAACAAAATCAATCCCACAGGAAATAAAAACAGAAGTGTGTGACCCAAGCCCCACCACAAGTGAAAGGGAAAGTGTTGAGCGCAAGCATTATCCACAGAGGGAGAGGAGACCTACTCAATTTTATGGGGATTGTGAGTATGGAATAAAATGTGATGATGACCATGCACTAACCAGTTTTGATTATTGTTATAGAGTCGCATGTGATGTACCCCAAACTTTAAAGGAGGCTATGAACTCACCAGAATCAGAACTGTGGCGTAAGGTTATGCAGGAGGAGATGAATTCTCTGAGGGAGAATAATACCTTTACCCTTACAACATTGCCTGAAGGTAAAAATACAGTGGGGGGGTAGATGAGTCTACACAGTCAAAGAAAACCCAGCGGAGACAACATATAAGGCTAGGTATGTAGCAAAAGGTTATAGTCAAGTTGCAGGTATTGATTATAACAAGACCTTTTCCCCGACTGCTGATATGACATCTGTACGTAGCTTAATGCAAATTGCAGCTCAATATGGTTTAGAACTTCATCAAATGGATGTAAAAACTGCATATTTGCATGCTCCCATTGATTGTGAACTGTATATGGAACAGCCAGAAGGATTTGAGGTTAAGTCAGAAACAGGGGAGAAGCTTGTCTGTAAACTTAACAAATCACTTTATGGTCTCAAACAGTCAGGACGAAATTGGAACAAAATGCTTCATGATTTCTTGAGCCAAAATGATTTTACTCAAAATCCTGCTGACCACTGTGTTTACAGTAAACAAACTAAAAGTGAGAAAATCATACTGATAATCTTGGTCGATGATCTTCTTATTGCAGCGAGTGATAATCAGATACTCAGAAATGTGAAAAAAATGTTGGAAAAGAAGTTTAAAATGAAAGATCTTGGTAAACTTAAACATTTTTTGGGTATCGATTTTGTACAAGGAGATGGTGAAATAAAAATGAACCAGAAAAGATACATTACAAAGATTTTGGAGAGATTTGATATGACTCACTGCAAACCAAGGTCAACCCCATGTGAAGGTAAACTGAAGTTTGAAAATGAAGGTGAACCTGTTAACCCTAAGAGGTATCGGGAAGTGGTTGGTAGCTTGATATATGTAATGACCTGTACAAGACCAGATCTAGGTTTCATTGTCAGTAAGCTATAACAATACTTGTCTGAACCGAAAAACCAACACTGGGTAGCTGCCAAGCACGTATTACGTTATTTAAAGGGAACTGTGAACCAAGAACTGTGTTACAGGAGAAATGATGTAAAACTTAATCTTTTTGCATTTAGTGATGCTGATTGGGCAGCGGATCAAAATGACAGAAGAAGTACTTCAGGTTATTGTTTTAGTTTGTCTGAAACTGGTCCTGTTATTTCTTGGAAATCTAAGAAACAATCCACAGTTGCTCTTTCAACATATGAGGCAGAGTACATGGCTTTAGCAGCTCCTACACAGGAAAGCCTGTATCTTGTTCAGTTACTGAATGAAATGGACAATGAATGTGACTACAAACCAGTAACAATTTATGAGGACAATCAAGGGACAATTGCTTTATCAAAGAACCCTGTATCTCATCAAAGGTGTAAACATGTTGATATAAAATATCATTTTGTTCGATCTGCACTTCTTGATGGAAAAATAACTATTGAATATTGTCCTACAGTCAACATGGTTGCAGATATTTTGACCAAACCTGTAACTAAAGCCATGCTTGAGAGATTTGTGTATTTTATTTTTGGTATGAAGCTTTAAATGTGAACTGAAATGTATTGTGTTCTGCGTAAGTGTACATAACTGTTATTCAGTCTAAGAGCAAGTGGGGGTGTTGAACACTGTTGCTCTTGAATGTGCTCTTGCACTGATTGTCTCTGGGGGTGTGGTCATGTTGGACCCAGGTGTAGCAAATCAATAAAAGACTGCATGTCCCTGCCATGCCACTCTCTCCCTCAGTGTGTGCATGCCGGTCAAATGTAACCGATGGCTACTTGGTCTTTATTCCTCCATGTTTTAGTCGGCTTTCCATACCTTTACTATGGCAGCTTCAACACCAACATTTCACGAAATGACTTTTTACAACCATAGAATCATTTTACATGTTATAATACGACCATTTTCATGATTTTTTTCAACATACAAAAATTTGAGGTGTTTTTCCTCAAATTTTCGACATGCTGTACTATGACATTTTTTTGTAAAATTTTTCAACATTCGATAAATTGACTTTTTTCCACCATAGATTCATTTTACATGCTCTATATCACTGATTTCATGATTTTTTTCAACATACAAAAATTTGACGTTTTCATCGAAAAATTTCGACATACTATACTATGACTTTTTTTTTTAATTTTCCAACATTTCACAAAATGACTTTTTTCAAACATAGAATCATTTTATATGCTATAATTCAACCATTTTCATGATTTTTTTCAACATACAAAAATTTGACGTTTTTATCATAAAATTTTCAACATACTATACTATGACGTTTCTTTTGTAAAATTTTCCAATATTTCACGAAATGACTTTTTTCCACCGTAGAATCATTTTACATGCTATAATACGACCGTTTTCATGATTTTTTGAACATAATAAAAATTTGACGTTTTCATCAAAAAATCTCGACATACTATACTATGACGTTTTTTTGTAAAATTTTCCAACATTTCACGAAATGACTTTTTTCCACCATAGAATCATTTTACATGCTATTATATGACCGTTTTCATGATTTTTTTCAACATACAAAATTTTTTGTTTTTTTTTGTTATATTTTCAACATACTATACTACGACGTTATTTTTGTAAAATTTTTCAACATTTCACAAAATGACTTTTATCCACCATAGAACCATTTTATATCCTATAATACGATTGTTTTCATGATTTTTTTCAACATCAAAAAATTTGACGTTTTCATCGAAAAATTTCAACATACTATACTATGACGTTTTTTTTTTGTAAAATTTTTCAACATTTCACGAAATGACTTTTTTCCACCATAGAATCATTTTACATGCTATAATACGACCGTTTTCATGATTTTTTTCAACATACAAAAATTTGACGTTTTCATCGAAAAATTTCGACATACTATACTATGACTTTTTTTAAAATTTTCCAACATTTCACAAAATGACTTTTTTCAAACATAGAATCATTTTATATGCTATAATTCAACCATTTTCATGATTTTTTTCAACATACAAAAATTTGACGTTTTTATCATAAAATTTTCAACATACTATACTATGACGTTTCTTTTGTAAAATTTTCCAATATTTCACGAAATGACTTTTTTCCACCATAGAATCATTTTACATGCTATAATACGACCGTTTTCATGATTTTTTTCAACGTCAAAAAAATTTAACGTTTTCATCGAAAAATTTCGACATACTATACTATGACGTTTCTTTTGTAAAATTTTCCAATATTTCCCGAAATGACTTTTTTCCACCATAGAATCATTTTACATGCTATAATACGACCGTTTTCATGATTTTTTTCAACATCAAGAAAATTTGACGTTTTCATCGAAAAACTACAACATACTATACTATGACGTTTTTTTTGTAAAATTTTCCAACATTTCACGAAATGACTTTTTTCAACCACAGAATCATTTTACATGTTATAATACGACCATTTTCATGATTTTTTTCGACATACAAAAATTTTAGGTGTTTTTCCTAAAATTTCAACATACTGTACTATAACATTTTTTTTGTAAAATTTTTCAACATTCGATAAATTTACTTTTTTTCCACCATAGATTCATTTTACATGCTGTATAATATGACTGATTTCATGATTTTTTTCAACATACAAAAAATTTGACGTTTTTATTATAAAACTTTCAACGTACTATACTATGACATTTTTTTGTAAAATTATCCAACATTTCATGAAATTACTTTTTTCCACCATAGAATCATTTTATATCCTATAATATGACTGTTTTCATGATTTTTTTCAACATACAAAAATTTGAGGTGTTTTTTTTTTTGTTTTTTTTTTCAATATACAAAAATTTGACGTTTTCATTGAAAAATTTAGACATACTTTACTATGACTTTTTATTTTAATTTTCCAACATTTCACGAAATGACTTTTTTCAAACATAGAATCATTTTACATGCTATAATTCGACCATTTTCATGATTTTTTTCAACATACAAAAATTTGACGTTATTATCATAAAATTTTCAACATACTATACTATGACGTTTTTTTCTAAAATTTTCCAACATTTCTCGAAATGACTTTTTCCACCATAGAATCATTTTACATGCTATAATATGACTGATTTCATGATTTTTTTCAACATCAAAAAATTTGACGTTTTCATCGAAAAATTTCAACATACTATACTATGACGTTTTTTTTTTGTAAAATTTTTCAACATTTCACGAAATGACTTTTTTCCACCATAGAATCATTTTACATGCTATAATACGACCGTTTTCATGATTTTTTTCAACATAAAAAAATTTGACGTTTTCATCGAAAAATTTCGACATACTATACTATGACTTTTTTTAAAATTTTCCAACATTTCACAAAATGACTTTTTTCAAACATAGAATCATTTTATATGCTATAATTCAACCATTTTCATGATTTTTTTCAACATACAAAAATTTGACGTTTTTATCATAAAATTTTCAACATACTATACTATGACGTTTCTTTTGTAAAATTTTCCAGTATTTCACGAAATGACTTTTTTCCACCATAGAATCATTTTACATGCTATAATACGACCGTTTTCATGATTTTTTGAACATAATAAAAATTTGACGTTTTCATCAAAAAATTTCGACATACTATACTATGACGTTTTTTTGTAAAATTTTCCAACATTTCACGAAATGACTTTTTTCCACCATAGAATCATTTTACATGCTATTATATGACCGTTTTCATGATTTTTTTCAACATACAAAATGTTTTGGTTTTTTTTGTTATATTTTCAACATACTATACTACGACGTTATTTTTGTAAAATTTTTCAACATTTCACAAAATGACTTTTATCCACCATAGAACCATTTTATATCCTATAATACGATTGTTTTCATGATTTTTTTCAACATCAAAAAATTTGACGTTTTCATCGAAAAATTTCAACATACTATACTATGACGTTTTTTTTTTGTAAAATTTTTCAACATTTCACGAAATGACTTTTTTCCACCATAGAATCATTTTACATGCTATAATACGACCGTTTTCATGATTTTTTTCAACATCAAGAAAATTTGACGTTTTCATCGAAAAACTACAACATACTATACTATGACGTTTTTTTTGTAAAATTTTCCAACATTTCACGAAATGACTTTTTTCAACCACAGAATCATTTTACATGTTATAATACGACCATTTTCATGATTTTTTTCGACATACAAAAATTTTAGGTGTTTTTCCTAAAATTTCAACATACTGTACTATAACATTTTTTTTGTAAAATTTTTCAACATTCGATAAATTTACTTTTTTTCCACCATAGATTCATTTTACATGCTGTATAATATGACTGATTTCATGATTTTTTTCAACATACAAAAAATTTGACGTTTTTATTATAAAACTTTCAACGTACTATACTATGACATTTTTTTGTAAAATTATCCAACATTTCACGAAATTACTTTTTTCCACCATAGAATCATTTTATATCCTATAATATGACTGTTTTCATGATTTTTTTCAACATACAAAAATTTGAGGTGTTTTTTTTTTGTTTTTTTTTTCAATATACAAAAATTTGACGTTTTCATTGAAAAATTTAGACATACTTTACTATGACTTTTTATTTTAATTTTCCAACATTTCACGAAATGACTTTTTTCAAACATAGAATCATTTTACATGCTATAATTCGACCATTTTCATGATTTTTTTCAACATACAAAAATTTGACGTTATTATCATAAAATTTTCAACATACTATACTATGACGTTTTTTTCTAAAATTTTCCAACATTTCTCGAAATGACTTTTTCCACCATAGAATCATTTTACATGCTATAATATGACTGATTTCATGATTTTTTTCAACATCAAAAGAATTTGACTTTTTCATCGAAAATTTTCGACATACTATACTATGACATTTTTTTTGTAAAATTTTTCAACATTTCACAAAATGACTTTTATCCACCATAGAACCATTTTATATCCTATAATACGATTGTTTTCATGATTTTTTTCAACATCAAAAAATTTGACGTTTTCATCGAAAAATTTCAACATACTATACTATGACGTTTTTTTTTTGTAAAATTTTTCAACATTTCACGAAATGACTTTTTTCCACCATAGAATCATTTTACATGCTATAATACGACCATTTTCATGATTTTTTTCAACATACAAAAATTTGACGTTTTTATCATAAAATTTTCAACATACTATACTATGACGTTTCTTTTGTAAAATTTTCCAATATTTCACGAAATGACTTTTTTCCACCATAGAATCATTTTACATGCTATAATACGACCGTTTTCATGATTTTTTTCAACGTCAAAAAAATTTAACGTTTTCATCGAAAAATTTCGACATACTATACTATGACGTTTCTTTTGTAAAATTTTCCAATATTTCCCGAAATGACTTTTTTCCACCATAGAATCATTTTACATGCTATAATACGACCGTTTTCATGATTTTTTTCAACATCAAGAAAATTTGACGTTTTCATCGAAAAACTACAACATACTATACTATGACGTTTTTTTTGTAAAATTTTCCAACATTTCACGAAATGACTTTTTTCAACCATAGAATCATTTTACATGCTATAATATGACCATTTTCTTGATTTTTTTCAACATACAAAAATTTGAGGTGTTTTTCCTAAAATTTTTGACATACTATACTATGACGTTTTTTTTGTAAAATTTTCCAACTTTCACGAAATGACTTTTTTTCACCATAGAATCATTTTACATGCAATAATATGACAGTTTTCATGATTTTTTTCAACATCAAAAAAATTTGACGTTTTCATCAAAAAATTTCGACATATTATATACTATGATGGTTTTTTTGTAAAATTTTCCAACATTTCACGAAATGACTTTTTTCCGCCATAGATTCATTTTACATGCTGTAAAATATGACTGATTTCATGATTTTTTTCAACATACAAAAATTTGAGGTGTTTTTTTTTTGTTTTTTTTTCAATATACAAAAATTTGACGTTTTCATCGAAAAATTTAGACATACTTTACTATGACGTTTTTTTTGTAAAATTTTTCAACATTTCACAAAATGACGTTTATCCACCATAGAATCATTTTATATCCTATAATATGACTGTTTTCATGATTTTTTTCATAATCAAAAAAATTTGACGTTTTCATCGAAAAATTTCAACATACTATACTATGACGGGTTTTTTTTGTAAAATTTTTTAACATTTCACGAAATGACTTTTTCCACCATAGAATCATTTCACATGCTATAATACAACCGTTTTCATGATTTTTTTCAACATCAAAAAAATTTGACGTTTTCATCGAAAAACTACAACATACTATACTATGACGTTTTTTTTGTAAAATTTTCCAACATTTCACGAAATTACTTTTTTCAACCACAGAATCATTTTACATGTTATAATACGACCATTTTCATGATTTTTTTCAACATACAAAAATTTTAGGTGTTTTTCCTAAAATTTCAACATACTGTACTATAACATTTTTTTGTAAAATTTTTCAACATTCGATAAATTTACTTTTTTTCCACCATAGATTCATTTTACATGCTGTATAATATGACTGATTTCATGATTTTTTTCAACATACAAAAAATTTGACGTTTTTATTATAAAACTTTCAACGTACTATCCTATGACATTTTATGACAACATTTCACGAAATGACTTTTTCCACCATAAAATCATTTTACATGCTATAATACAACCGTTTTCATGAGTTTTTTCAACATCAAAAAAATTTGACGTTTTCATCGAAAAATTTCGACATACTATACTATGCCTTTTTTGTAAAATTTTCCAACATTTAATGAAATAACTGTTTTCCACCATAGAATCATTTTACATGCTATAATATGACTGATTTCATGATTTTTTTCAACATCAAAAGAATTTGACTTTTTCATCGAAAATTTTCGACATACTATACTATGACTTTTTTTGTAAAATTTTCCAACATTTCACAAAATGACTTTTTACAACCATAGAATCATTTTACATGCTATAATATGACCATTTTCTTGATTTTTTCAACGTACAAAAATTTGAGGTGTTTTTCCTAAAATTTTTGACATACTATACTATGACGTTTTTTTTGTAAAATTTTCCAACTTTCATGAAATGACTTTTTTTCACCATAGAATCATTTTACATGCAATAATACGACAGTTTTCATGATTTTTTTCAACATCAAAAAAATTTGGCGTTTTCATCAAAAAATTTCGACATATTATATACTATGATGGTTTTTTAGTAAAATTTTCCAACATTTCACGAAATGACTTTTTTCCGCCATAGATTCATTTTACATGCTGTAAAATATGACTGATTTCATGATTTTTTTCAACATACAAAAATTTGACGTTTTTATCATAAAATTTTCAACATAATATACTATGATGTTTCTTTTGTAAAATTTTCCAACTTTTCACGAAATGACTTTTTTCAAACATAGAATCATTTTACATGCTATAATACGACCATTTCCATGTTTTTTTTCAATATACAAATATTTGACGTTTTTATAATAAAATTTTCGACATACTATACTATGACATTTTTTTGTAAAATTTTCCAAAATTTGACAAAATGACTTTTTTCTACCAAATAATCATTTTACATGCTATAATACGACCGTTTTCGTTATTTTTTTCAACGTCAAAAAAATTTAACGTTTTCATCGAAAAATTTCGACATACTATACTATGACTTTTTTTTGTAAAATTTTTTAAACATTCACAAAATGCCTTTTTTCCACCAAAGAATCATTTTACATGCTGTATAATATGACTGATTTCATGATTTTTTCAACATACAAAAATTTGACGTTTTTATCATAAAATTTTCAACATACTATACTATGACGTTTTTTTTTAAATTTTCCAACATTTCCCAAAATGACTTTATTCCACCATAGAATCATTTTACATGCTATAATACGACCATTTTCAAGATTTTTTTCAACATCAAAAAATTTGACGTTTTCATCGAAAAACTACGACATACTATACTATGACATTTCTTTTGTAAAATTTTCCAACATTTCACGAAATGACTTTTTTCCACCATAGAATCAATTTACATGCTGTATAATATGACTAATTTCATGATTTTTTTCAACATACAAAAATTTGACATTTTTATCATAAAATTTTCAACGTACTATACTATGACATTTTTTGTAAAATTTTCCAGCATTTCACAAAATGACTTTATTCCACCACAGAATCATTTTACATGCTATAATACGACCATTTTCAAGATTTTTTTCAACATCAAAAAAATTTGACGTTTTCATCGAAAAACTACGACATACTATACTATGATTTTTTTTTGTAAAATTTTCCAACATTTCACAAAATGACTTTTTTCCACCATAGAATCATTTTACAAGCTGTATAATATGACTGATTTCATGATTTTTTTTAACATAAAAAATCTTTAGGTTTTTTTCGTAAAATTTTCGACATACTATACTATGACATTTTTTTGTAAAATTTTTCAACATTTCACAAAATGACTTTTTTCCACCATAGAATAATTTTACATGCTGTATAATATGACTGATTTCATGATTTTTTTCAACATCAAAAGAATTTGACTTTTTCATCGAAAATTTTCGACATACTATACTATGACTTTTTTTTGTAAAATTTTCCAACATTTCACAAAATGACTTTTTACAACCATAGAATCATTTTACATGCTATAATATGACCATTTTTACTTGATTTTTTTCAACGTACAAAAATTTGAGGTGTTTTTCCTAAAATTTTTGACATACTATACTATGATGTTTTTTTTGTAAAATTTTCCAACTTTCACGAAATGACTTTTTTTCACCATAGAATCATTTTACATGCAATAATACGACAGTTTTCATGATTTTTTTCAACATCAAAAAAATTTGACGTTTTCATCAAAAAATTTCGACATATTATATACTATGATGGTTTTTTTGTAAAATTTTCCAACATTTCACGAAATGACTTTTTTCCGCCATAGATTCATTTTACATGCTGTAAAATATGACTGATTTCATGATTTTTTTCAACATACAAAAATTTGACGTTTTTATCATAAAATTTTCAACATAATATACTATGATGTTTCTTTTGTAAAATTTTCCAACTTTTCACGAAATGACTTTTTTCAAACATAGAATCATTTTACATGCTATAATACGACCATTTCCATGTTTTTTTTCAATATACAAAGATTTGACGTTTTTATCATAAAATTTTCGACATACTATACCATGACTTTTTTTTGTAAAATTTTTTAAACATTCACAAAATGACTTTTTTCCACCAAAGAATCATTTTACATGCTGTATAATATAACTGATTTCATGATTTTTTTCAACATCAAAAGAATTTGACTTTTTCATCGAAAATTTTCGACATACTATACTATGACATTTTTTTTGTAAAATTTTTCAACATTTCACAAAATGACTTTTTTCCACCATAGAATCATTTTATATGATATAATACGACTGTTTACATGATTTTTTTCAACATAAAAAAAATTTGACGTTTTCATCAAAAAATGTCGACATACTATACTATGATGTTTTTTTTGTAAAATTTTCCAATATTTCACGAAATGACTTTTTTCCACCATAGAATCATTTCACATGCTGTATAATATGACTGATTTCATGATTTTTTCAACATACAAAAATTTGACGTTTTTATCATAAAATTTTCAACATACTATACTATGACTTTTTTTTTTTAAATTTTACAACATTTCCCAAAATGACTTTATTCCACCATAGAATCATTTTACATGCTATAATACGACCATTTTCAAGATTTTTTTCAACATCAAAAAATTTGACGTTTTCATCGAAAAACTACGACATACTATACTATGACATTTCTTTTGTAAAATTTTCCAACATTTCACGAAATGACTTTTTTCCACCATAGAATAATTTTACATGCTGTATAATATGACTGATTTCATGATTTTTTTCAACATCAAAAGAATTTGACTTTTTCATCGAAAATTTTCGACATACTATACTATGACTTTTTTTTGTAAAATTTTTCAACATTTTACAAAATGACTTTTTTCCACCATAGAATCATTTTTTATGATATAATTCGACCGTTTTCATGATTTTTTTCAACATCAAAAAAATCTGACGTTGTCATTAAAGAATTTCGACATACTATACTATGACTTTTTTTTGTAAAATTTTCCAACATTTCACAAAATGACTTTTTTTCACCATAGAATCATTTTACATGCAATAATACGACAGTTTTCATGATTTTTTTCAACATACAAAAATTTGACGTTTTTATCATAAAATTTTCAACATACTATACTATGACGTTTTTTTTTTTTAATTTTCCAACATTTCACAAAATGACTTTATTCCACCATAGAATCATTTTACATGCTATAATACGACCATTTTCAAGATTTTTTTCAACATCAAAAAAATTTGACGTTTTCATCGAAAAACTACGATATATACTATACTATATACTATACTATGACATTTCTTTTGTAAAATTTTCCAACATTTCACGAAAAATTCATATATATACATATATATATATACATATACATACATATATGTATATATATATACATATACATATATATATTATATACATATATATACATATATATATACATATATATAGTATAGCATGGCAAAATAATGTCATAGTATAGCATATCAAAAATGAGAAAAAAGTCACAGTATATGAAGTCAAAAAAGAGCAAATAAAATTATTGTATAGCATGTTAAAAATGTCATCATATAGTATTTAAAAAAACATAAAAAATTCATAGTATTGTATGTTGATAAAAAATCGAATAGTATAGTATGTCGAAAAAACAGACAAGAAATCATAGTATAGTATGTTGAAAAAATGTACAAATTACAGTTTGTTAAAAAAAAAAGATTAAAAAAAAAGAGCAAACGAAAAATCATACTATAGCATGTCAAAAAAAGTCATAGTGTGGTGTCAAAAAACAGCAAATAAAGTTAGAATATAGTATGTTGAAAAAAAAGTCATAGTATGTCAAAAAATTGCAAAAAAGTCACAGTATAGTATGTTGAAAAAAGTCAGATTATAGCATTTAGCAAAAATGTCTTAGTACAGAACGTCGCAAAATGAGCAAAAAAGTCATTGTATAGTATGTATTGTATAGTAAAATGTCATAATATAGTATCGTATAGTATGTCTAAAAATATCATAGTATAGTGTGTTGAAAAAAATAATAGTATAGTATTTCAAAAAAAGAGAAAAATAAGTCATAGTATTGTGTGTCAAAAAAGTCATAGCATAGTATGTTGCAAAAAGAATCATAAAAAAGTCATAGTATAGTAAGTGAAAAAGTTATAGTACAGTACGTCATAAAAGTCATAGTATCGAAAGTCAGAAAGTCAAACTTTAGCATGTCAAAAAAAGTGTCATAAAAAGTCATCAAAAAACCATGCAAAGTATGTTGAAAAACTAGCCATAAAAAAGTCAAAGTTTAGTAAGTCAAAAAACGATTCAAAAAAAGTTGTAGGATAGTATGTCGCGAAAAGAGTCATAAAGGAGTCAAAAAAGTCAGGGTATAGTATGTTGAAAAAAGATTCATAAAGAAGTAAAAAAAAGTATAGTATGTCGAAAAATAGTCAGAAAAAAAGCCATAAAAAAGTCAAAGTACTACATGTCGAAAGAAGAGTATGTCCAAAAAAAGTCAGAAAAAGGCATGATATAGTATGTCGACAAAGACTCATGAAAATGTCATAGTATTGTATGAAAAAAGTCATAAAGAAGTCATAATATAGTATATTGAAAAAAACAGCCAAAAAAGTCAGAAAGTCATAGTATAGTATGTCAAAAAGATTCATAAAATTCATAGTATAGTGTGTTGAAAAAAGAGTCATAAAGAAGTCATAGAATAGTAAATGAAAAAGTAGTAGTAGTAGTAGTAGTAGTAATACAGTACGTAAAAAAAGAGTAATAAAAAGTCATGAAAAAGTCATAGTATAGTATGTCAAATAAAAATTTTTTGAAAAGTCATAAAAAGTCATAGTATAGTATGTTGAAAATAGAGTAAACAAAGGCCTAAAAAATCATAGTATAGTATGTTGAAAAAGTTATAAATAAGTCATAAAAAGTCATAGTATAGTGTATCAAAAAAGTCATAACAGTAAAGTAAAAAGTAATTAAAGGTCAAAGTATGTGATAAGTGTGACAAGAGTCATAAAAAGTCAAAGAACAGTATATAATAAAAAGAATAAAAACTAATAAAAAAAAGTCATACAATCGTATATGAAAAAAGTAAGGGAAAGTCATGAAAAAGACATGAAAAGTCATTGTATACTATGTCGGAAACAGTCGTTGAAAAAACTCATAAAAGTCATAGTATGTTGACAAAAGTGTCATGAAAAAGTCATAAACAGTCATAGTCATGTTAAAAATAGAGTCAAAAAAAAGTCATAATGCAGTATAGTGAAAAAAAAGAGTCAACAAAGATCGTAGTATACTATGTCAAAAAAGAGTCCAAAAAGCCATAAAAAAGTCATAGTATAGTATATTGATAAGAGTCATAAAAAAGGCAGAAAAATTCATAGTATAGTATATCAAAGAAAGAGACATAAAAAAAGTCGTAGCATAGTATGTAAAAAAAAGTAATTATAAAAGTCAAAGTATAGTATGTCAAAGAGTCATAAGAAGTCATAAAAATGTGATAGCATAGTATGTTGAAAAGTGTCACAACAAAGTCAAAGTACAATACATTGAAAAAACAATCATAAAAAAGTCCTAAAAAGTCGTAGTATATGTTGAAAAAAGATTTATAAAAAGTCATAGTATACTATGTCAAAAGTGTCATGAAAAAGTCATAAAAAAGTCAGCATGTAGTATGTCAAAGAAAGAGTCAAATAAGTCATAATATTGCGTAATGAAAAAAGTTTTAAAAAGGTCATAGTATAGTATGTTGAAAAAAGTGTCATGAATAGTCATAGTATAGCATGTCGAAAAAGAGTCATAAAAAGGTTTTAGTATATGTCAAATTATGACATGAAGTCATAGTATTGTATGTGAAGAAAAGTAAAAAAAGTCATAGTATAGTATGTTGATCAATGATTGACAAAAAAGTCATAGTATAATATAGTCATAGTAAAGTAATAGTATAGTAATAGTCATAAAAAAGGCATATTACAGTCATCACACAGTATGTCAAAAAAGTCATTAAAAAGTCATAGTATAGTATGTCAAAGAGTCATAAAAATGTGATAGTATAACATGTCGAAAAGAGTCACAACAAAGTCATAGTATATGTTGAAAAAACAATCATAAAAAGTCATAGTATAATATGTTGAAAAAGGATTCATAAAAAGTCATAGTATACTATATCACTAAAACAGTCAAAGTACAGTATGTCAATAAAAGAGTCATGAAAAAGTGATTATAGTATGTAGTAAAAAGTCAGAAAACGTCATAGTATAGTGTGTCGAAAAAAGTCAGAAAAAAGTCGTAGTATAGTATGTCAAAAAAAGTTATAAAAACATGCCATTAAAAAAATCATAGTATGGTATGTCAAACAAAGTTAAAAGTCAGTGTAGCATTTCATAAAATGTCATTAAAAAGTCATCAAGTATGTCATAAAAAGTCAATCACATAACAGTTTGTCAATATAAAAATCATGATACACTAAATGCCACTTAAAATGTGTGATATATTGGATAGTGGTATTTACTACGTATGTCTTAGAGACACTGTGACACACAAGATCTATCTACAGAATATCTCAAAGGTTTATCTTTATTGAAAGGTCCAAACAATGGTAAACCACAAGCGAGGGAGTATTTTGTCTTCAATTTTGAATTACAGGAAAATAATGTCTACATTATAAAGTGAGTCAGATTAAGTCATGCCTGCTCATACTGTTTAGTACTGTAACTGTTACTGTTCACCATCGGACAGAGCTGCTGTATGAACCCATAAATATCATCAACATAGTTATTGTAGTTATTATTGCTATCATGATAATTCATAGCATTATAAACATGTTAGTGTACATTTTAAACACTAATTATTAATATTACCATGTTTCTATATGTTTATGTTACAGACTGTTATATTATTGTCAGTTGATTTTTATATTGGTTTCATGTATCTCAAGTGTAAACTAAATTTGTTGTCCAGTTATTATCCACCCCTAAAATCATTACTCAATCTTTATCACATTGTATGTGTTTTCATGACAAGGATTTGAAATGTACCCATACTGACTTTCAAGGATTCTATTAATTTATTACAGCTCAAGTTGTAACTGATTAGAAAACCAGCAGATGGCAATCGCCTCATGCAACAGTGTGGATGCATAAATGATTCTGATTGGCTGGAGAGTGTGCATTAAAACAACTACACCTGAGTTTAAACTCCACAGAGACGGTAGCAACTGATTTATTAATAAAATCTGCGTAGCCTTGGCAACATGATGAAACCGTACCAAGCCAAGTAAAGAAACACTATACCTCTTGCTTTGTAAAGTCAACCCATAGTTAACCCAAGACAATCAATAATAGGTGAAGGCACTTCTGTTAATTTGTTTTGGCACCTGATATTAGCAGGATATGATAAAGGTAAAAGCAAGGCCAGCAGCCCAAAATGAGTATTAATGATTTTACCACAAGCCACAGAGGCAACTTTGCCTGAACTCTTCAGTTTTTGAACACAAACCTTCTCAAAGATTGCTCCTGAT
Organism: Pterois miles; assembly: GCA_947000775.1. NCBI lineage: Eukaryota > Metazoa > Chordata > Actinopteri > Perciformes > Scorpaenidae > Pterois > Pterois miles. The sequence continues at coordinate 4,112,728 of CAMQGK010000224.1, read as the reverse complement.
TCGAAACGCCTTGAGGGCAAGACATACTTGGCACAGCGCTCACTTTGCTCTTGTTCGGAAAACTCAACTGACACATATTAAAATCTAAAAAAGTTTTATTGTAGTTTCACAGTCATTATTCACACAACATTGAAAACACAGGCAAGACCAATCTCCTTCTTTTTTGTGTACACACACAGCAATATCAGTTCATGTAGTGGAAACAGTCGAGGCACTGAGTGGTTGAATTAGTAGTGGTCATAACAATGACAAGAAAAAACAACCATGTGACAATACTTTGTTACAAGTGACGAAATACAATTCATTTTAAGAGAGCAAATGAAGAACTGTAGTGAAAATGTAGTGTCTCACGAGATGTCATTTTTCAAAATAAGGTAGGTAGAACAATTTGAAGCCTCTTCTTCCACGGACAGCACAGCTGATGTATATCACATGGTACACTAGAGGAAATAATACAGAGACTGTTAATATCAACAAAGCAAGGCATGCATTTACTGATACAAGCCAAGGTCAAGCATCACAAAAGTTCTAAGAAACATACTGTAGTTTTAATTTACCTCCAGGGATGAACAGAAGAAATCCAGGTACAAAGAAAATAGCACTTGAAACACCTGAAAGGACAGTTCCATTAGGTACAACCAACACCAATCAGTGCAGAGCTGGATGAGAAGATCAATATCACTCTGGATCTGGTGTTTTTATGATGTTACAGCCATTAGATCATTAGTTTAGCACTAGAAACAGGAGGAAACAGCTAGCATGGCTCTGTCCAAAAGGTAAATGATCAGTCTAATCTGTGAGCTTAAATCATAAAAATGTCACAGTATAGTATGCCATTAAAAAGTAATAGTACAGTAAGCAATAAAATATTCAATAATACACTATGTCATAGAAAAGCTTTTCAAGTTTCAAGTTCTTCAATAGTCCCTTACCCACTTCCTACCTCCCTGACTTCTGGCGCCCTTGACACCCATTTTCCTGCTCCTTCATTTTAGATTTTAAATTTCAGCGTTCATTTTGATCTGAACTACACACCTGTAAAGTTTAATGACTGCAAACCATTCCTTTAAAAGAGATTTAAACAATAAATTGGTCAAAAAGAGGGCTCTTTTGGAGGGAGTTTTTTCTTATCCAACGAGAGGGCAGCACTGTTAAGGACAGATGGTGTCATATCCTCTACAGACTGTAAAGCCCCCTGAGACAAATTTGTAATTTGTGATTTTGGGCTATAGAAACAAAATTGACTTGACTTGACACAAAGAGTCACTCACATCCCCTTTTTAATCCAGTCATTCAGAATGACATTAAATAAAAGTGATGACCAGCCTGTGGGTCCACCAACTGCTGGGGTTGGGTGCGCTGTCATATGGGTGGCAGTGAAAGCCGGACGGACCAGACCCGGGCAGCAGAGGCTGGCTCTGGGGACGTGGAATGTCACCTCTCTGTGGGGGAAGGAGCCGGAGCTTGTGCGGGAGGTGTAGCCCTATCAGTTCGATCTGGTGGGGCATACCTCTGTGTACAGCCTCGGCTCTGGAACCGTTCTCCTGGATAGGGGTTGGACTCTATTCTTCTCTGGAGTTGCCCAAGGTGTGAGGCGCCAAGCGGGTGTGGGGATACTCACAAATCCCCGGTTGAGTGCTGCTTTGTTGGGGTTCACCCTGGTGGACGAGAGGGTTGCCTCCCTGCGCCCTCGGGTTGTGGGGGGGGGGACTCTGACTGTTGCTGTTGTTGAAACTCGTCTGTGCATATGCACTGAGCAGCAGTTCAGAGTATTCGACCTTCTTGGAGACCCAGAATGGAGTCCTGCATGGGGCCCCAGTAGGGGACTCCATTGTTCTGCTGGGGGACTTCAACGCGCATGTGGACAACGATGGAGGCACCTGGAGAGGCGTGATTGAGAGGAATGGCCTACCTGATCTGAACCCGAGCAGTTGTTTATTATTGGACTTCTGTGCTAGTCATGGGTTGTCCATAACAAATACCATGTTTGAACATAAGGATACTCATAAGTGTACTTGGTACCAGAGCACCCTAGGCCGAAGGTCGATGATCGATTTTGTGATTGTATCATCTGATCTGAGGCCGCATGTTTTGGACACTCGGGTGAAGAGAGGGGCACAGCTGTCAACTGATCACCATCTGGTGGTGAGTTGGATCAGAAGGTGGGGGAAGACTCTGGACAGACCTGGTAAACCCAAACGGGTAGGACGGGTGAACTGGGAATGTCTGGAGGAGGCCCCTATCCAAGAGATCTTCAGCTCACACCTCCAGTGGAGCTTTTCTAGCATCCCTGTGGAAGCTGGGGGCAGTGAACCTGAGTGGGCGATGTTCAAAGCTTCCATTGCTGAAGCTGCGGCGGTGAGCTGTGGCCTGAGGGTCTTAGGTGCCTCAAGGGGCGGTAACCTTCGAACACCATGGTGGACACCGGTGGTCAGGGAATCTGTCCAATTGAAGAAGGAGTCCTTCCGGGATATGTTATCTTGGAGGACTCCGGAGGCAGTTGCAAGGTACCAACAGGCCTGCAGGGCCGTAAAGGAGACAAAGCAGCGGGTGTGGGAGGAGTTCGGAGCAGCCATGGCGAAGGACTTTCAGTCGGCACCAAGGTGCTTCTGGAAAACTGTCCGGCACCTCAGGAGCGGGAAACGGGGAACCATCCAAGCTGTGTACAGTAAGGATGGGACACTGTTGACCTCAACTGAGGAGGTAACTGGGCGGTGGAAGGAGCACTTTGAAGAACTCCTGACCCCCACTGATACGCCCTCTCTTGTAGAGGCAGAGCTGGAAGCTGATGGGGGATCATCGTCAATTTCCCTGGGTGAAGTCACTGAGGTAGTTAAACAGCTCAGCAGTGGCAAGTCCCTAGGGATTGATGAAATCCGCCCAGAAATACTGAAGGCTCTGGGTGTGGAGGGGCTGTCGTGAATGACACGCCTCTTCAACACTGCGTGGAAGTCGGGGAAAGTGCCTAAAGAGTGGCAGACCGGGGTGGTGGTTCCCATGTTGATTCTGAGCCAATTACAAGGGTATCACACTATTCAGCCTCCCAGGTAAAGTCTACTCTAGGGTGCTGGAAAGGAGGGTTCGGCCAATAGCCAAACCTCAGACTGAAGAGGAACAACGAACAAGCTCTTCACTCTCGCAAGGATCCTTGAGGGGGCCTGGGAATATTCCCATTCAGTCTACGTGTTTTTTTTTTGTGGATTTGGAGAAGGCGTACGATTGGGTCCCCCCAGGGGATACTGTGGGAGGTGCTGCGGGAGTATGGGGTGAGGGGGTCACTTCTCAGGGCCATCCAATCTCTGTACTCCGAAATCGAGAGCTGTGTCCAGGTTCTCGGTAGTAAGTCAGACTCGTTTCCGGTCGGCGTTGTCCTCCGCCAGGGTTGCAGAGGGTTTGCAGATTGGTGTGCTGAGGATCTCATCGCTGCTTTTTGCACATGATGTGGTTCTGCTGGCATCATAGGTCTGCGACCTCCAGCACTCACTGGATCGGTTCGCAGCCGAGTGTGAAGCGGCTGGGATGAGGATCAGCACCTCAAAATCAGAGGCTATGGTTCTCAGCAGGAAACTGATGTAACCGGGTAGGGAATGAGTCTTTACCCCAAGTGGAGGTGTTCAAGTACCTCAAGGTCTTGTTCGCAAATGAGGGAACAATGGAACGTGAGATTGGCCAGAGAATCGGAGTAGCGGGGGCAGTATTGCAGTCGCTTTACTGCACAGTTGTGATGAAGAGAGTTGAGCCGGAAGGCAAAGCTATCTATCTATCAGTCAATCCTCGTTCCTACTCTCACCTATGGTCATGAGGGATGGGTCATACCTGAAAGAACTAGTTCGTGAGTACAAGCGGCCGAAATGGGCTTTCTCAGGAGGGTGGCTGGCATCTCCCTTAGAGATAAGGTGAGAAGCTTAGCCATCTGTGAGGGACTTGGACTAGAGTCGCTGCTCCTTTGCATTGAAAGGAGCCAGTTGAGGTGGTTCGGGTATCTGGTAAGGCTGCCTCCTGGGCACCTCCCTAGGGAGGTGTTCCAGGAACAACCAGCTGGGACGAGGCCCCGGGGACGATCCAGGTCTAGGTGGAGAGATTATATCTCCACACTGGCCTGGGAACGCCTCAGGATCCCCCAGTCAGAGCTGGTTAATGTGGCCCGGGAAAGGGAAGTTTGGGGTCTCCTGCTGGAGCTGCTGCCCCCACAACCAGACCCCAGATAAGCGGTTGAAGATGAAGATGAAGAAAAGTAATGACCTGACGGTAACTACCTTTAACAGAGTTCCCAACACAGAAAACTGACAAATTTTGACACTTGAAAACTTTCTTACAGGTATTTTTCTTTCTCTTTTTGTTACTGGTCAACTTAATGTGTAGTATTTGGCAGCAGACAAGCTCTAACCCGAGACAATCATTAATTCCTGGTTTTGCTGAAAACTATGACACTGCTGTCCACTGACATTTGTCATAATATTACTTGTATACTGCAGCAAGGTGCTAGTATATGTGTGAGTGTATACAGTAGGTAGGTACATTCAAGACCCAACTGTCCCAAACGTTTTTGTTTTTCCAGCTCTGTTCATTCATGCCAGTTGTAAAAGTTGAGTTAGAAGATGAGCAGGACAGATATTTGCAGGATTGAGAAACGCTCCTCTTTATCATCTAAAGGACTTTGACCTTGAAAGACAGATGCTTCTTTACCATCAACCCCACTGAGTGTGTGTGATGGTGTCACAGGAACAGTATACAGACAAGATTACACAGAGAGCTGCCGGGATTTGTTTGTGGGCTGCCAGAATACTCATACAGCACTGATTTTACCAATTTAATACACACAGACAAAGACATATTTTAGTTATTTGTACATTAGTCAAATTGAGATATTTTGTAATTGGAAGTTTCTTTGTTGTTGGTTTCTGATTTGGTGCTTTGGTTCATGAAATGTTTCTTTCACTGCTTTTCTGCTTCTGTAACAGCAAATACACAGCTTTCTTAATAACTTTATGAAATATCCACTACACACATTATGTGCCTGTTGAATTTTTACTAATACTGTAATCTTGCAACTGGACTAACTTAACTTATTGTGTCATTTCTGGACACCAAAATCATGTTTAGTTAAATGTATTTCCTTACCTGCATTTGGATTCAGCTGTATGACAACACCCGTGAAAATAAGAGCTAAAGAGAAACAGCACAATACAAAATACATCAGTGAGGTGGGGTGACAACCCAGTATATACATACAGTAGATACACTGAATATAGATAACATATATGGACATAACACTTCTTTCTTCAGTAGATAACTCTAGCAAAAATCTGTTATACAGAGATGATCAACAAGGGTACAAAGGTCAGTGACTGACACAACACTGAACAAACTACCTGGTCTCAACTTGCAAAACTATTCAAACTAGCACATAGACTACATGTCTATGTTAAAATAATGGAGTACAATTTCACATTCTTTTGTCATATAAAATAGTTTCTGTGCTATTTAAATATTAATTTACGTCTTAGTCATCTAAATGTAATTGTATCTAGTTCATCCAAGAAGAAAGGATAATACATTTTAATACCTGACTATCTACTGTACATTTCAAGCAACTCATTTTAAAGAGTAACAGCCATTATTCATGTGACAGTAGAATAATTGCGAGGAGAAACTTAAGTGAGAAAACAGGAGCAGAAACAGAAATAGAATAAATGTATCTGTCTTTGAGGTAAGACGTTATCACAGCAAAATACTTCTGGTTGGTTGTTTTACATTTTATGAGTAATAAACTCTGCTTATGACTTACCAACTCCAGTGATGAGGAGGAGGAATGATGCAAGCACAACTCGTCTGTTTTTCTTCACAAGTGGATGGGACACCCATCTGAGCAAAATATTTTTTCAAGTAAATGTGTTTGTTGTGAGGGTGATAAGGTCTCTGTGTGTGTGTGCGTGTGTGTTTGAGTTGTCTGAGCTCACCCGCAGCAGTGTGCAGAAAGCTGTGTGACAGAACTCAAGGTGCTGAAGGACCACTGAGAGCTGCAGTAAGACAGATTCGCAGGGTCGCTGTGGGATGAGCAGGAAAACAAACTTTATCTCACTTTCAAAGCACATGCAGGTAACTAGGGTGGTGGTGTGGAAGTAAAAATCATATCAGCAGTTCTACCTACAGGACCCACCTGATTTTGAATAAGTTATTGAAAGAGGAATTGCCATTGCTGCCCAGGGCGTCTTCATTTTCCAGATTCTAAAGAGGCAGCAGATGATAAAGTAAAGATTTATATATATATATATATATATATAACTATATATATATATATATATATATATATATATATATATATATATATATATATATATATATATATATATGTCTGTCAAAGCTAACGCGTCGGTACCAACCAACATAGCTTGTCGAAGGAGGAGAAAAATTGGCATGACCATTTTCAAAGGGGTCCCTTGACCTCTGACCTCAAGATATGTAAATGATGAAAATGGGTTGTATGTGTACCCTCAAGCCTCCCCTTTACAGACATGCCCACTTAACGATAATCACATGCCATTATGAACCAATCATAGTCAAGTCAGCACACTGACACACTGACGGTTGTTGTTGCCTGCTGGGCTTCAGTTTGTCATGTTATGATTTGAGCATATTTTTTATGCTAAATGCAGTACCTGTGAGGGTTTCTGGACACTATTTGTCATTGTTTTGTGTTGTTAGCTGATTTACAATAATAAACATATACCTACATTTGCATAAAGCAGCATATTTACCCACTCCCATGTTGATAAAAATATTAAATCCTTGACAAATCAGATGAAAAATGTGATTACTTTGCAATTAATCGTCATTAACTATTACATAAACACAGTTGCTGTATGTATGTGTACCTGATACTTAAGGTTACTGTGTTCAGGGGAGCCAGCAGCAGCAGGTGAGGGATGAGTCTGAGGTTTGGAGAAAGTCAGAGGACCAAATGTCATCTCTCCTCCTTCTCTGTCCTTCCAGCCCTCAGTCTCTCCGTCAGATACAGCTCCATCCTCGTCTCCTTCCAACACAAAGGCATCATCGATGCTAAACTGCGTCGCCATGGTGACGGCCTCTTACACCCTGAGGTCCTGTGGCTTGATGCTCACTGATGATTCAGAGTAAAGATCAATGTTACTCACAGGTTAGAGAAACATGTCATCTTTTAAAGTCATGTCATCTTTTAGTGGAGACATTCACTGTCTGGGCTAAAATGTTAGTTTTATACATGTACATTTCGTTTTTACTGCTGTAAGCCTGTATGGTTAGTCGTTAAACGTTTAAAATAGAACGCGCACACATGGCTAGGCTATAAATGTTAGGCACAAACTTTAAAAAAAAGTATGGCGCTCCTTATCATCTAGCTATGTAATAAACTTTACCACTTTGTACAAAGCCAAAACGGCGAACAGAGCCATGAAGTCAGAAAATAACTACAGCCCAGTATCGACTTAGCCTACACATTTAAGCGGGTTGGACCTGTTATTTTAGTTAACTAAAATGAACTACTTAGCTAACTGGCTATGTTGTTGGTCTCCATTGTTTGTGGTCTTTCCGCTAGACGATCAGATGACCAGGAGGAAAACTTACTGTCTAAAGTAACATTAAACGTTTCCTTCAGGGAGGCTCAACTCGACTCCACGTCGTGAAAACACGAGTCACATCCTTGGACACGCTGGAAATCTCTACAAAGTCTTCCTACCACTCGTTGCTTTGCTCTCGAGTGCGAAAACAGAATTTGTAAAAGTTTTGAGCCCCTTCCTTTTTAACAACCGGCTCTCGATTACACACGTCTGATTACGCCCAAAGCTCTCTTCGGGAGTCAGTCTACTTAATCGAGTGTCGGATTGTCGATCGATTGTGAAACAAGGATACAGTCAAGTTATCCGGAAACGGTATGCTTCTTAAAGTATCAAAGTAAAAGTACTCAGTGTAACTATCGTATTATATCATTAGACTACCGTTACCTATGCTTTATGATATGTAAGCAACATTTTACTGTTGTAGGTAAAGCTTTTATATGACTGTTTTATCACTGCAACTAATAATTTTCCTTGTGAGTGTATATTCTTCATCAATTTGGTTGTTTTTGTAATTTTTTTTAAAATAACAACACATTCACAATACTTGTTTATTCAAGCAACAGCCCAACCTCAAGATTATTTTAAATTAATTAAAAATAATTAAAAGGAATACCAGCAAATCCTCACATTTAAGAAGCTGAAACCATGAAATGGTTGGCATTTTTACATGAAAGAAAATTAAAAAAAAAATTCTAATATAAATAAATAAAATAATTCTATATATTAGGTGGAGTAGTTTAATCAATAAGTTAACAAAACATATTTTATAAGGTCTTTGAATGTCTTTCATACAAAAATCTTGTAACTAGTAGCTGTTGAATAAATGTAGTGGAATCAAATGTACAATATTTAAATTCCACCACTGCTTCAAAATGATGGAGCAAATGTTTGAGCAAAATGAAATTACTGAAATGAAGTGTAGAAATATAGTGTTTAGTATTGATTGTGTAAAGTCCCTCCAGCTGAGGATCACAACAGCCACCAACAAATAAATTAAAAACTGTACTCAAAAAGATAATATTTTATTTAATCATCCCGTTAAAAGACTTATTGGCACACTGCCTCCACTAATTTGATACTTGACATGTTATTATTGTTGTTGTTCACTCATGTGCCAACACTGCTTTCTGCCAATTAGCACAAACTCGACTTGTGTTTGCCTTCCACTATGTTCTTGTCTGTGTATAGTACTCGATGCAACCTTTGGCAAAATCAAATTATGTAAAACACTCCAGGCAAAAACATTTTAATAAACAAAGTGAAAATGAGCCAAAATTAAGCTGCTTATCCACCCCAAATATTCATGACCATGTTCCACTTGTCAAGATTGAGCCACTATAATTAATGATAAAAAAAAATGGACTAAAGTATTGACATCATAAGCAATACAATATTTGCAATACAAAAATAAATGCAATGAAGGTAAAATAAAAACAGGAATATAAATCATTCCACTTGGTATCTGTTGCCAGCATGTGAAATCATGTGATTTCCAGCAAGTCAGAAGACCTGCATTATGCAAACAAACATCTCTAAACCAACAATCACAGATTAGTCATTGTTGGTTGCAGTTCAGAGGACCAGACAGTCAGAGGTGGTAGATGGAGTGAACAGTGACGGGTGTGGCAGAAAAAAAAAAAAACTGGTGACTGAATTTGTATTTGGAAATTCAAGAGGTATGAGTTGTTTAATGTTTCTCTGATATTTCTTGTTGATTAATCACTGAACCGAAGCATATTACTTATAATATATTATACATTATTACTATTCAACTATACTTTATCCTCTGAAGTTTCTTAGGGGATTATTCCCTGACAAGGGTGTATTTATTGCAAATGAAAGCTGGAGCTAAATGATCAAAGTTTAAATAGTTTTCATAGAGGGCAACATGTGCCACAGATTTCGTCACATTATTGATCTTTTTTTCCGACTTGGTGTCACATTCAGTTTGAAATCCTATCCTGCAAAACAACTTCATCAACTTTGCTGATGTTGCTCTGTTCTCTACATAAGATGAAACTACAGGCTGTACTTTGCCTCATGCTACAGCTCACTTTTGAGGTAAACTTACTGGCGACATGTAGAGCTCTTTATCGTTCAGACAGAATGTTTACCAATATCTTCCATCCATAGCCATTGTTATACTAGTTGAACAATGTACTTAAACCTCATCCTTCTTGACTCTTGAATTTGGCAGCTTTCCTTCACATGTTTAACAATGTGTTTCTATTTAGCTTTCTTCATGCGTAAATCTCAGGGTGGTACCTGGTTCCACTTTGGAGCTGCCCTGTCTCTCCTTTCAAACTGACTTCACTGGAGCGACCATCACCTGGCAATTCAATGGTCTTATTACATTTCCGTAACTACCATCACTATTATCACTGTATTGCAAAAGTAGTACAATTACACATGTATTCAGTTTTATCTCTTTCTGAATACAGGTAAAGATGTAAGTGTCAATGCCCAGTCGCCTAGCTCGCCTCGAGTAAAACAGGATGGCATGTATCTCTCTATATCCCCTGTTACCGCTGCCAACCAGGGCGAGTACTTGTGTTTGATAAAGGAGAACAATATGGAGATGATAAGGACATTCACTGTTACAGTTGATGGTGAGAATCACACACACTTCTCTTTTATCATGGTTGCGTCTAGAAGGTAACACTCAAATTGCAAAACTCTTGTGAGATGGTTAAGGTTAGGCATTGACCTTGAATGGTTAAGGTGAGACATTGATAATGTAAATGTTTAAGTTAAGGTTAGGTTATGTATATTTACAGTCAAAAGACTCTGACGTGTTTGTGCCTCTCTCTGCAGCATCAATTAGCTATACCATTAAGGTAATCGAAGGCTTCACCACTCACCTCCCCTGCCATTTCCCACCTTCCAGCCAAGTCAAGGCCAATGCACTCTGGTTTAAAGAGACAGGCTTTAACCAGAGGACACAGCTGAATACTGAAGATGATGAAGAAGATCAAACGGCTGATAATATGAGAGTGGAGCTGCTTTACCCACTTGACCATGATCAGACCATCATAATCAGAGACACTGTGATGGAGGATGCTGGACTTTACCTATGTCAGTCTGCTGAGGGGGAGACACTGAGCACTGTATATATCATTGTTGAAGGTGGGTTTGGCAACCTTTTATATACTTCTATGCTACTGCACAGTCTATGCTACTGCAAAAATGTGGTATTTTTATAAGAATCTTGTATTTTCGTTAGCGTAGAATGAGCCCTTCATATCTATATAGGTAGGGGGTAGCCCAGAATGGTCAAAACAAACACTGGCTCAAGAAAGAGCCTTTCACATTTTCATGTCACTACCGTGATACCACCCACCGCCATCTGACTTCCGCTGCTCCTAAAGCAGTATTACCATGGTAAGGACGACCTCTGAGAGAGTTACCAATAATGTTACCACGATGGTATTCAGTAGGTTGCAATCTGCAATAACACCACTACATATCACCAAATCCTACACACTGTACCTTTAACTTTCTTTCAGTTGCTCCTACCACCATTCCTCACTCATGCAGCGGTTTCACCACGGCGTGGGAGCCCTGCCAGGACGAGAACAGTCGCACAGGAGGACCCATGTTGCAGGAATCCATCACAGAGTTTTCCATGAAGCTGTATTCTTACCTCCGAGAATCACAACCCTCCAGCAACTTGCTCTTCTCTCCAATCAGTATCAGCGGGGTACTCTCCCACTTGTTGTTAGGTATGATAAAAGGAAGCAGGTTCCTCACTGTTTAAAACATCTTAATGATTTTTCATTATTCTTGTATATTCTAAAATGATTCTTATTTTCAACAAATCCCATAAAAGCTTCAACCAACAATGAGTACGTTGTATGAAGTATTGCCCAAGTGTCAAAAGTGTGATACAGCTTATTCCTCTGTGCCACAGATCTCCACTGTTGCAAAATGTGACATGTTGCTTCATTACAATGAACTTCGGCATTGTAGTTTACTTTCAGTGGATCCCATATACACCATCCTCCTGCCAGAAATACAAGACTTTCTAGTGCATCAAATCCTGAAAATAGTCCCCCAAAAACTTCTCCTCATGAAAAATATTTGCCGAAACTACAGGGCCCAGCTTTTTTATTTAAGTATATTCATTCATTCATTCATTATCGGAACCGATTACCCTATTCCGGGTCACAGGGGGGCTGGAGCTGATCCCAGCTGACATTGGGTGAAGGTGGGGTACACCGTGGACTGGTCGTCACACTATCACAGGACTGACACATAGAGACAGACCAGCCATGCTCACATTCACAGATAAGGGCAATTTAGAGTCAACAATTAACCTTGCCTGCATGTCTTTGGACTGTGGGAGGAAGCCGGAGAACCCAGACAAAACCCACCCTAAGACGGGGAGAACATGCAAACTCCACACAGCGAGGCTCCAAGCTGGATTCGAACCCGCGACCCTCTTGCTGTGAGGTGACATTGCTAAGCGCTGCATCACTGTGCAGCCCTGTATAGTGACATTTTGTCAAATATTTGTCAGATTTGTCAGAAGGAACAAATGGGCTTAGAGCTAAGAGCCACAGACAGGCAGGAGACTAATGCGTTGATGCTTTTTGACTTTTCATGGGATTTGTCGACAACAAGAAAAATATAGAATAACGCCTTAACTTATCCTTTAAGATTTTTTTGGTCTAATAAGTGTGAATCTGAGCAAGATGAACTTTTATATAACTTCGATGTTACATCAAAATGTTTCTGACTTTGAAATGTCACAGGAGTTTTTTCTGTACTTATAGTAAATGTCAGACATACCTTGCAGGTATCAATATCACTGTAAAGTTCAGTACATCTCTTTCTATACAGTCTTTTCTTCACTGTGCTGCCTTCAGGTGCACGGGGTGACACCCGTAAAGCCATTGAAAGGGCTGTCTGCGTGCCTCATGACTTCCACTGTGTTCACCACCAGATGAAGAAGCTGCGAGAGAAGCTGTCTGGCTCCTTGCTGATGGCTTCTCAGATCTACTATAACTCACGTATTAACAGCTGCAATCAGGGATAGATGCAGAGATTGAGTGCATACAAAAGGATCTCTGTCTCTGTGGCTTATCGTGGTTTCTCTGTTTCTTTTCTCAGATATGAATCTGAGCGAGTCATTTACTAACCAGTCCATCAAGTACTATGAAGCAAAGCCCACCATGCTGCTGGAAACCAGTGAGGAAAACACACAGATGATCAACAGCTGGGTGGCAAATAAGACCAATAATAAAATCCAACATTTGGTTGACTCTGTATCACCCAACACACAGCTGATGCTGCTCAACGCTGTCTCCTTTAGTGGTCAGTAGCCTATAATGTGTGTGCACAAGTGGGCGTATGTGCATGTGGAAATGGTGCAAACCTAATAAACTATATGTGTGCTTCAGGTCAGTGGAAGGTCAAATATGAAATGAAACCCAGGAAAGGACTTTTCACAAAACTGGATGGTGATTTGGTGATGGTGCCGCTCCTCTATCACGAGAAATACATGGCAACAATGATGAACATAGTTGAGCTAAAGGCGCAGGTGAGGAAAACAAATACCCACCATAACCCACCCATTAACATACCACACAGCAGAGGTCTTCATAGTGTAAGTAAGCTTGCTAATTCAGCATACTTTTAATGTTCAAATTTGCCAATATAATCAAATATATAGGCAAAAAATCCCAACAATTTTCAAACGTGGCTTGGGGCCCTTCTGTGTGGAGTGTGCGTTTTCTCCCCATGTTAACGTGGGTTTTCTCCGGGTGCTCCTGCTTCCTCCCACAGTCCAAAGACATGCAGGTTAATTGTTGACTCTAAATTGCCCATAGGTGTGAATGTGAGCGTGAATGGATGTCTGTCTCTATGTGTCAGCCCTGTGATAGTCTGGCAACCTGTCCAGGGTGTAGACCGCCATCGCCTAATGTCAGCTGGGATTGGCTCCAGCCGATAAGATAAACGATTACAGATAATGGATGGATGGATGAATACTGCCCACAGCTAACTACCAAACTAAAGGTTGTGTCTAGAAGGTAACTTGCAAATTGTGAAATCTGATGTGAGATCTGCAAAAACTCACTAAACTTGCTGCCAGCGACCTATCTTAATCTTAACCATTCATGGTCAGTGCCTAACCTTAGCTGGCTCCTTTCTAGACATGGCCCAAGACTCCATGGCAACATTATACTTCCTAACACAAATTCTCATTTTATTAATAATACTATTAAGCTTTTATATTTTGTCAATAAATACCATATACTCAAAGCTAGAATGCCTCAGACAACCCCAAATTTTCATTTATTTTGTGTTGAATTGCATCTCTTTGACTCTCATTATTTTTTGTATTTATCTCGTCTTTGCTCTTATATTATCCAAATCATGCCATATGTTGATGATCTCTAAGCTGTGACGTAAAATATTAATTTCCTTGTAATATATATATATATATATATATATATATATATATATATATATATATATATATATATAAACAAAAGCCGTAAAAATTCATTTTTATTCATATTTTGACATTTGAGTAGATGGGGTGGAGGGCCCAGCTGTCTCAGTGGTGTCTGGGGAGGGCACAGGGTTAGTTTGAAAACCCTTGCGATACAGTAACACCTGGATGTTTTATTTTCCAACAGGTGGCAAGGTTTTCTCTCTCGGGTAACAGCAGTCTTTACATCCTGCTGCCTCCTTCTAATGCAGTGACCGACTTGCAGCAGGTGGAGAAGATGATGACGGACACAGCTGTGCATCAAATGATAAAACAAATGAAAGCAAAACCTCCTCAGCATATTGAGGTCACTCTGCCCCAAATCAAGCTGGATGTCCAACCAGACATGAACATGCTTATCAAGAAATTAGGTTTGCTCATCTTCCCTGTTCTTTTTTGTTTGTCTAACTCATTTATACCACTATTTGAAAACCACCCATGCTTTCAGCTTGCGTAGGCCTTTATCTACAAGCCAGTGGAGAGCCATTAACTATCATTTGTGAAATAAGTATAGCCTCTGTTCTTTGAGCTCCCTGTTTCTGACCCATTTACTTTGCTTTTGCTCCAACCAGGCCTGTCGTCGCTCTTCGAGGCTCCCAACATGTGTGGCCTCTACTCCAGAGACAGGTTGGTTCTGGACGATGCCAGACACAGAGCCTTCCTCGCACTGACCGAACGAGGAGTTGAGGCCGGGGCCGTCACCTCTGTGTCCTACTCTCGTTCCTTCCCTTCCTTCTCCGCCCTGCGGCCTTTCATCATGCTGCTGTGGAGCGACCGGGCCAATGTGCCACTCTTTATTGGCAGAGTGACTGACCCATGAGAGACAGAAAGAGAGGGGAAGAAGACACTGAAAAGAGAGAGGGAGTGGTGATGTAACAGATGGGAAAAATGTCAGGAAAGAATCAAATAAAAACAAAGGCTGTCTGGTAGAGCGGAAGTACATTCAATAATCTTACTGTGCTTTAACACAATATCAATTCAGTATACGTATTGCTTCAAGTTGTTACTAAAGCAAGCAGTGACGGCCACAAAAACATACATCCAGACCTGGTTGTGGATTGTTTTCAAAGATGATGATGAATAAACACACATTAACACACACATGCCTGTCTTGTGTTTTTGAAGAATGAAGCACAATTGTGGCTCATTCAAAGGAAAACAGACGACCACTGAAACAACTTCAATTTATTTTGCGAAGTAGTTACACAAACCCACCACAGGATGGCAGCCATACTGTGTGATTGACATTGACAGTGAATACACAGGGACTGCAGTAGTGAAATCCCCAACTCATGCGCCCCTGCCCTCTTGCATCATAACCACTGATTTTCAATTTAAGGAAGACGAAGTGTCAAAATCTGTGACAGTAAAGGTTTTGTATTTTTAAAGCAAGAGCTTGCTTGGTAAAGCACAGCAACTGAGCAAAAAATACCCTGAATCATCGTATTCACAAACAAACAAACGTACACTGATGGCATAGACTGTAAACACATCAGCATTCAGAATGATCAGCTATGGTTGCACTCTATTATACAAGCTGATAGTGAATGCTAAACATGCAGCTGTATTGCAGATAAAATGATTACATAAGCAAAGCGGGGTCAATAGACAAGAGTCAGAAAATTTTGTGACTGTAAACAAAAACCAGCAGATCCAGAGACAAGAATAAGCAACCATCCAGCCTGAAATGTGAACTCTATTAGATCACTGTCACCCAGCCTCGCCCCAATCTAAGTACTGAGTATTCCCAGAAATACATCTTTGATGCCTGGATAACGTAATGTTGTTGTTTTGGTTTGATTATCTCACTGCCGACGTGCTGGGAGTTCTGATGTGCATAGAGAAAGTACAGAATAAACGTTGCCCAACTCTCTCGTTAAAGTCATTTAAGGTCTAACTGAGGATGTGTTTAAACGTACGGTACACCACATAATCCAAGCTTCATTAAGCCCTTTTTTATTTTAAACCTTATTCACCACTGAAGGATCCATTTTTTTTTTTTGCAGCCAACGAGACATTCACAAGGTTGTTGAAGGACACCAAGAATATGAGCAGCCGGATCGATTCAACAGTTAGAAAACTCCCGGAGGCCACTGACCGACTGTGGGTGTGCTTTCGTGAACCGGTGTATGGCCAGAGCTGTAGTGATGGATGAACCAAGGGAGTACATTTGATATCCTGGCAGGTATTTTGACGATTCAGTAATAGTCTAGCCCATATACACCATTCACATACAGAGATGTGCATCGATAGACATAACAGGCATGTGAGTTTAAGTGTGCAATCTAGTTTTTCAGTCTCTTGGATCCTGACCTGTGATCTTCCCCTGTCCCCTGCTGCCATGCATGCAGGGTGAAATCCCTCTGTACCTCCTGAGGTTAAAATATAGGAGGGGGGGGGGGGGGGGGGGGGCTTCTACTAACAGCACAATTTATCTCAGCAGGTAATCATGTGTCACAGGCATGGACACCGTTGTCTCGGTGTCTCCTGTCCAGACCTGATATTTAATAGGTCAGAAGTAATGGGATGAGTGCAACATTGATCACAGCAGTGACTCCAGGTAATGGTCGATTTCAGCCAAATTTCTGACAGAACTTTTTAGATCCTCTCAAGAACAGTGTCTGAGGGTGTGCAAAGGTGAATTAGGGGCATTTTTGAGCTTCTGGGCAACCATAAATCAAATACCGAGCATTTTGTAATTAATACATTACTGCTGCGATATTGCCGTGCAGGGAGAAAATGTTGCATCATCATGACTGACTGGAGCCAGTGCTTGAAGTAAAACCTAGAAGTGAATGAGCTCAATTACAATATGCTAAGTGAAAAAGCTAAGTTGTTTTTTTTTTTCATTTGATTTAATGCCTTATTGTTATTTAGTCTTCATTATGTATTCATTATGTATGTGTTCCTTTTGGAAAATTGTTAATAAGGACCAAAATAATTTATGACTACTGCTACTACTAAAAGTGGAAAAGAAACAAGTGCCAATACTCCCCTTATTCACATGTCGGAGTACTGGATAGTATCCAAGTTTTTGACAGTGAATAAAACATAGGCTATTAGGTGAGAGATACTGTAATGGTGCCAGAAGATGGTGGTAGATAAAGAAAACAAACTGATAAATGCAATGCCACATACAAGCGTTGATGCCTGCAGTAGGCCAACAACTGTGTGAAAATGGCCAAGGCCAGATTTAAGTGCAATTCATATGTTTACGTCATTGGTATAAGAGAATATGTAACGAGACAGAGAGCGATTCCCAGGGTGTCAGATACCAACGCTTTGTCACGGTCATTGGTGTGCGATACCGCCACACAAGGCACCCTTTAGCGCCATAAGAGATGCACCAAGCTTTCCATTAACTACAACGTAAACTCATCTGCAGCAACAGTAAATGCTCAGAGAAAGGGTGCTGGGAAGGGAGGGGATGGGTCCAACAAGCACATGGCTTTCATCCAGGAGACCGATGTTTGTGTTCTGTGCATTAAGTTTCACTTTCACGTTTCAATTGGCTGTTTGTATCCCATATTCACAACGTTCGGTGTCATTTTCACTTTATGAACATAATACTTTTAAGCCCAATTATAGTGACTTTGTTTGTGAAGGCTCAGTTATGAACTGAACTGATGAAGCTTCTTGGATGAGAAGTAAAACGTCTTCAAGAATCAAAACCAAGTCCAGTTGCTGCTGATTTAACCCTTACTTGTATAGTGGCTTTGATGCCAAAACTTAAATTGATGCCACAGGCTGTGACAAAGCAGCAGTATGTGACGAGTTGGGATAAGAACGTGTTGGCTCAGAGCATGATGGCAACTTGTGAGAAGCGCCGATGCATAATAAAAAGAAACGATACACTAAACACTACTACACTACTAGAGTAAAATACAGAAGAGCTGGTGTTGTGTCAAAACTGTTTCCCCATCAATATGCGTTTCCCCCTACCTAAACCTGAATCAACCCTTAACCTGAACCCTAACCACCAACGGGGGCACTATCATTTTAACAGGAGGAAAACAGACTTAAACATAACACGGGTTCCTTTCGAGCACGCGTTGGAGCAAAATTGGAGTCACTGAGGTAAACCTGCTTGGATCCTGTTGAAATCTGGTTTATAATGCTGCAACAAAGTATAGCTACAAACAGCACTTCCAAAAAGCAATATCCATTCAGCCTTTCATCAGGAAAAGAGCAGTCAGAGGTGACACATCAAGGTATATTCCATGCTTAAAGTTGCTCTATGACTGTCTGACAATGGGGATGGCAAAAGGTCTGGCACACATGACTGACAGCTTGTCAGCGTCCCCCAGCCAGGAACGCTCACACCACTGAGGCCTGCGGCGGTGGCAGCGGCTGCAGCAGCAGAGGATTTCTTGTCCTTTGTTATTATTTCTTCACACCTCTGTGGTTCTAAAGTTGGACGGAGACATTTTGAATGGGGCCCTGACGTGAATACAGAGAGACACACTGCACAGACAGAAATGTAGGCACTCATATGCTCATAGCCCTCATGCACACATGCACATTCACACACACAAACTGACATGTCTGATATGAACGTGTATAGAAAGCCACTGTCACTGAAAGACAATGAAAGACATAAGAACAAGAACACTGAAACGGTAAAGGTACGAATCCACCAAATGGATCATTTTGTGCTTTATAATACGGTGTGTTTTGCATCAGATCAACAACCACTAAATTAGAAACTTCTCATTACATGACATTCCCGCTCTTGTAACTACATACCACATTATGAGTCACTAGCGTGCACATACCTTTGGCGCCTTTCACTGAATGAATTTTTGAGTACATTAATCTCAAATCTCTTCATGAGGTGTAAATTCGAATGACAGAATATGAGCGACTTCCACAATACAATAAGGTCTAAAGCACAATTTTGTGAGTATTGTTTTGTTACGTCAACACTTTAATGAGGACATTGTCACAATTTGGTTCACCTTTAAAAAAAAAAAAAATGTATTCAGATTACACCTTATTACCATCACTAATATTAGTATATACTAATACTTGGTGCAGTAATTATTGGCGCTATTTTCAACAATATTATTGCATGTTTTATCCTTTGCTCTATTACTGATTTACTTGGTCTCTGTTATCAACCATCTTTCAGTGAGACATATGTGTGTGTGTTAGTGCGTGTGTGTGTTTGTATGCATGAATGTCTTGTGTAATCTAGTCCGTTTTTTCACTGCTCGGGGCTCCTTGCTGTGTGAGCGTATGCCAGTACTCCACTTTCTTCCCTTTGTTTTTGAGACAGTCAAACCAGTGTCTGAGTCTCTGTCCGCTTGCATTGATGCCCAGCTCCACTCCACCTGCACACAGAGAGGCAGGAAACAGAGACGAATCAGGGGGAATTGTTCTTGGAGGGTAATGAAAGGAGACAGAAATTGGGAGAAATCTAGGACAGGAATGAAAGAAAGAAAGGAGGACACAGATCTTTTACTTTAAGTTAAAAGTGCAATGTAAAAGAAAATACTCCAGTACAAGTAAAATGTCTACAGAAAAGCATCCCTTGTGACTGATATATTATTATAAAGTTGCAAGAAAAAGTCTGTGAATCCTTTAGGATTACTTGGATTTCTGCATATATTGGTCATAGAATGTGTTCACACAGTCACACAGTCTGCTTAAACTAATACTGCACAAAAAAATACATGTTTTCATGTTTTTTTGAACACAACATGCAGACATTCACAGTACAGGGTGGAAAAAGTATGTGAACCTTTGGATTTAATAACTGGTTGACCCTCCTTTGGCAGCAATAACCTCAACCGAACGTTTCCTGTAGTTGCAGATCAGACCTACACATCGGTCAGGAGGGATTTTGGACCGTTCCTCTTACATAACTGTTTCTGTTCAGCAGTATTCTTGGGATGTCTGGTATGAATAGTTTAAGCAGACTGTGTTTGTCTATTGTTGTCACATAAATTGGTCATAAATTGTTGTAACACATTTTATGACCAATTTATGCAGAAATCCAAGTAATCCCAAAGGGTTCACATACTTTTTCTTGCAACTGTATATTATACTATTTAATTGTCAATACTAATGCATCAATGCACATATAGCAGTTTACTGGTAACACATCATTTTTCTACAAATTTCATGGTAACTGGGTGATAATTAGCAACTCTGGACTGACTCTAGACTTTTATTATTAGCATTTTATATCTATTATAAACATTATTTAATAATTATATTCCACTATTTCCCAACAACTAGCAGGTAATTTATTTAATTCACTTCTAAGAAAAGAAAAGAAAATTAATTGATATGTTTTATTTCCATGTCTTCTAATAAAAAAGCCCCCTTAATTATGACATTAACTACCAGGTTACATTTGTGTAGATAATAAGTCACAATGGTGAGATCTGTATCTGATCAAAAGTGTCTTCTTTTAGTTTTCCACCTCCGATGAAAAGCAGCGCACAGAAGCATCTCAAGCCCAGGAAAAACGACCTGATTGGGCTTAAAACTACTTTGTTTATAAAGTGAAAATGAAACATTTATGCCAATAAAGATTATTATTATTATTATTTGACAGGCAGACAGACATGGGAGACAAATTCCTCTAGGCAGAGAGAAAGAGAAATACACTGCTAGCTGGGGAATTACAAGACAGAGAGACTTAGATAACAAAAGATTTATTGAAAGAGCATGTGGGGGAATAAATATGCAGAGAAGCAGGAAATGACTCAGGTGAAAGTGAGCGGAGGTGACGGAGGTGTTGGTGGAGAGGCCGATTATAAGACAGAGAGACGCAGGCAGTTGTCACAGCGAGGTTATTGCAGAGCCATTCCCTTGGTTGTGATTGCACAGTTAATGGAGCGTGAAGTTTTAAACACTGTATTTTGGCAATGCTGCCTCCTAACAGCGCCGTGGAAAATAACAGCCGCGGGTGAACAAGGCTCGATTGTCGATCAGCGACTCATCTGAGCTCGGCGTTGAAGGCTGCCTGAGATGCTGCCTCTGGAAGGAGAGGAACCGCCTTAAGGTGTTTCCTATCTTGCATTCTCATTCCCTTTCCTGTCGCATACAGACTCGAATGGCTCTGAGAGCAGGTCAAAACCTGTTGACAGAGTTTCGATAGGATAATCAAGCACAGCACTTGGTCACCTCCACCCACCACGACACTCCCACCACCTCTGAACAGAGATCGATGGAGTGTTCGCTGAGCCTGCGGGTTGCCAGTGAAAAATGGTCAGCCGTCCTGACATGCGGTTGGGGACAGAAGAGGGATGAGGAACCAGAGCCGATGGAGATGGCCCAGTCGAGGGCGGGGCTGACACTCTGGCTGGCGAGCAGGTGTGCAGCCACACTCAAAGGTTCGACCCTGTTCTCTCTCTGCTTATTTTTACCCCTCACAACAGCTGCACATCTGCCTCTTTCAACCCAAACAGCAGGTATCTAGCACAACTGTAGACCTGAAGGCGTATCATCGATAAATTTTAGGAACTTTCCAAAACCCGACAGTACAATAAGCATTCCCACTTCCCCTAGCAGTTGGCCAGGTGTGCAGAGGTGACAAAGTATGTAGGATTTTAACTTTTCACTCTAAGTTTCTTTTAATTTTTCACACACATCTACTTGCGTTACTTTTGCCGTGTACAACACCAACAGGTGACTGCAGCACTATGAATGCCTTTCAAGAGAGAACAATGTGTGCGTCATCATCCACATTTGTGTGAATCAGTGCGTCTCTCCCCTCTCTTTTCAAGCATGGCCCGGTACAAACATTTTTGACTTTTTTTGTGCAGACGTTTTCATAAGAACCAATTTGTTTGTAGCACACAAAACCCTGAAAACAAAATAACCTGAAACTTTAAGAGCTGGTCTCACTGAATGTCTTTACTCCTGGTTAAAAAAAGGGTAAAGAAAAATTTAAAAAACTGCCTAAAGACTGCTTTGACTTGGAAGCAAAAAGTCTCATCAAACAATCTAAAATAAAAAAGCAACAGGCACACCTAGCATAGCCACATACATGCCCTGACATTTTAATTATTAAGCAGTGAAAAGACTTTTTCTCAACTATGTGAATTAAAACTTATTGAACAGCTTTTAATCCAAACTGTTTAAATGATGTTCATTTTAATGATGAACATCAGCAGACCTGAAATAAAGGTGCAATTTACTTGCAATTTCCTTATTAAGACTTTAAATGAAATTTGATTTGACAAGACTTTTGATGAAAGAGACAGAATTTGACTTGGACTTGTCCAACTCTTTTACCTTACTGCATGAAACTCATTGGAAATATTCTGCGTCAGGTAACATGAGCCTGTAACTGTAGCGTTTTTTTAAAATCTGTCATCCAATAAAAATCATTACACACAGAAACCTTGTACATTGAGTCTAATGTTATTAATCTCTTTGTTCAAAAATTTGCTGTACAACACAAAACTGAATTCATTATGAGGGTGCAATGGGGGGTCCAAATGTAGCTAATGAATGACATTAGCAAAAAGCTATCTTGAGCACAACGGCTACTGTTTAATCTTCCATACATCCTTTGTTTCGCAACCATCCCTGATTCCAAGCACCTCTCACAAAAAAAGTGCTTTGTGCTGGGAGACGATGTGAATGTTAATCATGCAATACTGGATGATGACGTTTGCACAGATGGTGGCTCTGAGTTGTCAAACAACCCTCTTTTGGCCTTTGACGGATGCAAAAAGATGCAGAAACTCAAACCTGCTCCAAAAACTACATGGTCGGCATGTAAACGTGACTGACACATCAGGAGGACGATTTCTGTCGGAAAATACTGACTTGGTCTACAAAGGCCTTAAAAGCAGAGTTGGCGGCCCACTGCGTTTAAAATGTATGTACTTAATGTACAGTTGAATCACTGAATTTTATAAATACATTGATGTATAAACTGTATTTTATGTTAAAAACCTGTCTGCTTCTTGGCACCAGTGCTGATCTGGGGTGTCGGACTGACTCCCCCACAGAGAGACTGAATTTTATAAATACATTGATGTACAAACTGTATTTTATGTTAAAAACCTGTCTGCTTATTGGCACCAGTGCTGATCTGGGGTATCGGACTTACTGAGACTTGATTTGAACTTGTCTAAACTGACTTGCACCAAAGAACTTAAAGAGAGTTTTGGTATCTGTAGTGTCTCTTTAGTTTCTTTAACAGTTATATTATGTTTTCTGTGAGGTTTTACAAGATGACGTGGGCATTGTAAATATTTAACACGACACAGCTCACTCAAAATCGGAGGTTTTGGTTTGATTCATGGTCAAGATGAAATTTCCCATCTCTCCTTGTGTATTGATCTTTCTCACAAGTCATCCACTTGATTTATTGCCCGTGTTGTCATGTGTACTTTTGCCCTCACATTTATTCTCTTATTGTTCAGGTTTCTCCTCCATGTATCTCTGAAATCTCACCTCCTCTCCCTGTGACATCCTCTGCATCTCCAGCTAAGCCTGTTAGCCCACTTGTTATTGCTCTCACTCTTACACAAGCACACTGGGATTATGTTCACTCTACCTCTTTATCAACTCATTTTCTCCATTCTTCTTTGTCTCTGTGTCATTTTTCTCCCAGCCCCATTTAACTTAACTGGTAGGCTGATGTATCTGTACCTGTAATGATAATGGTCAGGGGAATGGCCGTTATCTCGGGCTGTACATTACACTGACGGCCTTTTCTCCCAGCAGGGTTAACAACTCACTGGGCTTATCTAAACATTGGTTGTCTCCCATCAACCCACCCACTCACAACCTCACACTAATGTGCGTGCACACACACACACACACACACACACACACACACACTGGGCTGAGTAAAACACTTTGATCTGAAGGCCTTCCAGCTCACAGGGTGGTAATCCATTCTCACTGTGCCTCCCCACTAGTTCCTCATCACTCCCTAAGCTCCCATGTGCTCCATTGCCATGATATACACATCAGGCCATGCCAAAGCTGTTAAGTAGCCTGACGAAGCAGCGGCAATCTGATGTGCCAAGCCCACGAAGGATGGGGATCCTTTTTGATTTCTAAAGCGGTTCCTTTTCCACTCAAAATCTCCTTTGCTTGGGCAAATCGTTCTCCTCAAGCCTCATAATTACCCCTCATCTCTATGCATTTCTTTTTTTAATTCCTCTCTTCGCCCACGCTCGGCCTGGTTTTTTATGTTTTCTGCAATTGCGCCGCATTCATTCCAACAATCTTGTACAGTCATCTAATTTGCTGGAGCAGCTCCTCCCCTGTACTCCTCAGTTTTTTTTTTTTCTTCTCAGCCTACCTATGAAGTCGTTGCTCATTCCCAAGTCGTAGTCCCACACAGAGATCTCCAGGGTTTTCTTCGCCAGCTGGTCCAGGGTAACTTCGTATGAAAACTCCTGTGCAGGTGGTGCACACAAGAGCATATCTAGATCAATGATTCATTAGCATGAGAGTTGAAAGGGACTGTAATTTACTGCATTATCACAGAAACATGCAAAGTGACACTGAGAACACATTCAAGGACGACATGTCAGATTTGCATTGATTGCCATGCTTATCCAAACCTCAGATACACCACAGAACATCTTCTTGAGCTCAGTAAAGAAAAGCAAGTGTATTGTAGTTATTTGTAGAGCAGGAGACAAGCTGTACCTCATTGAATTCGGGGTTGAGAGTCTTTTTCTTCACTGAAGTCTTGTACTTGGACTTTTTCCCCATATCTGGCTGCAAAATGCTGAGAGAGAGAGAAAAAAGAGTGCTAAAGCTAAAAAGAAGACATACATTCACGGAGAACTTGCACACTCTTCAGGTCACGACAAACCTCAGGATGACACAGCCTGAACTTAAGGGAATAGTTTGACATTTTGTGAAACACATTGATTTGCTTTCTGGCCACTGGGTACATAGATGAGAGGAACGATAGTCGAAATATAGACATTTAGAGGTGCTGTTTGGAGAGTTTTTTACAGAAGAGAACCTCAAATGCAATGGGCAAAAACCATGCTGTTTTTTAAATACAGTATAAATGTGTTATTTTCAGCTACTCTAAAAATAGTGTATTTGAATATTTCTGCATACCGGGGTTCCTAAACTGACATAATTTGGGTATCACTGTAAAGCTCAGACTCTTGTGGATCCAATGAGCCCAATTGTATTCATGTATGATGATGTTAGTCCCCAAAGTAGCCACTTAATTGTACTGAGACCATTTTTGAAACTTGACCTCACTGTATAAAATGACCTGTGGTGACTTCTAGGAAAATCACAGCCTTGTGAAATGTTATAGCCACAAACTAGAGACCTAGAGCTTTCAGAGGATGGATGGCTTTCCAAGGTAGACTGACAATAAGGAGGTTTCTGAGCAGTTTCCAGAACAGAAGTGCTCTCCATCAAATTGCCAAAAAATGGGATTCCTGCAGAAATCTCAAAATGTCAAACCAAATCACAGCGTGGCTTTTTCTGTGGTGTTCCTCAATGTCTTGGTGTCTTAATGTGGTATTTTGGAGGAATTACTGATCATTTTTAGCACCAAATATGTTTAACAAATGGTACCAACCCAAAAATTGCAACATATGAGACATAATAGAGCATGGGGATGGCCATAATGTGCTTCTATCATAATGTTCAAAACCCTAGTACATTTTTGCAATTCATTCATTTCATTATTTCTGATTTATGACTAGAAAAAAATTTGACACAGTGCTGAGCTGCATCTCAAATTAATCTTCAGGTTCCCAGGTTTCAGATGATGTTCACCACTTCTATGTAACATCTACTGCTGACCTGTTATCTCCACCTAAAACCTACTGTAGCACACTAAAAAAGACAAAAACAGATTTATTGTGAGTCTCAGAGGATTTTTAACCTTTTGCTCTGTTGTAACAGTGAGCTTTGCTGAATGGCAGAAACAAAGTAAGATCGAAAATTTGCAAAATATCTTTCTGAGATAATATGTGACCCAGAAGTGTTTTGAACAAAGACTGGAACCGTGAGAGAGTGAGAGAGAAACCGAGGGAGACAGTAGACCACAGCAAGATCGTAATCATGCCAGTGTCGGAGGACTGCTCGCTCCAGCAAAGAGGCAACAGAGGAATCGCTAAAGGGCAATGAGAGTCATCATCAGCATAAATTTCAAGTCAAGATGTTCAGGGGGGAGTGAGATATCGCACTCTTCCAGACTCCCCCCCCCGGTAGTGACGAATCCTGGCCTGACAGCTGATGCATGGGATGGGTTTGGGGGTTGTCACTGCAGTGCTGGAATCAGAGCGAGTAAAGGATGGAGGGATGGAGGTAGGGAGGAACAGGAGGAGGAGGAACTGATAAATGGTGGCACAAAGACTTGAGACACTTTACCTTGTCAGTGATGAAAAAGATTTTCTTCAGGATAGGAAATGAGATAAAGTTGTACTTATCAGTGACAATTATGAATTCAGTGCTGCTATTTGTTGTTGTTGACAACTGAAAGATGCAAATAAACATGGTTTACTGTAAGTCATAACGTTAGAGCTGCAACAATGAATTCATTTAGTTGTCAACTATTAAATTAATCTGCAACTATTTTGATAAATTGATTAAATCGGTTTGACTAATTTTCCAAAGAAATCAAAGTCAAAATTCTCTTATTTAAGCTTCTTAAATGTGGATATTTTCTGGTTTCTTTCCTCCTCTATGACAGTAAACTGATTATCTTTGAGTTGTAGACAAAACAAGACATTTGAGGACCTCATGTTGGACTGTGGGAAACACTGATCTGCATTTTTCAACATTTCCTTACATTTCATAGACGAAACCGTTAACGAAAAGAAAGTAATCAACTTTATATTATATTATATTATATTATATTATTTTATATTATATTATACACATTATGTTATATTCATTGAAAATGAAAATAACCTTTAGTTGCCCTACATAAGGAAACGTAAGGGATAATGTACAGCGAGCTGGTCATTGTTGTGAAATAAACCCCAGCAGGTGCTGCATTGCCCTAAAGGAGTTTATTTCACAACAATGACCTGCTAGCTGTACAAATCCCGTTTATTACATGGCTACGTTCTTAAAAAAATCAATATAAATAAATGGTCCGATATTAGAATTACGCCCATAGCAATGGTCTACTATACATAACAACAGTCTGCTATACATAACAACGGTCTGTTATACATAACAATGGTCTGCTATACATAACAACGATCTGCTATACATAACAACAGTCTGCTATATATAACAACAGTCTGCTATACATAACAACGGTCTGTTATACATAACAATGGTCTGCTATACATAACAACAGTCTGCTATATATAACAACAGTCTGTTATATATAACAACAGTCTGCTATACATAACAATGGTCTGCTATACATAACAACAGTCTGTTATATATAACAACAGTCTGCTATACATAACAACGGTCTGCTATACATAACAACGGTCTGTTATACATAACAATGGTCTACTATACATAACAACAGTCTGCTATACATAACAACGGTCTGTTATACATAACAATGGTCTGCTATACATAACAACGATCTGCTATACATAACAACAGTCTGCTATATATAACAACTGTCTGTTATACATAACAATGGTCTGCTATACATAACAACGATCTGCTATACATAACAACAGTCTGCTATATATAACAACGGTCTGCTATACATAACAACAGTCTGCTATATATAACAACAGTCTGCTATATATAACAACGGTCTGCTATACATAACAACAGTCTGCTATATATAACAACAGTCTGCTATATATAACAACAGTCTGCTATACATAACAACAGTCTGCTATACATAACAACGGTCTGTTATACATAACAATGGTCTGCTATACATAACAACGATCTGCTATACATAACAACAGTCTGCTATACATAACAACAGTCTGCTATATATAACAACGGTCTGCTATACATAACAACAGTCTGCTATATATAACAACAGTCTGCTATATATAACAACAGTCTGCTATACATAACAACGGTCTGCTATATATAACAACAGTCTGCTATACATAACAACAGTCTGCTATATATAACAACGGTCTGCTATACATAACAACGGTCTGCTATACATAACAACGGTCTGCTATACATAACAACGATCTGCTATACATAACAACAGTCTGCTATATATAACAACAGTCTGCTATATATAACAACAGTCTGCTATACATAACAACAGTCTGCTATATATAACAACAGTCTGCTATATATAACAACGGTCTGCTATACATAACAACAGTCTGCTATATATAACAACGGTCTGCTATATATAACAACGGTCTGCTATACATAACAACAGTCTGCTATATATAACAACAGTCTGCTATATATAACAACAGTCTGCTATACATAACAACAGTCTGCTATACATAACAACGGTCTGTTATACATAACAATGGTCTGCTATACATAACAACGATCTGCTATACATAACAGTCTGCTATATATAACAACAGTCTGCTATATATAACAACAGTCTGCTATACATAACAACGGTCTGCTATATATAACAACAGTCTGCTATATATAACAACAGTCTGCTATACATAACAACGGTCTGCTATATATAACAACGGTCTGCTATACATAACAACAGTCTGCTATACATAACAACGGTCTGCTATACATAACAACGGTCTGCTATACATAACAACGGTCTGCTATACATAACAACAGTCTGCTATACATAACAACGGTCTGCTATACATAACAACAGTCTGCTATACATAACAACGGTCTGCTATACATAACAACAGTCTGCTATACATAACAACGGTCTGCTATACATAACAACAGTCTGCTATACATAACAACGGTCTGCTATAAATAACAACAGTCTGCTATACATAACAACGGTCTGCTATACATAACAACGGTCTGCTATACATAACAACGGTCTGCTATACATAGCAACGGTCTACTATACATAACAGTCGGCTATACATAACAACAGTCGGCTATACATAACAACGGTCTGCTATACCTAACAACAGTCTGTTATATGTACATGCCAACGGTCTACTATACATAACAACAGTCTGCTATACATAACAACAGTCTGCTATACATAACAATGGTCTTTTATCCATAACAACGGTCTGTAATACATAGCAACGGTCTACTATACATAACAACAGTCTGCTATACATAACAATGGTCTGTTATACGTACATAGCAATGGTCTACCATACAGCACAACGGTGTGCTATACATAACAACGATCTGCTATACATAGCAACGCTCTGTTATACATAGCAACGGTCTACTATAAATAACAACAGTCTGCTATATATAACAACAGTCTGCTATACATAACAACGGTCTGCTATACATAACAACGGTCTGCTATACATAGCAACGGTCTGTTATACATAGCAACGGTCTACTATACATAACAACAGTCTGCTATACATAACAACAGTCTTCTATACATAGCAACGGTCTGTTATACGTACATAGCAATGGTCTGCTATAAAGAAATAACAGACCGTAGAATACTGTGATTGACCAATCAGAATCGAGTATTCAAGAACACTGTGTAATAAAACGTATTAATATATTTATGATTTCGTCTTAACCAGGATTGACCAAAGGAGCCTCAATATCAGAGTTCGTTCCAGATGCTCACAGCAATCAGCCAAGAGTTTATGAGATAAATCTGAGGGATCACATGATGGTTACAGGACCTCTAAGAAACAATAATATAGACGTTTTGTCTGAGTGAATCTGAGATGGAAAAGCCATTCTTTGGTTGACCTGCTCACCTCCCATGTCTACATAACTAACTAAATAACCAGTCAAGGGAGGTCGCAAGCAGACATCGCTATATTGCTCACCATAAATTTGTTAAAGTATTCAAATATGATGATCCTGTGGTAGGTGGGATAGAAACAGGAGCTGAATCTGTATACAGGTGGGAGGTGTCTAGTTTTGTCAGCCACAGTACAATAACCTTAAGACTTAACATTGTGGAAAAATGAGGACACTGGCTATCTGGGGCGAATAAATACAAACGGTTCAGTGGCTAAATTTGTGCAAATTACATGAAAATTTGCATGAAGCCTTTCTGTCTGCACACATCTTTAAAGGTTATTCTCCCCTCTTCGGTGAGATGCCCTCTGGACAGACATACACAGCAGATAACTTTTGAAATTATTTTGTACATATTACTAATAAACTTACTGTATACCTGTTACACTCCCAATTACAGTGTTGTTAAGTTGATGACGTGTTACCAGTCACAGGCTCTGTTAGTGGTTTATTGTATATTAAAAAGGTCAATTTCTCCATAAGCTAATCAGCATTAAAATACCTGAAGCTGATACAAAGGTGTGACCGCCTTCACAAGAAAGGAAATGAGAAGAAAGGAAGAAATCCGTGGAGAGAGGCGTCCAAACAAAGCGTTTATTTGACCGGCAGCATGTGAGAGGGTGAGGTGAAAGCCCGGGGGACGTCTCAGTCTGAGCTGTGCCAAATCACATTTTGCATGCTGCTCCGAGGCCGTTCAGACTGGGGATTTCCAATTTCCAAAATAACAAGACATCATTTGACAGCAGCATTCATAATAATGATAGCATAAATAAAAGTATTCTGTACAGCAGCAACCAAACTATGGTCAAATTACCGTAGAAAATTCAATGTGAAGAATAATTCATAACATGGAAGGCTGGCCTATAGAGATAGAGGGGGATTATCCTTCCAGTTATTGTTGGTGGTTTCTTTAAAAACTAGGTCAAAATACAATAAACTCACATTTTTCTGTGCTTTACACATTCACTATTTTAGCCAAACATGTCCGAAACCTCTACTGACTGATGAGGTTAACAGAGATTGACAGGTGCTCCTCTGTATAATGATGATGATGATGATGATGATGATGTTTAAATATTGCTCCATACATCTATTTTGTTTTTCTCATAGCAGTACGGACAAGACAGGACAGCTCTTGTTAAGAATGACATATGAGAGGTGGACAAAATAACACCCAGAAATACTAAAATCTATCACAGCTACAAAATATCTACCACAGGCTCTACAAAACCTCGAGCTTAGCAGAGTTACAAGGGTGGTATTTTTTGCAGAGCATACTGAATGTGTCAGATATGTAATGATGGTGTTAATGATGTTTTTGTCACCACCTGAAACTCTCCTGTCCCAAGGTTACCAGCCCACGCTACAGTCATCATCACATGCTGTTCATTATAGACAAGTCTTCTAATCATTTTTTTCTGTTATTATTTTTTGTAGATTTTCAAAAAAATTTTCATGAGGATTTTCTAATTTAAAGCTTTAAGTCAGTATCGCAGTAATACAATACTCATATACAATGTGTACATAGTGATGGAGTTAGTATTACTGTTAGTATTACTCCTGTCCATACTGGCCGTGAAGCGTGACTACACTGTAAAAGATGGAGGACAAAATCCACAGTCTGTGCAAAAACGCTAACTAATGTGAGGCTTCAGCAGGAGACACTACAAGTAGGGTAAAAAAAAAATTAACAAATAGATATCACCATGACACTTCCCCAGTTGATTATGTACATTAAGACACTTATTTTGTATTACAAGTTTCCTGAAAATTAACATTTCAATATTCAAGACTGAGGATATCGTCAAAGTTGTAATAAATCTGCTGAAGTTGCAAAAACACCACAATCTTCCACCACGATCTATGTATATGATGACAAGCATGCCCAGTTTTCCAAGTAAAACATGTCTTGCTCCCGCACACACTTTTCTCGGCTTTACTTGGAAAAGTACATGTTTGAGGGCATCTACTCCCACAATTTTAACAATGTGCATGTTGATCTCTCCTTGAAGCATGTCCAGTTTCCCACTTGGACTGCTGAAAATGTCTGAATACTGCATGTTGTTGCAGGGACATACAGTCAGCTATAAGGAGATAATAACATTTATTTATGTAGCCTTTCAAACGTAACATCACTCGCCCGTATGAGTTGGTGTTTTTACGTGCAAGTTTACATGAACAACGTTAACTAATGCAGAGCATCCTAGTGCTAACTTTAATATGATAACGAAGGTCAATAAGTTCATCTGCTGATCCATAATTTAACCAGCTGACAAGAAAAACACTTGATCGGCTCTAATTTTCTAATTTTATTTTTTACAAGTCACTTACCAGGCTGGTCCTCTCAGTGTGAACCAGGACTACTAACTAACATAACTGAGTCTGTCCTGAAGCAGCTCTGACTGGTTCTGATAGAGACATGCAGGATATTGTTGTTAGTGACTTTCGATGTAATTCATTCACTTAACTTTTATTTAAATCACATACAGTATTTTCATAATTCAAGTTTCGTTACAATTATCATTATAATATCATATTGTTTCGAGATGGTGAACCCAATATCATGTATCATATCGTATCTTGAGCATGTGTGTATCATCACTCCCCTACAAATGAGGCATTATCTAATGCTAACTTGGTGAATTTAGAAGAAACAAATAGAGGCAAAGTGTTGTCAAATAAACACATGTATATGTATTTTGGATTTTTTCTTTCCACTATAGTCTGAAAGGAGACATGTTATGGAAGCAAAACTCTCACAATGACCAGTTTTATTGCCTGTGGTGTTTTACCTTAAACAAGTCAGTGGGGATTTTCCAATATCCGTGTTGTTAGTACAAAATTCCCTCATTATGCCACTGAATTTCATATGAAAAAGACTGAAACTGGAAGACTTGATTTGGCTAACTCAAAGCTTTGTGTCAGCTTCAGAATGCCTTTGAACGAGTACTGTTCACTCATGTCTTAAGTTAAGTTCAAGTTAAAGTTAAGTTCATTCATACTTCAATACGACGCTGCCGACTTGCACAAGGACAGGGAACACACACAGCTTCTAAACATAAGGCAATTAAGGGTTTGCATACGCAGATGTATTCTGGCATACATGCACACTTTAAAGAAGATGGTGGCCTCACGATTGTTTTTTGTATTTGGCTGAACAAAAAGAAACTGTAAAAAAAAAAAAAAAGAAGAATACGGTGTGGATCGGTTTAACGAGAACAGGACCAAGGAAGTGAAACACCGTAGATGCAGAGCATGCGGATGTGGCGAGCAGTAACTGGGGTTTGCATCAGAGTCACAAGAAGGATCCTTTTAGTGCAGGAGGAATGATTACAGAAAAATGCTCTCAGTGAAGTGCAAATCTCTGCTGGGTGTGTCTGTAACAACCACTGCTGTAGTGTTTGATTGAATAAATCCAAACCACACTCTAGACTGCAAGCATATCAGACATGTTTTTCCCTCCCACGCATGACTAAATATATTTATTTACATTTTGCAACATAGGGGGAACAGACTGCGACATCTCTCAATCTGTCCAGATACTGTTTGTAATCCCACGGACTCTTCCTTTACTTTTACCTAGCCGCTGGGAAGCAAAACACAGGAGCTTCTTGAGTATTGAGGAGAGTTTTTGCATTGTTCATTCGCATGCAAACTGTAACTTACATTGGAAATTTACTGCCACTAGACAGTTTCGCTACTAATTTTCCCTCTGCTCTGATCACCAACAGCTGTCTGCCCTGAGCTCAACCACACACTTGCTATGCACACACTACACACTGCCCTATAGACCATGATCGTATGCATCAGTGTTGATGGAAAAATAGCTAAGGAATACTAATGGGCGTGCAAACCTGGACCAGAACTCCTAATCCCTCCTAGTCCAAACTGAAGCAGCTTTCGGACAGTTAAGAGGCGTGAGCAGTCAGTGATGGTATAAAACAGTAAATAAAAAAGGGTTTTCAAAAAATTGTTTATCACTGCAACCACAGGAGGTCTTTGAGCATATAAATGAGTTTATAACATATTCCACTGATGGGTCCAGTAGGATGCAAGATTAGCCGTGGACACATACACACACGACTGAACACATAATGTCCTCCCAGGGTTACGCCCGGAGGAGATAGTAACTCCTTCAATGGGCATGTGAGTATCGTATTATGCTAGACTTGAAAACTTTTTTTGTTTGTTTAAACTTGGTAGGGAGGACTGACTGTAAAGGGCTATGGCTTCTTGATGTGTGATCTGTCCTTTATTTTTTACATGTGTTTTTATTCTGTTTTCTCTGTGCAAATGAAATTCAATGAAATCAAGGTCACAGGACAGGACATCATATTTGGTGAGTTTACATTACAACAGCTGCAATTAAATGTCTTCATCACTTGTCTGTCAGAAATTAATCACATGACAATTTGACACTGCCAGTTGGTGCGTAAAACCATTTTGACAGTAGTGTATTTGAGAAGGGGACAAGCAGAAGAGTGAGAATAACCCTGTGAAGGAGAGAAAGAAACAACAAAAATATAAAAGTGACATGGAGAGATGAGGGAGATGGAAAAAATAGGAACCAAAGTTATGACAGAGATGCAAAAACAACAAAAATGTGATAGATAAATGACAACTGGAAAGAGGAGCTAAATATAATGCCTGCTGCAGAGAGAAATCATGATTTTCATTTCACACAAGTGTTCAGAGGGAAAAAGAGAGAGAGAGAACAAAACTGTGAAGCTTGGCAGTGTGCTTGGTCAGCAGGAAATATCTGACATGTTTTGCACTTTTTTCTGCCTTCACATGTCTTTTTTTTTTCTGACAGAATAATTTATTCTTTAAACATTTTGGGAAACGTGTGAGCCACACTCGGTGTGTGGCTCCTCCGGAAGGATGTAAACTCATTTAGTTTTCAAATGCTAATTTGTCCTTTTAAATGGAAGACAAATTAGTTCTGAGATAATTCTGACCTTGCGTCGCTTGAATGGCTTCTAAAGGCTGATTGAGAGGAAAGACCAAATAGAAAAGCCCTCTGGACAAATGCATGGACACCCACAGTATGAATAAAGACAGACTGGCAAGACGATCAGTTTACAGATTCCTCAAGAGGATTGCTGGTGTTACAGCTGCAGGACATCAACGCACTGACAGTGAAGTAAGCCAGAAAGCTAGCTAAGCAAATTAATGCCTTACTCCTGTGTTGGCTAAATTGCTCAGTATACTCTAGAGACGTAATTCACCTATGCCAGCAATACATTTATGTTAACTTCACTAAAACTTCAGAGCATTAATTATGTTGGGTGGAAATCATAAAAGGATGCATTAAAAGAGCAGCACATACTGTGCAGACCAGCCACTGAACTGGGGGTAAACTAGGCTCTTTGTGCCGGATACAGAATCCCTGTTACAGAACAGAACAAAAGGAAATCCTGGCAAGTGAAAATCCAAACAACTTTAGTGCCAGAAATCAGATCAGATCAGAGCGGTGGTTTAACAAATTAAGCAAACTAAAAGAGCCTCCATAAAAAGAAACATCAGGTGAAAGGATGCCAAACAAGAAGAGGGAGACGCAACATAAAGGAATAAAACATGCAACCTCGTGGGTGAGGAGAGTGGCAGAGGGAAGAGGAAGAGCTGGCTACTCTGGGTGCATATGTAATTTTTCTGATGCACTCAGAAACACTGGGCATCAAAGCAGACCGATAAAGCACAAGGCGTCACTTTTAAGGTAGAAGAACAAATCGATACCTCAAAGAGAAAGAAGGAAAACATCCATGTGTGTTTGTCTGAGAGATTTCAGTGAGCGTCCGCTGTGTTTTTGGTTTCTCTCGTCTCTCTATTGGAAACTTCAGACGACCTTCAAAATCCCAATACTGTGGCATCAAAAAACTTTTGCTCAATATTCCCCACTTACACATCCAAATGAAAACACCACTGGATAACAATGTTTTTCAATGCAGAAACTGTAGCTGTCTCATTCAGACCAAACATCTCTCCCATTTTCCATCAACAACGAGTCCTCAAATATGGACTTTTGAGCATTTCTATTGTCTCAATGGCTCTCAACATGGTGACGGGTCACAGCTACCAGCGCTAACAGTGCAAACCATGATGAAAGGGCTGACAGAGATAACAGTGTTTGGGGGGGGTGTCAGTGTTTTGCCCAAGGACACTTCAACATGTGGACAGGATTGGGATTGAACTGCCAACCTTTGCTGGGAAACTTTGTGGTTTGGGTTGAAATAACTACTCTGTTAAGGTTAGAGGACATTTGTTGTAAGGGGATACATTAATAACCATGTGTTTAAAGTTGCTCATTTTAAAAAAGAGAACATGTTGACTAGGTTTTATCGTCCCACCGACTCCCCACAACCTCCCTCTGTGAACTTTGGGGTTCTATAACAACGTCACGCTAATTCCTCCTCCACGCCCGACGGACAAGTCATACTTCCTATGCTAGAGATATTTGTCCCTTCAGGGAAAATAAATGTCTTTTTTCTCTAAATTAGACAATGCTCAGATAATTTAGTGTTATCCCCACAGTTGTGGTCGTGAAATAAAATCACAAGACTTCTTTGTCTGAGACCAAGACACACAGATTTAAACTGCCGTCGTCTCAAGTACAGCAACACTGCTCCGAGATCTCAAACAATGTGTCATGTGGCAGTGCATAACAAACAAGCTAATCATCCATCCATCCATTATCTGTAACCGTTTATCCTATTCAGGGCCACGAGGAGGCTGAAGCCGAACCCAGCTGACAATAGACAAGAGGCAAATCAGTTCATCAAATTTCCTGACTGGCTGAAAACAGAAAAGAGAAAATACATATAAAAATGAATGCAACTGAAAAGAAAAAACAACAGCCAAACAAAAGTCTCTGAATGACGCCAGTGCACATTCACTTGTGTGCCGCCGGCAGAAGCATGTTCCAGTTTTAAACCTACATTAAGCACACAAAGGTTCAGGAAGATACTCAGTCTAACCATCTCTTTTTCTGCATCTTCTGCTAACACCACCCTCAGGCCATAAACAAACATCATCTTGGTCAAAGGGGTCAAAACAAAGTCAAGACTGAATTTTCAATCCAATCACACTATTTTGGGTCTGCTGCAGAAAAAAAAAAAATCTACTTTAAAGTCATTAAAATTTCCTTTAGAAGCAATTTCAGCAACATGGAGCCTCTTCTGCCTCGAAGCCTCCCACTACTGGAGGTGGCGTCGGCTACAGGATTGGTTGTCCTGTGTGGGAGCTCTCTCATTCCCTGCACTGTTGGTATTTAAGTGCAGCAGGCAGATCAGAGATTGAGCTGTGTGGGTTTTATCTGTCACCACCCATGCCTTACAGGCATGGTTGGCTCAGGTGTGCCGTGTCAGACACTTTGTCTTCCCTTGGCTCTGCATTTGAAAGACACTTTGAAAAGCCTTGCACTGGCTGAGAGAAGAGATCATTCTAACAAGATGGCAGTACACTATGAATGGCAAAATAAGGCCACCAATAACAAATATTTTAATTCTATCTAGCACTTTGTTGCTCAGTTTTATCAAGGCAATCATAATGTGTTCATAATGTGAGAGTAGCATAGCCTCATCTCTCATGACATACAGTATGTGCTCTTGCCAAATAACATAATAATAAGTTCACTGTAACAGCATTTTATGTTAAACTTTTAATTTTACCTTTAAGTCCAAGGAAAGAAAACAAAATTTTAATTTGTGAACTTGGCATGTGAATCTCTGGTATTAACTAATATTCACCCGTTTTTATTTAGTTTTGCTCCTGCTTGATTATTTCACCTTACAAAGATAAAATAATACTGGAACAGATAAAAACAGCCAGACATGATGAAAACACCAGTAGAGTGAAGACAACAAGAGACATTTAGGCAGAGATGTATGAGGGGACATAAAACAGTGACAGTGTTGAGGGAAGGACACAGAATGATGGACTCTACAGTGAATAGGCCAGTTTGAACAGGTGAGATTTGAATGTTGGAGAAGTGTCAGACTTTTGGATGTGTGGAGGTAGGGAGATCCAGAGCCTTGAAGCAGTGCAGCTGAATGCCCTTACACCCATGGGTGCTGAGATGTGAGGTGGGGATGGTCAGAAGACCAGCTGAGGATGAGCGCAGGAAACAGGCTTCTCTCACTCATTGATGGTCCGTTTAGATGCAAAGTGTCAACGGCACCACTGCATTTTGAAACACATTATTTCCAACAGCTTGCGTCGTGCTACAACAGCTTTTTGCTGCACCAAGGAAAGCTCAACTTCAGGCGCTGCATACTGTGGCGAACGCAGCTTAAACACAAGCTCAAACTGCACTGTGTCGCGAGCATAGACTGCTCACCTCCATCGGCACAGTGCCCAAAGAGAAAGATACGACTGGGCCAGGCCAGCCCAGTGTAAAGCTGATTTACCTGTTTTAGCGGCCAAAAAATAGAAAGAAAGAAAAAACAGACATACTGTATGTCAGCGACCGGCCCAAAAGGCCCATCGGTCTGCTCGGTATGCCAGATGGCCAGTCCAGCCCTGCAGACAGCAATCAATAAATCAAATGCTCTGACAAAAAAAGAAAAATATCCCGTATTTGTGGCTGTCACAGGCACAAGCTGCTAGCTGACAGCTGTGAGTATTAACAATAGCCATGGTTGTTAATTATGTTCATTATGATATGTTTATGCTCACCATGATAATTTTGGGGGAGTGGCTTTGGAGGGAGGCCTGAAGAGATGGACTATCAGTGTTGCCGACTTGGCAACTTTCTCTCTAGAGTTAGGGATATTTGGAGCTATTGCTGCTAGCTACTTTCATTGGAAAAGAGTTGGCAACACTGGGCTTGGTTTTTTGGTTAGATTTTAAAATCTAGTATACTCAGTGTTACCAGCCCTACATTTAATATATAAGATGTAAGGAATTTATCTGACCAACAGCAAATCCTCACATTGGAGAAGCTGGCTTCTTTGCTTAATAAATGACTAAAACAATTACTTCACGATTATCAGAGTTGTTGCTGATTAATTTTCTTGGTTGAGACTGTGTTTTTGCTGGATAGGCTCCCATTGGCATCACAAGTAGCTGACCAATCAGAAACAATGACGTTGCCTAACGCCTCTTCCTTCCATCCAGTTATACTAAGAGCAATGTCACTCTCTATTACATAGAGAGAGTGATATTGATTAACTGTCAGTTACTGTCAGCATCAATTTTGACCAGTTAAAATAGGTTGGAGAGGCGCAAAACTTTGCATAGAGCCAAGGCGAGTGGTTTTACAAACAAGCAACGTTTTGCCTGTTCGTTGACACATAGAACAGGTTAGGACATCTTCATTGGGAAAAATTGAAAAAACCTGATGTTCGGTCGTTGGCATTGCGTCCAGTTAGGAAGAGATGTTAAAGTTGTTCTGGTTATATTGTCCTTCATCGTGTGTCAGGCTGGTTAAAGTGTGAGTGAAATAGAACAAATGTTGTGTTCTCTAACCTCAGCTGTGTTCATACTGCACACTATGAGGGGTATTCACAGCGGGCAAGTGACAGAATTATATATACTCAAAAAATCAGTATGCAGATTTAAAAAAAATGTTTGATTTTAAAGTGTGTTGTTAATGTTCCACAATGCAATGCACACAAGAGATGGAGGAGCTGCTCACAGTTGTGTGGTTGCGAATGAAACACCTCCAGAAAACACACCAGTATTATATGGAAAAAACACTTTGTTCACTCTTTGTGATATTAAATTGGCAGTGGCTTTCTACCGTCACAGTTTCTCCACATGCAAGCAGCTTGTCTCTTTTCTCTGTGTTTGAGGTCGGTAGTTTTATGAGGTGGGACTTGGTGTTTTCTATGTTTCGGTTCCCTAAAACAGAATCGGTGCAGCGTGGTAGCTGTGATGCTAGCCCAACCAAGCCTCAGGTGAAAATCCACAGGCAGGTGCGAGCATAGTAGGGATGCAAAACCAAAGTGTTCAAACATGTACAAACTAAACTGTGGGCTTATTGAACCGCTGCAAGTCTGCTAATTATTTGATAAGGTGCCAGAAACATAGAAGAGGCAATTATCTGAAAATAGGTCTACTTAACCATTAAGCAGCCTGCTTATTTCAGGCATAAAATCAGTGATAGGGCTCCATATAACATATAATAATAAATGTATTACTATATCAATCTATCTGATTTTAAATTTTGGATGTTTCTCCCAA
Source organism: Pterois miles (assembly GCA_947000775.1). Taxonomy (NCBI): domain Eukaryota; kingdom Metazoa; phylum Chordata; class Actinopteri; order Perciformes; family Scorpaenidae; genus Pterois; species Pterois miles. Next base: position 4,072,648 of record CAMQGK010000224.1, on the reverse strand, counting down.
AACAAACCAAACTCAAACCCAAAAAAACCCTACAAATACAGAACAATGGACTCGCTGAACCGTTGCATCACTCGAACATAGCGTATTGTATTTTGGCTTATAAACAGCCCAAATACCCTGTCAGATATTTCCAAAATAAAGCTGTTCTAGAGTCTGATAAACACCTTCCTCAGTCATATGCCACACTACTGACTACATGTTCACTGCCAACATTTTTCAGTATCTGTCCACACATGGCAGCTAATGGTTAAGATATAGTTAAATACCTAAGGTCAGGCCAAAGATCACAGCCACAAACAGTAGTAGTGTATGCACTTCAGTGCACTGCACAAAATATCAAGATATTGAGAAAAAAAGGCACACATTCAACCCAAAGATTCACACCAGATTGAATAAACTCATAATCATGTTTAAATTTAAAAAGAAATGTCAAATATGAATGCTTTCTTGCGGCAGGACATTAAAGGAAAATACCGGTTTATTTCAAACTGCTGAATTTCCCATAAATGTTGCCTCTGTGACTCTATTGGTCATGATAACTTTGCACTCGCCACCTCCGTCATTGAAACGAGATCTCACGCAAAACAGTTTAGATCCCGATGAATTAGCCAACATGGTAATCCAGGTGCCTACTTTCTGTGCTTACTTTGGGTGGGACTCAGAGACAAGTGTTTGACATGATCCATGTAAAAATTACATCTTTTTTTCAGCTAGCACAACCAATAAAGTCACAATTGTCGCGATTAATGTAAGGGAAATATGCCATGCTTAAATCAACCTACACACCCTGACTTTTCGGTGTACTTTAAGACCATCACACCACTGTGAATTGTTAATGCTGAAAAGCTGCATGTGAGCATAATGTGTCGGATACCAGGTTTCTTCGTGAATATCAGACTTACATTTTGACGAATGGGTCAGAGTAGCCGTTGGAGTCCATGGCGGCCAGATGGGCACAGCGTATGATCCCAACCAGCAGGCAGCCCTTCTCTGTGTTATAGCACAGTGACACCAGGATGCGGCCACGCTGGGGATGCAGAAAACAACAGTGTCAGACAGAGCACCTGTTTTCAACCTGACATTTCCCTCTTCAATGGAAACACAGCGGGAAATCCTGCAGCAGGGTCAATATCATTCCTAAAAGCACTTTTCACTGAAATTTGCTGCAACACTTTCACTACCTAGCATATAGTGTTTTTGCATGTATGGGCAGTATTCAAACTGAAGGTATAGCATGTAAAATCTGGCGGCATCTCGAGGTGAGGTTGCAGATTGTAACCTCGACCGTATACCAAGCATCTAGGAGAACTACGGTGGCTGACGTGAAAACGCATATGGCCCTATCTAGAGCTGCTGTAAGAGTAGTGTAGGTCACTGAGAGAACAGCAGTGTCAGTGTGCAGAATGTATGTGTACGTGGGAAGTGAGTGGTGAAGCAAGAGAGAGAGAATAGTGGCGAATGTGTGTGATGTTGTGAGTGAACAAGTGAGCTAATATAGCAGAAGACGGAGTTAGTTTAGCTTTGAGTATATCAAGTGAACGTACAGAGGAAGTTGCAGTTTGTGCAGAAATAAATGCTGCAGCTCCTAAAGACCAACAGAAGTTTCCTGTGTCTTGTTTCCTGGCGGCTGAGTGGAACAAATAAGGGATAATGTACAGCAGGCCAGTCATTGCTGGGCAATAAATCCCGACAATGGCTTTGCATTGGGGAATGGCATCAAACTGAAGGGGCTTATTTCAACCGTAACAGACTGCTGTACAGTATCCTGCTTAGAGGATCAGACTCTTGATGAATGTACACGTGTGCAATATACAGTATTTCTTTCCATGACTGAGCAATGCGCAATTTACAATATTCACAGTACATATTTTATTTCTATACAGTGTAAATTTTATTTTTTATATAGTACATATTTTGCTTTTTGTACATATTTTATTTTTATTTTTTTGTTACAATACTATGTCACTTTATAAATATTTGTCACTTTGTTATACACCCACTTTTTCTTGTACAGCAAGCCAGCACATCGTAATTTCATTTGAATGTACACTGTGTGTATATCTTGAAAGAGAATAAAGTCTGTATATGTCTATGTTTATGTCTTATTACACGACTACTTACTTAAGAAATCAATAATTTGACTAAAAAATGGTACTGTTAAGTCTGAACTGCATCCATAGCAATTGTCTGTTAGAAAGAAATAAACTGTACAATGCTGTGATTAACCAATCAAAATCAAGTACTCAACAAAGTTGTGTAATAATGGTGGTTGTGTCTGGAGTAACGTTATCTAGTCCGGCCCAAGTGGGAAAAGTGATTGCTTTGTCTGTTCTGGGCTACTGTAGAAACATGGCGGAGCAACATGGCGGACTCGTGGAGGGGGGACCTGCTCCCTATGTAGATATAAATGACTCATTCTAAGGTAGCGAAAACACAGTGACTCTTAATTTTAGGTAATTATACACTGAAGAAAACATACTTGTTAATATGATGTTCCATTTCTGTCAATCGAACCCCCCTAATTGTTGCACACGTGTCTTTTAAAGCTTGTAATTAAAGGCTTTATCTGAGCTCGGCAAAATGACACTGCTCCTTGCTCCTTTTCATCTCCCGGTTAAACCATAAACTGTGTCTAATCAGAGACCAAAAAGCTATTAGCCTCTGTCTCTAAAACCACGAAGAGAAATTAGATAACGACCACCAGGACAGGCAAGACTTGTTTAATTTACATCATGTTGCTATATGGAGTCCAGTGAGTTGTTTCATATGAGAGTGCGTGCCTCAGAAACATATACCGATCAAAAAACACCTAATTAAACTTTCTGTTCCTTCAGAGACGGTGAAAATAGAGGATAAATTACAACTGCTGGAGAGATAAGAAAATGTATCAGATATAGGAGAGTAATAGGGAAATACAGTGAGCAATGGTTGAAAGCGGTAATAAGATTGGTGATGATAGTTTTACCTCTTCCTCTACCACGACCGCTCCCTGCTCCACCGTTTGATTGTTAGCTTCTTTATTCTGAAATGAGAAAGAGAGACATCATGGTTATTGCCTACGGAGCCTCCAGGTGAATATCCATTACACATTGTAATGTAGTATTTGAAATTGATGGCTGATCGCCCCCAGGAAAACATGCACAATAGAAATAAGACACATTTTGATATATATTGTATGTCCACAGAAACCCATTCGGTTTGTATGTGCATGCTCACATACATTTAATATACCTACCTGTGCAATTCTCTCCAGGCCCATATTGTAGCGCTTGTTCTCTCCCTCTTTCAGTTTCTTCAGAGCCACTCTCACCTCTCCGATAAATTCATTTCGTCCGAGTCTGTCCATGTCACACACGCACAGCCTTCACAGGCAGACATGCATACAGATAGCAGAGACATAGAGACAAGAGAAGCAGGTGAGTCTGTTGAAAAGTTACAGCCGACCCCCCGCCGCCGCTTTGCTGCGCTCATTATTGTGAAGCAAGCGTAGTAGACTGTGCCAAATATATCGAAAGTGCATCTGAACAATCAGTCAGCTCCTCCATCTGCAACACAGGATGAGCTCCCGGCCGATGCACGTGAGCAGCCTCGGGAATGATGAGAAGTCGAAAAAAGAGGGTTTCTAAAGGATTTCAATCAATAGCTTCTCGGCTATTACTCCATCAGACACTAATTTGCTGTAATTGAAACATGTAAGGGGGGAAAAATTGTTTGAAACAGGTAATCAGTTAAAAGGGATATTGATTTTGTGTTGTATCCAGATAAAACAAATTGAAAGGACTGCATGCTAATGATTCGTTTGTGGTATATATGATTTAAGGTGTTTTGTGCTTTCAGGATGATGCTGAATTTGAAGATGTACAGTGATACAGCCATGCAAGTTTAAAAAACAGATAAATGAATCAGTATCTTTATTTATATTGCTACAGTGCTGTAAAATGTTTTCCTCCACAGAGCACACTTATTTAAACTGATGGTAATGTTTGCTCTGTTTGATGGAGGGTGAGTATTCCATCAGCTACAGTACAGTCTTCACAGCCCATCACCTGCTACGATATTCCCTCTGTGCTCAAATATTCCCAGGTGGACTGTCACCGCTCTTGATTTCTTCCTCCCTTTTCACTCTCTATTCTCAAACCCTCTCTCTCTCTGTCTCTCTCTCTCTCTCTCTCTCTCTCTCTCTCCGCACACACACCTTCCCCCTCTCTTCCTGTTCTCTTCCTGTCTCCCTGACATTTGGATGTTTGACATGCTGGTTCCAGCCTTTTAGTCATAACGGATGAGTATCTGTAGCAGAAGCTTCAGAATAACTCTGACTCATGACCACGGCTGTCAGATGATTTATGTGCCTCTGCTCTGTCATACATGCAGGGTGTCGATGATAAGACGAAGGTGACACCAGTTCCGCCCAAACCTTTGGCTTGTAATGTGCAAATCCTGCATCCCTTTCCTCGCACCCTCTCCCACAATTTTCCGGCTTTTGAATTCTTCTAAAAACCAAACAGATGCTTGTGGAATCTGTTAAACCTTGTGGTGCCAAATGTAGCTGACAAAGTCCGCCTCATAAGTTACATCAGATTATCAGGGTGTTTTAGCGCTCCTGCGTGGTGTCTGTACTTGTGAAAATATCTCGTGATGAATATCTCTTTTGTCAACAAAACACTTTGATCACAGCAAGGATGGATGGATGGATATATAGTACACTGATCAGCCATAACATTAAGACCACTGACGGGTGAAGTGAATAACACTGATTATCTCATTACAATGGTATCTGGCAGTGGGTGGGATATATGAGGCAGCTCGTGAACATTTTGTCCTTGAAGTTGATGTGTTGGAAGCAGAAAAATGGGCAAGCATATGGATGTGAGCGACTTTGACAAGGGCCAAATTGTGATGGCAAGACAACTGGGTCAGAGCATCTCTGTAGCTCTTGTGGGATGTTCCCAGTCTGCAGTGGTCAGGACCTACCAAAAAGTGGTCCAAGGAAGGAAAACCAGTGAACTGGTGACAGGGTCATGGCTGGCTGAGGCTCAGTTCTATTTCTGTGAGGAAACTCATTGACATAATGCATTCCCTAGCCCTAACCTTAACCATCACAACTAAATGCCTGACCCCAACCCTTATCCTAACGCTGTCATAATCCTAATTCTAACCTCGACCTTAAAACCAAGTTTGAACCCTAAAAAAGGCATTTGAAGATTTGTCTGAAGGTGAGGACTGGCCAAAATGTCCTCACTTTCCAAGATGTCCTCACTCTGACAGTCTAAAACTCAAATTGGTCCTCACAAAGATAGTTGTACATGAACACATGCACGCACACACACTCACACACACACTGACATTCGGGCTTTCAAAGTTTATTCAAATTAGTTTTATCCATCCATCCATCCATCCATCTGCTTATCCTGTTGGGGTCGTAGGAGGCTGGAGCCGATCCCGGCGAGGTACACCCTGGACAGGTCGCCAGTCCATCACAGGGCACATAGAGACAGACAAACCACTCAAGCTCACACTCACCTACACCTTAAGAGTCATCAGTTAACCTAACCTGCATGTCTTTGGATTGTGGGAGGAACCCGGAGAAAACCCACGCTAACACAGGGAGGAAATACAAACTGCACACAGAAAGGCCCCAAGCCGGATTTCAACGTCCAACCGTCTTGCTGTGAGGCAACAGTGCTAGCCACTGCACCATTGTGCACAAGCACAATCTTTTAGAGGTTGTAGCAGGTTCAGTTTTAAAGCTAGAGTGAAGATACATAGCTAGAAGAGGAATCCAGTGGTACCAAACATGTCATACTATCTTGTCACAAAGGAGATCAAATACTGTACTGATACAAACATGCGCTAAATTTTGGTGGGTTTCGGAACTATATTTGCCATTATTTTGTGTTTTTAATTGATTTCCAATAATAAATATATACATAAAGCAAGCAAGCATGAGTGTGTGTGTGTGTGTGTATGTACTGTATAGTATATACTGCATATACACATATATTATACTGTACATATATATACACACATATGTACATACACAGTATACTGTATATATTTTCAGTCAATTTGCTCAAGTCAATTTGAGTGACTTATATGCCAAATTAAATAATGCCGCCATAGTAAATTATTTTAACATTATGACGGTAAATTGCATGGCTAGTTAAAATTCATAGTCTACATTGATTTCTGTGAAAAATTCAGTCATGCTTGTGATATTAATAGTGATGCAATTCTAACTTCAACATCAAACAATGTTTTTAAAGAATCAAAGGATCCTCCTGCTGAGAGTCTACCATCATGCTGTCAGCTTAGTGAGGCTGTATAAAGGCACACCGCTGCTTTCAGCTAAACACCATAACATGCTTAAGTTAGGCAGGTATAATATTTACCTTGTTCACTATCTTACTCTTCATCTACTAATCAGCACGACACAGAAAGTACAGCTGAGGCAGAAGGAATGTCATTAATTTTGCAGGTGTTTTGTCATAAACCAAAGTACTGTGCAGTTTAGCACTAGATGATTATCACTGAGGGGAACATGAATGTCTGTACAACATTTCATGGCAGTGCATCCAATAGTTGTTGAAACATTTCACTCGAAATTTCACCTCATGGTGGTGCTTGAGAAAAAGTGAGAGATTTAAGTCGATTCATCGTCCGGGGAACATGAATGTCTGCACAAAATGTCATCAATCCATCCAGTAGCTGAGATATTTCAGTCCGGAAATAAGGTGACCTGACCAACAGGCCGACATTGCCACTAGCACTGCAAAAAGAAAGCAACCAAAAACATCATTCTCATCCTGACATCTAACACCTAATCAAAGATATTATTTTCCCCCTCTGTGACCATATCAGAACCCGATTATACATCTCACCTGAGGCATCCAGTAGCCAATCTCAGCCTCGCCCTCCATCCAGTAACAAATCAAGTCCTATATTTGTCCCTATCTCCCCACAGCCGAGGACAGTGTGAGTCTATTACGAAGCCTGACAGAGGGACGGAGAGATAGAGGGAAGAAATTGAGAGAGACTAACCCTGGCACTGACATCATGTTGGTAGTCCTCTGACACACACACACACACACACACACACACACACACACACACACACACACACACACACACACACACACACACACACACACACACACCCTTAACTGGCAGCCTGAAAATCATTTTAGTGATAAAAGCCACAAGGAGTCTTAAAGATGAGATTCTCCCCAAAGTCATAAATGAAAAGTTCACCTCAATTGTTTCGTGCATCTTTTAAAAAGGCAACAAAAAGCACTGTCATTTAAATGAGGGGAGGGACTGAGGCCCCACATTATCACAGTCACTGCGTCCTAAATGATTTGAAATTTGTCCAAAGACAGAGGCAGACTGCAGACAGAGGACTGTGGACCTCATCTCAAAATTACGACGACCTCACTGCAATAAAACAACCTTCACAGCAACTCAATCTGTCTATTCAGACTTCAAAGGAGATGATAAGTCTACTTGTTCCCAGTGCGGTTTCATGTGTTTCTGGTATTTTGAAGAAAACAGTCTTAAAACAAGCAGATTGTTACTTGAGTTCAGAAAAACCTTTCCTCCAAATAATACAATTATGGTTTTACGACTCAATAACAGACTAAATAACTTCCAGTTCGGTTAATTTTTCACTCAAGACTTGAGCACCTCAGGCAGCCGTGCTGCACCAATTGAAGGATTAGCCGGTATGAGGCCAACCGTGAAGCCTGGATGGAGGACATTAGTTATTAGTTTACTCAGCTGATTCATTCTTAATAACAGACTGGACCTCCAGTGGCCCTTAGAGATAAAGTCTGCACACTCAGGAATAGTTAAATACTGAAAATAAAAATGAATGCTGTTACAAGTTTGAGAGATTTTTTTGTCTCCAAGCCATTTCATTCCCTGCTTCTATTTAGACGTCCCTTTCTATTTAAGTGCATTTTGCTGCAGCATAATGGCTTTATATAATCACTGGAACTGCAAATGAGTCAATGAATGGAGAAACAAATAAATAAAACCAGTCTTCTCTCTCCACTTCACACACTGCACAAAACTTTTTACAGCATTTATCCTCCAGTACAAAGAGCGGTGCAGCTGGATGAAAACAAAGAAACTTTTCATGACTCAAAAGTTTTTTGGCTGTACTCCAGCTTTTATCACCGTCTTTGATGTGGACTGAAGAACCAAACAGAAATAAACTGCTAAAAGACATAATCATAAATGATTTTCATGAAATCAAACCACGCATATTGGTACTATTTATGACTTGGCAGTTTTCTACAACAGCCAGTGAATAATTATTGTAATTATAGTGGTGGAGTCCGCCATTTCCATGCTGGATTTACTTAAGCTTGAGGGATCTGCCGATAACGATAGATGCGTACAATCCAGCGCAACATTATCTAATTGATAACAGCCTCACTGTTTTCTGTTCGCTCTTTCTAACTGCTAATGCAAACTAAAGATGTCACGGAGAACTTACAAGAAAAGATGACACTCAACATCTGTAGAGAGCTAACTTTGATCTTTAACCCCTCATTGACGTTATGGTTCCCTATTGCCATTGGTTTTAAAGTCAAAATATTGCCAAATAGGCACTTTTGGCTTTTACTTTTACACCAAATCCTCCTTCACTCTCTCTTGTCCCGTGTGTGAAATCTGACTCCTGCTACTCTGAGCTGAGACTCCATACGGATCAGACACTTTCACTTGCAGTTTGTAGCATCCATCCATTGATGACACAACACTGACACGTAAAAATGAACTAAAAGTGTTTTATTTCTAGAAAAAAGCAAAATGATGACGGAGTGGTGGCCAAGTAATGTGTACCCGAACACCGTTTATCACCGGCAACTACTGTGGAGCCCAATGCATACCAAAAATTTCCTACTGCCACTGCTTCACATCGAAAGTGGTAAACTGCTGAAAGCCGAGTTTCGCACTGATCGCAATCTTTCGATGTAACCAACAGTATCCTGCCATCATGTGGGAAACTACTTATACCGTCTGCATCATTAAATCAGATTGCAGTTGCATTTATTTTTGACTGACATCTTTGTTAAAGGTGCTAAACACGGAACTGGGGGCATTTGTATTGCCGCTCAGTGGCTCTTAACATGGCGACAGCGAGCCGGCGGCTTGCAGCAAGTGCTTACAGCGCTAAGGAAAACCAATGGAGAACGAATTAACAGTGTTTACCTGAGGGGGAACCAGAGGGTGGCTGCTATGCCTACACAAAATGTTATCAGCGATAACTGCCATATAAGAGCAGTGCAGACCGACAACCGTGAGCTAGCCAGTGAGGCACATTCACACAAATGAATATGCACTAAAAGCATGCGTGGCACCTTTAAAACAAGAGTTTGTTTGGCTGCACTGTAAGTAGATACACCTGTTTGCTGTAGTATTAAAAAGCACTAGACCGAGGATGTCACCACATCAACCAGGCGTGAAATCTGAAAGATTACAATACCCGAATAAAATAAAAACGCTGCTTCAAAATAATCCTTGTTCCCTCTTCTCAAAACACGTCATCTAGAATCGAATTGCTCTGGCTGCAGTACAGCCCAGTTCAAGTATAAATTTTGCACTGTCCAGGCCTTCAGGCAGGTCCACAGAAAGGCTAAATCTGGACGGAGTCCTCCCGCTCAGCAGTTCACAGAGTACTGGGATCAAAGAGTACATCTTCCCCTCCTCTGCGCCCTGCTGGGACCAGCAGAGCGGGCGCAACCCCGTGAGTAAACATCTCTCCGGGGATCCCTCTCTGTTTCTCCTTTCTCTGACTGTTCGCTGCTTTCTGTGGAGTAATGAGAACAAAGTCTGTCTTCTGGTTGAGGTATCGTGCTGGCACCTGAACACATCCACAGAGAATTTGAGCAGAGTTTCTTCATCTCTCTATATCTCTCTGTCTGTCGCCTGCCTCCCCCGCCGTTCCTCGCTGTCAGACAGCGTTTCATTCACTCCAGCTCGTTTGCTGTTTCACATATTTCTCACCGTCCTCATTCTTTCGCTTTTTGGCTCCCCTTTGAGTAAACTCCTCCCCGTCACTCGCTGTTTTTTGTCAGCTAAATGAATTTCCTCATTCATCATCTATCCATGTCACTACACTCTCTCTCTCTTTCAATTGACCCAGGAAGTCTCTCCGTCCCTCGATTCTGTCATCTTCCTAGTTTCCTCTTCCACACCGCCGTATCTGTCACTTGATATCATTCAAGCTTTTCCCCTGCTCTCTTTGTTGATCTTGGCAGTCACCTCTCTTCATCTCTTGCTTGACACTGGTCACACTACTCTTCCTCGTTCTGGCTTCCCAGAGTCCCCATGCTGAATTGTGTTGCTATGTCCTTCAGCAGAGGTCAGGTGGGTTTCCTCTAGTTCGAGGGGTGTCTCCTCATACTGTCTGTGTATACATGCATGTGTGTGTTTGGGGAGTAAATGTTATTTCCGGATGTGTGCGCTCAAGGACGTGTGTTGTTTGCGTATGTGTGTGTTTTCACTACGTAGAGAGGAGGGGCCATGCATGTTCTTTCCTGCCAGTGATTGCCCTTGACATACACACACGAGGATAAGCACACACCTGACTGACTACATTTGTGTGTGTGGCACAGATGGGATTTGTGAGTGTGTGCTTGTGTTTCCTCAGGATAAACAATACCATCCAACCCTATTATGAATCCGCTGAGCAAACTGACACTGATTGTACGCAGCGCACACATTCACAAACAAAGCACACGCGAAACTCCCATCACTGAATCAACTTACACATGCGGGATGACACGAGTGCGTCAGACTTTTTGGGCCAAGATGGCTACGCTTGACCTCAATCACTCCATATGGAGCACGCTGTGGGAAGGAGGGGGCGGAGACTCACTGCGCAGCCAACACCTGAGCAGTTACCGCAGCAACGGCATGTGGAACAGTTGGCTGGCGCCGTGCGGCTGAAATAATGAATTACCTGGAAAAGCCCACTGGGAAGCACAGACGGCTGCTGGCAGCTCACTGGAGGATTGGAAGCATGGATCTTCATCATCCGCATAATAAACTGGTCATTTGGCTGTCTGGGGAATTGTACTAATTGCCGGCCAGAGTGAAAATCAGACAGGAGCACCTACCTGAGCGTTTTGGTGGTCATGTCGGCTGCTGTGATACCGTGATACACCAGCGTTTCGTTCCACACAGGGTTCAACGTATTCTTCAAGGTTTTTGTGCGTAGCTTGTTTGCCTGAGGAGACAAAGAACACAAAGAAATATGAAAATAAATTCATGGAAAGGGAAGGATCAAAAAAAGAAGAGAAATGAGGAATGTTTTAATGGTGAAGGTGCAAACATGTCGAATCAGAATGAGAGAAAGAGAATAAAAGATCATAAAAACGAAGCAAAACGAGTGACACTAAAAGATCAAGAAAGAAGGAGAGAGAGAAAGAGTGGGGAAACATCATTTACCTCTTTCCCTCAGGAAATCACAGACATCTGCTGCCTACTTTGTAGAGGAGAGTGAGAGGACGCAAGGCTTCCCTCGACTCACCTGTCCGTCTGTCTCTTCCCCAAACATGTTAAAGACAGCCAGACTTCCAAAACAAGCACTGTGTCTCAGGCACAACACAGTAGCCAATTACTGTAAGCTGCACAACACATTCAGCATGAAAAATTAAGGCTTTCCAAGAGAGGAAATGCCCATAAGCCCTTAATAGCTTCACCATCCATAAATATAGTTTGCAACCACTTGCTGCCTCATTTCCCAAGGTGCCTTCAGGTTGTATTCATCATTTATTTTGGATTTTCTTTTGTATGTATTTTAATGTTTATAAACCCTTCTAGAAATTGGGTGTGCATCCCAAATAAATGTATTTACTGACTCCCTAGATACATAAATATAAAAAAAAAAAAAAAAAAAAAAAAAATCTTCCAAAGCCAAACCTCTGGCTCAAATTATTAAGTTCTAGACATTTTGTCAAAAAATATGAGTTAATACGACCTTATAGAGCCAAAGGCAGAACTTATTGGCTGTTCTGAGCTGCAGCAGTGGCTCTCAGAGGTGTAAAGTATTTACCTAAGTACTGTAAGTAGTATTTCAAAGTACTTCTGATTTATTAAGTGTTTCAATTGTATGCAACTTGACTTCTGCTCCAGTTGTATTATTCTATAGCTATAGCAGCTGCAGATTTAGATTTGAAATACCTATAGTGAGGATATAAAATATATTGTCATTGTCAAATAAATCCCACTAAAAGACCAAAATCAACAATAAATGGATGGTATGAAGAAGTGTAACCTTTGTGGCCAAAGCCTCATGAAGTAGCTTCTTCCTCTGTGTCATAAAGCCCCATTATTGTCCAAACACCATTAAAGGGCCCCCAGTGATTTAGTGTTGCACTTTCTGTTAAGGCTCATAATAACGTGATTGAACCATAGACTGTATATAAGAAGTGGACGTAGTCACTGTGACGTCACCAACTGCTGTGTTGACTGTCGTTCTGAAGCCTCGTGTTTGGCATTTTGGCAGGCGCCATCTTGTTTTTTTGCAACCAGAAGTGACATGAGACGATGAAGCTAAGTACAACCAAATAATGACTAAGAAATTTTTAGTCGACTAAAATGTCATAATTAACTTTCAAGAACTGAAATCACACTGTGAAAGGGTTTAAAGTTGTACGACAAAAACACAGACAACTCCCAGACCGGACAATGCCGTGGTAGCAACCTGTCAGTCACAAGGTAGCCACATCCTAAATCATACCCTGCTTTATGGTCTATTTGACTCTAAATGGGACCATAATTTAGTAAATGAACATCAATCTGCATTAAAGAAGACTTGAAACTAGCTATTGAGACCATAAACTCATGTTTACAATGTTTACTGAGGTAATAAATCAAGTAGGAAATAGAGTCATTTTCTCATAGACTTCTCATAGAGTCGCCCCCTGCTGGCTGTTCGAAAGGATGCACGTTTAAGGCACTTCAGCATTAAACTTATCCAATAGGGGATCAGACTAGTGAGAAGGTGTCTAGGGAGGCAGGGTGTCGTAACAGGCAAAACTCAGGAATGGTGGGAACGCTAAGGCAGAAGCACACCAACCGATGTGGCCATGAATAACCGGAAGTGGGCCGATGTTATGCTAGTGGGTTGATGGGGAATGGCTGGAACACATGGGTCACTGCAGGGCAGGTGGGGGTGGCAGGATGTGAAATGACAGTGGGTTCTCCCTCACAGACTTGACACAGGAGACATGGAAAGTGGTGTGGATCTGTATGGGCCATGGTAGCCGAAGACGGATTACAGCTGAGTTGATCACTTTGGAGATGGGGAAGGGGCCCATGAAGGAAGGAGCCTATTTCCTGGACTCCAGGGGTAGGTCCAACATAGCCAGACAGATAGTCCTCTGGTCTTCATCCAGGTGTCAGCAATGAACTACAGTAGCTGTTTGGACGGGGAGGTGGGGTTGTGGGAGGAGATACACCACAGAGCTGATGAGGAACAGGCAGCGGGGTGGTGGAGCCCTGTGGGAGCTTGGTGGGAGTTCTCACGTTGAAAGCTGACCAGGCAGGTGGCAATAAACTGCCAAGTGTCAAGTCCACTGAGGACCACCAGTAATGTTGACTTATGACAGCCAGCGTGCACTCCAGCCCCTGGATGACGGGCCAGACAAGGACCTGCGAGTGAAGCTGAGCTGGGACTAAAGGCGACGAATGAACCAGAGTGATGAATGTAAAGTATGTGACTGCTTTGCCTTGTGTCTGATTTCTGCTCCGATGATGCAGGAGGTGAAAATTTCCACTGGCTCAGCAGAAGTGAACTAGCCAGACAGGGCAACTGATTTCACATTCTAAGAGCCTCAGCAGTAAGACAAAATTTAATCAGTTTAAAAAAAAAAAACAAACAAACAGACAATCTGATTGATCCATTTTCGCAGTGTGTATGTATCCCAGGCACCAGTGGTCAGACCAGACAACAAACAGCTGCTTCGCACCCTCCAACCAGTGTTTCCACTCTTCAAGCCCTAGCTTGACAGCTAGCAGGTCAGGACAGGAGTGAAGCCTCCAGTCACCAGAGAGAACAGTAATAAGCATCAACCTCCACCACAAACTGGCTAGTTGAGCAGTCTTTGGAGGACACATGTTGCACAAGATGCTGCTTAGTCTTGGAAATACAAAAACAAACTTGTCCAGTCTGTCCCAGAGCAGGTCAAGTACGACAGACTGGAAAACTATAGGAGAACTGGTCAGACCAAAAGGCATCACCAGATATTCATAGTGTCTGCTTGACATGTTAGGCAGTCTTCCACTCGTCAGAGTCATCATTAGGGATATCTGTGGGCTTCAGAGAGCTCCCTTTAGAGCCATAGAGGACATTATACAACTGTTTTCGCAGGCTCCTGACGACTTAACTGACCTTCGCGTGTAAAATCTGTGGCGTGCCCCTTTACAAACACATCAATTAGCCAAAGGCACTGTAGTTTATTTAGAGTCAATCCCACAGACTGTCCTAGTGCCATAAATACACACTAGACCACCAGATATGTATTAATCTGCCACAGAATATATTCCCCAACAAATGCATTATTTACTCCTGCTTGAGTAGCACTTGATCAGAACCACAGTGCCCAGCTTTTAGGAAGTTATTTATTTTAAAGTTTGCATTTGTGACCCACTTTTAAAGATTTGCATCTTCAGTAGGAACAATGTCGCTTGAGGCTGAGTGCCACAGACGGAGTCTGAAAGTATTGAGAGAAGGACTAACACATTGTTGATTTTGGTCTTTTCATGGGATTTGTTGACACTAAGAAAAAATATGGGGCATCGACAGCCTTGTCTTGTAAAATTTCCAGCAGTATAAAGTGGTTAGAAATAATAAAGAAATAATAATAATCAACCAGTTACACTGAAATGCTGCAGACACTGTAATGCATCAGTGACAAGAATTTAATTATATAAAGCTGCGCGTACACAATTGTACGATTTAAGCCTGTTTCTTGTTGGCACTTTGAGCCGCACAACTCATTTTAGACGTTTGCCGTTCAGTGTACAGGGGGACTGAGGACATTTAACTCTTCCCAACTGGCCGTCGGACAGTCAGATGAATTTCTGATATGCCAGAAATTTTGGTCAGCGGTCCACAGGCTCTCTTAAAGCAGAGCCACGAGCTGATTTCTCAACATCAGTACCTTTGACCTTTCCTACTTTTATTTTTTTTTTTTTACAGAAATCAGAGCCTAGCTATCAAGATAACAATGTACAATAGAGTAAAACGTAGCCAGATTACCTCAAACTATCTCTGCAAAATGGACGAGCCATACTCTCTGCCATACATGTCTTCCTCGCCACCTACAAGTCCATACAACGCCAGCGGCTCTTTTTTTTAGACGTTTCAGCAGACAGGATGGCACAGACGATCAAGGCAATGTGACCCGTACAGACCTCTGCTAGCAAACAAACTTTATTTGCCTCGGAGCTTTCAAACCAATTTACATTGACAACTGCCAAGAGCCAAAATGAAAAAAGATTTGGTTTTACATACAGGAGTAGGAGTCACAACAACATCTCTAAAATCGCATCGTGTGTGCCCAGTATAATGAATACTTATCTTTTGATACTTAATACTTATCAGTACTTATTATTGTGTGATACTAAGTTAACTAGAATGGGGCAGCATCTAGTGGTGTGGTAGTGTTGTTCACCTCACTCAGAGGCCATTTTTACCATAATAACACCATTTTATGAGTCAGACAGCAGCTGGCGGTACCACGGTTTTGCACTCTGCAGCTCACGTTACCTCAGCATCACAAGCATGTTGGAGAACTGCTGTGGCCTTCGGGTAATGTAAAAACATAGAAGGCTCTTTCTTGATTCAGTGTTTGGTTTGTTTGTTCTGGGCTACAGTAGAAACATGGCGGAGCAACATGGCAGACTGCATGGAGAACCCGCTCCTTACGTAGATATGAAGGGCTCGTTCCAAGCTAACGATAACATGATTATTTTACACTAATGAAAACATAGTTAAGAATATTCTAATCAATTTCTGCTAATAGATCCCCCAAAATGTTACACACTGTTCCTTTAAAGTAAAATCTGGAGTATTTTACTTTATATTATGGTAGTTCTAGTAAGTAAATGATCTTCCACCTTTGGTGTTTATGTGTATGTACTCTCTGAATGTCCAGCTGGTAGAGAAAGTGTGTTCTGTTCTCTCCAAATACTGTTTCTGATGTCTGAAGCTTTGCAGATAAACAACTCATCTCTCTCTTTTCCGTTCTGCCACAGTCAGCCTCAGGACCAGATGCTGAGCCCTCTCCTCCAGCTTCTCTTTCTTGGTCTGTTTTTTGTCCCCATATCCCATTGTTCCCCTCTTACTCCCTTTCCTCCCGTCACTGTCCCTTTTTCTTATTCTCCATTTTCTGTTGGAAACTTTTGGCTTATCTTCAAGAGTCAGCCCCCCAGAGCTCGCTCGATGAAGGGAACAAGTGTTTTTCGATTCATGTCATTTGTTTGATTCATTGATGTGCAGGAGGAGACGTTCACAGGCAGAGTCACGACTCGCAGCGGTGTTGCACAGCTGTATGTGTGCCAGCACAACTAGACAAACCAACTAGCCTATTTCACAAAATAATCAGCACTCCTGATTGACTGAATTGGGTTGGTTTTCTGAACACATATCTTACAACATGCTTCATCCACAAACACTTAAGACACCGGTTCCCCCTCCCTGCCCTCTGTCACTCCCTGCCTCCATTTTCCCTCTACACTGGTGCTTTTGCATCTGTTTCTAAATGTTTTATCTCTAGCCCTCCATCTGTCCATCACACTCTCCCTTCTTTCTCACCATCTGTCTGCACAGATCTTTTTAGTTATTTCACACTCTCAATCCCCACTTCCCAGAGCTGTGGATGAACAGCATAGCTGCGAAGAAATTGTCCGTGTACCTCAGCTAGGAATGGGAAGATGAAAATACCACAACCAACACAGAGGCTCCGGCAACTACTGTGTCCACACGTGTTTGTGTGTGAGGATGAGGAGGAGGAGGGACGGATGAGGGCAGAGTCTCTGTGTGACTGTGACTAAAGCCTTAGCAAGTGTCTGCATATACACAAGGTCATGCGCCGCATGTGTTGTAGTGTGTATTGGACACTACAAAGACAAGCATGCTGGACTCTATACTGGCTTAAGATCATGTGCTGGATGATGTGACTGAGAAGGAAGGAAAATGAGTAGGGCCTCTGCTCTGTGTTTTGACAGCTCAATTCTTGTGCAGAAACCAAAACTGAAAACCTTTTGTGTTCTGGTTTACTCACTGCAACGTTTGCATGCTGAGTCTGAATGTGGACAAGAAGTAGGTGTGTAAGAGTGTGTCCGTCACTGGTGGGTATTTAACCAGCGGCTGTTCATTGGTACTTACCTACTCACTGACGCTCTCTCTGCACCCCCCCACCACCACCTCTACCACCCCTCTCCCCCGATCAACACTCGCCTGTTGACGTGAGCCGTGTAACAATCCTCCCTGTTTCCATGACAACCACCTGCTGCTGTCCTCCCCTCATCTGTCTCTCCCTCCCTCCCTCCCTTTCTCCACTCCCCCCTTTTCACACTCTGTTGTCGCCCTTCTCTCCGCACACTGTTGGTATTTCAAGGTCAAAGAGGGTCACAGTCAGATAGTGAGATAGAGACAGAGATAGGGGTGGAAAGTGGGGAAAGGAGAGCGATAACAATGGAAGAGAAAACGGCCAGAGGAAGGCTGAAGGACAAAAATCCCCCAGACGTTGTTATTGTTAGCACCTTAGACCTCAGACACTTGCCTCATTCACCCTATCTTGGCTCGCCATCCTCCCCGCACTTATCGTAACCTCATTTCGTGTCAACCTTGAGCCAAAATGGCCGACAACAGGTGCATTCTGCCGTAGCTGCGGGTTGCTGTTGTGGCGAGCCCTATCTTCCCCGCTGCTTGAGCTGAAAACAAGACAAGAGCGGTGCAACAGACCAGAACATGTTTGTGCTCGATAAAGCAGAGCATTGGACGGGCCACATTAAGCGGTAACTAACCGAAATGCTCCCCGCTCAACGGCCTGAAACGACACGTTAAATTAGCCCGATGCCATATTACGTTTTTTTTGCAGGAGCATTTTGACCTTTTCATGGTGTCTGAATCAACAAGGGAGGCTATTATTCTCAAAAAGCAAATAATTCAGCTGAATAATGTATGAAATGTTTTCTATTTTCTGTCTTTTCAATAAATTATCTTTTTGTCAGTGGTTGCTGTGTGATGAGGGACTTTCCTGTGGGAGTGTCAGTGTCTGGGACAGCCCAGTGTGGTAGCATGTTACTTTAATTGCCACTGAGGTAAGGTTGGAGCAGTGACCTTGCTAGCCCCAGGGAGAAGATGAAGCTTGACATATGGATCAGCCAGTCCATTGGAGTCCATGGCTTTCAGTCCCTGTGAACACAAGCAGACACACACACATCGTGTAGAGTCAAAGGTAACGTCATCATGCCCTCAAACACTTCACGCAACTGACAGGGTCGGAAAAAGACAGCGGATATGACAGACCTCTTCTACAGTAGTTAGATCTCAATAGCGCTTCTGGGTGTTTCTTTCCATGCCACTATTCTCTACCATCCTCAACTCCTTTGTGCTGTCCTCAAGGGAACCTTTCAGTGAGATTTACATAATTAACACCATGTGACAGTACACAATATGTAATACAAGGCTTGTGTCCTTGTGCGATGGCCAAACCAAATGTGTCTGCCACAGCAACATCATCCAACATTTCACAGTGCCCATGAGATGATTTAGCCTCGAATTGATGAGCAACCACTTTAAAAAGATTGAGAGGAAGCAGTACCACGTCTTGTGCAAACGTAAAAGCATTACAGGAGAATTGTTTTCATTGGGACTTCAAGGAGGATTATGCAACCACAGAGACAGACAGAAATCTGTTTATATGAGGAAGATATTGAAAATGTGTGTACCTTTGCCTTGTGAATAGTACAATGAAGGCAGTTGTTCTCCTGATCAAAGAGCAGGGTGAACTCCAACGTTCCCAGGTAGGCTGAAAAAAAAAGAAACACACACATAAACCACAGCAATTACTGACAGTAAAAGCACAGAAAAGCTCAGTCACACTCACACACAAACACACTGAAAAGCTCTGAGTCATATTTGTAGCAGATGGCCTCTTAAAAACATGATGCTGCCTAATATGAATTGATCTGTCTTGTTTGATTATGGTTTGGGAATGAGCAGAAACATTGCATGGCCGAGTCCCACTATTGTTTCATTGTCTAATATATCATCGTCGCTGCTGTGTCACATAAAGTGGGAGTGACAAACACTCTTGGAAAACTGCTTGACTCCGCAATTACTCTGAAAGCATATGTTGTACTTACAGGGAAAATATAGAAACTCACTTTGAGTTAGTGTTTGTTTTTCTGTTGTTAATTTTCACATGAATAAACACAACATTGATATTGCACACAACTTTTTGACTGCTAAACTTTGTTCACCCTCCTCAGAACTCACTGTCATCATCATCGGAGTCGACCACCTCTTCCCTGTCTCCATCGTTGTCCCCCCTCCTCTCCCCATCCTTGAATCCTCCGCCCGACTCCCCGTTGAAGGTCTCCTCTTTTAGGATCTTCTTCTCCCTCGGGGGCGGTGGCGTGCAGGGGTAGTCGTGGAAACGTGGGAAGAAGTCTGAGATCTGTGGGATGGGGAGGATGGGGCCCGGGCACACGTTGATGGCAAAGTGCTCCTGCATAGAGATCTTGACCGGCGAGGGAGGGGGCGGGCCGGTGGAGTGGGGCGTCACCGCCGGGGAGGTGGCAGATGACGAGGGGGTGGAGGTGGAAGTGGAGGTGGAGGAAGGGGGGAGGGCCAGGTGGGAGGTGGAAGGGGGCGGCGGGGGTTTGGAGACGCTCATGTGGACTGTCGAACGGGACTGTGGGATGAAAAAGTGAATGAGGTGAGAAAGACAAAGAGAAAAACAGATGAGATCAGAGCTACAGCAGTAACAGGGCTTCATTTTATTCAAGGCAAGTTTACATTATGATGAAAATTACAGACATCTAAACATCTAAACCAGCCTGAAACACTGACGTTTCTATTTCCATCCATTGATGCAAACCTGACTTCTCAGCAGCCAAAATAGAAGCTGCCAGAACCTTTGGCACTTCAAGTGTGACTCACACATTGTGTCAGTGCACCAAGTCTGTGCTCTGAATTATTATTCAAATGTAGTGCTGTAAAGTATGAACAAGTGATGTCACTTGTGTATCTGCACTTCACTCTAATCCTTCCCTTATCTCTCTCTTTCACTCCTCTCTCTCATCTGCAAGTCCCCTGAGCAATATTTACATAATACTATTTGAAGCCTCTCTCAGTCCTTAACATATTTGTAACCAAATGAAGCGTAATAACCGTTGCCAAAACTCCAACCTCGTTAAGCCAAACGCTATCATTTGCTGTTTCCCTCACAGTGATTAAGACAGACTGAAGACATGTTTTCTCTTATGCACTCCCAAGGCGCCACTGTGTATTTATTATTTCAAGGTTTGATTTCAGCGATCACAGAGACTTCAAACTGTTTATGGGACTGCTGTCCCACATTAGACTAGAAATGACAAAAAGAACTAAACTAAAGAAACTAAACTTATTATTATTATTATTATTGCACATAAGTAAAAATGGGGTCTATGGGATCAAGTTTCAGTTTACATCCACGTCTGTCCAAAATGTCCGAATTTTATCCTATTTATCGAATCTATTATTCATAAAAACAATATTGTGAAATTGTCATAATTAGCACAGAAATTGTTGAGTTATGGCCAGAAACCTGTTTTGTGAGGTTGCAGTGACCTTGACACTCGAACTTTAACCACCAAAACTGAATCAGTTCATCTTTGAGTCCATGTAGATGTTTGTGCCAAATTGCGTTGGCGTTCCTGAGATATCACGAGAACGTGACGGACGGACAACCCCAAAAGATAATGCCTCCGGCCGCGGCTGTCGCCGGGGTCAAGGGGAGAAATTTCAAAAATTGTGATTAAAAATTATGACAAGTGGAGAACAAAGTTGAAAAAAGTTCAAATGACAATTAGATATGAACATAAACATTAAAAAATGAATTGGTGAAGTCAGCAAGTACCATATTTGTCACGTACAGCAGTGGAGCTCATTTACAACTCGCGCCAGAGAATATAAAATATAACATTTCAATGACGTATTACTGGTTGGAAGTGCACTAATTGATAACTATGTAATTTTCCATGGCTGACTGTTGCCAAAACTCCAACCTTATTAAGCCAAACGCCATCATTTCCCTCACAGTGATTAAGAGAGACTGAAGTCATGTTTTCTCTTATGCACTCCCACGGCGCCACTGTGTATTTATTATTTCAAGGTTTGATTTCAGCGATCACAGAGACTCCAAACTGTTTATGGGACTGCTGTCCCACATTAGACTAGAAATGACAAAAAGAACTAAACTTAACCTAAAACACCCCTTTAGTATAGGACACAACTTCACAGATGCATGTCACCTATACAGGTACACTGCATATATCCATCATGTTGCTGCTGTTGTGGTGTCAACTTGCGCCCTCTGTCCCTTTACGTCTGTGCATTTTGTCTGTTTTGCACATTGTCATGATTTTTAAGCCTATTCTCCCCCTTAATGGGGGGCGGCAGTAGCTCAGTCTGTAGGGAGTTGGCTTGGGAACCGGAGGGTCACCGGTTCAAGTCCCGACATGGACCAAAAACTGAGTGTGAACTGGTAGCTGGAGAGGTGCCAGTTTACCTCTTGGGCACTGCCGAGGTGCCCCTGAGCAAGGCACCAAACCCCCAACTGCTCGGGGCACTTGTCAGGAGCAGCCCCATCACTCTGACATCTCTCCATTAATGCATGTATGTGTGTTTCAGGTCTGCATGTACCATGTATGAGTTTAACAGAGTGTAAATTGAATTTCCCCATTGTGGGACTAATAAAGGTAGATCTTCTTCTTCTTCTTCTTCTTCTAATGTAGTAACTCTGCTCTTGTAGTTTTTGACTGATACATCTGTTGTGTTAACGGGAATGAATAGCCTGCTTGGCTCACCGTTATTTGTCTTGTGTTGCTTTGAAAAGTCATATATCAAATTGTTGAGTCAGTGCCACAAATACTGATCATCGTCCTTCATTTTCAGTTAATTTATTCATCATTTAGTTTACAAAATGTCAGCAGAAAATGAAAAATATAGTAAAAAAAACCCCAAAGATAATCCATTTACAGTGTTATGAAACAGAGAAAAGCAGCTAATCTTCACATTTGAGAAGCTGGACACAGAGAATGAGAGGCATATTGCTTGAAAAATGACTTAAACTTTCAATCGCTCATGAAAGATTAAGATTAATTATCAGCCGGTCAACTAATGAATTAACTGTTTCAGCTCCAGTTAACGTCCACCCCTCTCTCACAGCCGACAACTGGTGTTGAACCAGTGGGATTTCGTTCTTTCATTAAATGATCTTGGATGCCCTCCAGTATGTTCTCATATACTGTACATTATGCATATTACCAGTAAATTATAATTTACATTGAAATTGTCTCAGTTGTTTGTAGAAGCCACACAAACAGCATGAGTTTTGTTTGATAGTTAATCAGTATTATTATAATACTGCATGTCTAGTGCATCATAAAACATACTGAGTGTCGTGACAGACACTGACGTACATGCCTATATACTGAACATAGTGAAGCTTTTGTTAATCGAGCCAACGTACCATCCATCCCAACAGAACAAGACTTAACTCAGTTCTAAACAGTCCAAACAGTGCAGCCCTCCTTCCTCACTACACTAAGTTACAGCACTTAAGCAGACTCTGACACACATGTGCTTTAAGACCATACACACACGCACACATACACACATAAAGACCCAAAACTGCCTGTTCCCATCATCGATATCTACACTCATTCAGTCCTGCTCTTACGTAACAACACCCGAATTCACTGCTTGGGTACCCACATTCAAGCATGTTGCTTTACAAACTCAATCGCTCGTACCCTTCCGACATACAGAGACACACACATGCAAGCA
This sequence comes from Pterois miles, assembly GCA_947000775.1. NCBI lineage: Eukaryota > Metazoa > Chordata > Actinopteri > Perciformes > Scorpaenidae > Pterois > Pterois miles. Next base: position 4,049,574 of record CAMQGK010000224.1, on the reverse strand, counting down.
CATGTGTGCACGCAAGCACACACACACTGACGTTCACACATGCACAAATATAGCCATCCACAAATACGAACCCAGGGACAGTCTTCATCTGTGCCAGCACTCCATCTTGCCTGCTCTCATGTCCTCTGTCTCTCACACACTGAGGAGCATGCAGACCAGCTTTGAGTCAATATATCCCTCTGTACTCTCTCCCTCTCCCTCTCTCTCTCTCTCTCAATCTCTCCCCGCTCTCCTCCTCTCCTCTCCTCTGTCCCTCCCTCTTTTCCTTCCTCTGTAGTTGTGACGTATCTGGTTAAAATCCTCGTCAGTCCTTTGCAGACTGTGCATATAGTGCTGTCACTCACTTTCTCAGCAGTGGGGGGACTTTAAGGAAACCCGGGAAAAAGAGGCACGAGTGTGTGTGTGTGTGTGTGTGTGTGTGTGTGTGTGTGTGTGTGTGTGTGCTTTTCATGGTGAAGGGGGGGGTGAAAGACAGACAAGCAGCACAAGATGGAGAGACAGATGAGGAGACAAACCAACATTCAGACACAGACAAATACAGCACCAACAACAAACACAAACACGCAGAGAGGCATATATATATATATATATATATATATATATATATATATATATATATATATATATATATATATATATATATATATATATATGAAAGCACACAAGAGGATCTACCAGCTGAAGGACACAGAAAGGAAATTAAATTCAAAACGCTGAACAAAATACACTGCCAGCCACTGCCAGATAACTGGCATGTATGTATGAGTGTGTGTGTGTGTGTGTGTGTGTGTGTGTGTGTGTGCTTTGTCTGTATGCGTCCAACTGTAGCAGCCCTCACGGCTAACACCCGCCACAGTAATGAAATTAATCAAAGACAACAATACATCAATAACAGTGGACTTGTACAGGGGACACAGGAACGTGGATACAATGAATGAATGAAAGCATGAAGAAAAGGCAAATATAAAGTGTGGACCTTGATACTTGATGGACCTACACATGATTTTGAACTCATGAAATGTTTCAATCTGCAACATAAACACATTACTTCAGTTTGGAGTCTCAGAGATCTCAGCTGTAAAAGCTGATTAAAACCAATGCATTTTCAAACCACATCTATATCTGTGATTGGTGGTAGCTCTACGTTTTACACTGTGTGCCACTCCAAAATCCCAAATAAGTCCATTACAGTTTGTTCATAACAGGTAGTTTAACCTGTTTGTGGTGTAACGTATCCCAGGGTGTAAATACTGTAGATTTCTTAGGTTGTGAATGACACATTGACAAAGTAAGGATATCTGCTCATGAATAGCCCATTTCTATAAAACATATATAATTTATTAAAAAAACATTAAATATATGCTTATTTGATGGTGTAACAATGCTGTATTTTGTCACTTTTAGGGATGTTGATAATGAATTGTTTAACCGATAACCGACATCAAGCATTTAATCGATTAACGCTAACGCAGAGGAGCGGCTACTACAGTAGCTCTCCTGTTGGTGAACTGTTGACTTAGTTGTCTGTTGTGCTCATATACTGCAGCTGGCACACCGCTGCATACGAGCCACAAATCTTGTTGGTTAACGGTTAATAACTGGTCAACGAGCGTTAGATATCGGTTAGAAAAATTTCTCAAAATTAGTATCCCTAGTCACCTTCGTCAAACATTAGCGGCAGAGGGAAGAGTTACTACTTAAATATGTTTCTATATTGGGATCTATAAAGTCAGAATTTGTTTGGATTTTATTATTATTATTATTATTATTATGACACATAAGTAAAAATGGGGTCTGCGGGATACAGTTGCAATTTAATTTTATCCTATTAATTTGCTATTCGTAAAAACAATATTGTGAAATTGTCATAATTAGCACAGAAATTCTTGAGTTATGACCAAAAACCTGTTTTGTGAGGTCGCAGTGACGCTGACACTTGAACGGTGACCAAAACTGAATCAGTTCATCTTTGAGTCCATGTAGATGTTTGTGCCAAACTGCGTTGGCGTTCCTGAGATATCACGAGAACGTGACGGACGGACATCCCCAAAACATAATGCCTCCGGCCACAGCTGTTGCCGGGGTCAAGGGGAGAAATTTCAAAAATTGTGATTAAAAATTATGACAAGTGGAGAACAAAGCTGAAAGTTCAAATGACAATTAGATATGAACACAAAAATTAACTGACGAAGTAAGCAAAAACCACATTCCCTGTGTCACGTACAGCAGTGCAGCTCATTTACAGCTCGCGCCAGAGAATATAAAAACGTGACAACATAACATTTCAATGACGTATTACTGTTTGGAAAACAATCAGTGCACTAATTGATAACTATGTAATTTTCCATGGATGACAAGCAACAGATGAGCAACATCAAGCCTGGTCAATTAAATTAATGGTCGGCTGGAGGAAGCAGTGGAGTGAACACGTGTGGATGCATGCGCTCATCCATTTCTAAACACTTTGATTTACTTTAGGCATCTCATTAGTATCAGCATTACCTCATCAATATTGTGTTTAAAGACCATTACACTGTATTCATTTGTAAAAAGAACTAAAGGAATTGAAATGAGATAAATGAACGCTCGGTCTACCAATGCCGAACCATCTATCTACCTATAAATAGACGCTTTAGACATCGGCTACACTCATTAAGTGGTTTGAAATTAATGCAGAAGTGCACTTGTCGGAAGATGACAAGAGCGCTCTCATGTTCATCATGGCGTCGGTTCCTAACGGAGCTGCTTGTCCCTTTGGTGAAGACGAAAAAGCACACGTGTGCAACTGTGCTTGGGGAGGGCTTACTCCACCCACAGCTGCAGTTATCGCACAGCTGCAGAGCTTCTCACAGCTGACCTGCTGACCAACAGGACTCTCAGACGCTCTCCATGTGGCTGGCCACCCGAGAGACACAACAAGAGGGCTCTTACTGCAGTCTCAACATGTTCAGGTCATGGGTGATTTACACAGTAGTACTGTTTTCTGATGTACTTTTACAGGGTTGGTTAAACTAAATAAAATACACAACCCTTTCCAGGGTTGTAGGCATTGCTGAGGACACACGTTTCTCTAGGAATTCATTGGTTTTGACATCCTTGGGGAGTATTTTTTTTTTTTTTTTTTTTTTTAGGCACAGTGGTCAGGACTTATAAATAGAATTTGGATCTTTTTTGTTGGGGAATAAATTACAGTTATTTTAGTTGTATTTGAGTCAGCTGAGGTTATTAGTGGTTAACTTCTAGTTCTCTGCAAAGAATCGTTGAAATTAACCTTTTTCACGTGCATTTTATCTGCCATCTCACAGTCCAAAGACATGCAGGTTAATTAGATTATTTGATGACTCTAAAGTGCCCATACGTGTACATGTCTCTATGCGTCAGCCCTGCGATGGACTGGCGACGTGTCCAGGGTGAACCCCGCCTTCGCCCAATGCCAGCTGGGATCGGCTCCAGCCCCGCGACCCCTAACGAGATAAACGGTTGAAGATGGATGGATGAAATTACAGTGTTAGATTGACACCATGGCTTCTGGGGGAGACCCATTTTTAAAGAGTACTGTATACAGTACCATACTGTACTTTGTTATTATCATCTATAGTGATTGTTTGCATAAAAACACACAATTCAAATGATTATTTAAATATTTGCTTTGATTAAAAGAATCTTGGCAAGTTGCTTCGAGCTAGTGTTAGGAAGTTAAACAGTATTTATTCAAGTTTCTCACCAAAAAATTAATTTTACCAGATAACATTTGAACACATCATGATAAGGTTGTAATTTACCTTTGCCCCATAGTTATTTTCCCTGAGCAGAGTTTGAACGCCTCATAATGTAACTCAATGGCCCCTCCTGTAATGTTAGTAGCTCCATCATTTAGCCAAGCAGGACTGTGCTGCCCACCAACTTCTAACAGGTGACGTTACAAACTCTCCTCCTGCTGATTTCAATACAGTGTCGCATTATCAGGGAAAAATAGGGTGCACCCCTCAGGTTTAGCTGTCGTGGTGCCATGCTTTAGAGCGCTCCATCATGTCTCCAGTCCCAAACAAACTGACACGTGATACAGCGTGCGTATGCGTCATTGTGCATCATGCATAACTGTGGAAAAGCATCAATACAATATAATAAAACTTTATTTAAAAAGCGCTTTAAAACAACGTCGTTGACCAAAGTGCTGTACACATTTAAAAACACATAAAAGAATTAAGACAAAATAAAACAAATAAAACAGTTAAACACAATTGAAAACCAGCCTCTCAAACTGAGTTAAAAGCCAAAGAGAAGAAATGTGTTTTAAGAGAAGGAAGCAAGTCGGCCTGCCCGATGTGGAGGGGGCAACTGAATCCACAGTAACAGAGAAGGCGCGATCACCTCTCAACTTTCTTTTTGACCTAGGAACGACTAAAAGCAGCTGATCTGCCGACCTGAGCGTACAGTTCAAGGAGGTCAGACAGTTACTGGGGGGGCGAGGCCATGCAGACATTTAAAAACAAATAAAAGTAAAACAAAATTTTAAAATCTGTTCTAAAATGAGCGAGTGAGCCAGTGAAGTGCTGCTAAAACTGGAGTAATGTGGTCAAATTTTTTTGGAGAGAGAGAGTAATGCCTGGCTCATCCCAAAATAAAATACACTGCAGTAATCTAAAGGAGTAGTTATAAAAGCGTGGACAGAAATACAGAGGGATTGATAGCCACAGAAGCACGAGATGCCAAGAGATGCCGTTCTTAATGGGAAGCACTTCTCTATTTCCATATCTAGCGTTTTCCCTGTCTGCAACAGTGGTGGATGGCCTGACGATTTTACCCACCACTGCCAACGATTTACCCGCATTTGGCTAATTTCAGACCCTGACGCACACGCACTGCTATACACAACAAATAGGGATATCATCTGAGAATAACTAATAATAACTAATGGTGAATATGAAGAATTACTGTGTGATTAGTCCTTATTTTATTGGCTATTTTGAGATTTATACATTATTCCATACTTGACTTGACATACCCCGTACTTACTTCCCACTCACATGGGAAAGGAAAATGATGCCAATCGACAAACCAGTGTCATAATATTGAGTTATTTTCATTTACACAATTGTTTTGTCCAAATAATGATTCCTGGCAAGTACAGTTACGCTTTCTTCCAACCAAAACTCTTTGGCAATTTACTTTTCACGTTGAAAAGTGTTCAAACAGGTAAGGTGTCCTTTAAATGACTCACACACTCTTATCACACACTATTATCTGAATGGAAAGATCACAATCACATACTGACAATGCAGGGAGTGAGGTAACAAGTACATTTGACAGGCACAAGGCTTTAATTGACATCGTTTTCTGTTCACAGCAACATCAAACCACATAGATTTGTCTGGTTTCGCATGTCCAGGACGGTTCTGAGGAAGAGACACAATCAATTGTGTTTGAAGGATGAAGTCTGGACAATGGCGCTGGAGTATTGATCTTTCTCAGGGGTAAACATTAGGCAGCCTGTCAGATGGATATTTAACACAGTGCCTTTGCCCATGAGCTGACAAAAGTAAATAATAGTCAGCAGCATCCAAAGAAAGAAATGGGTCTGAGATTCAAACCAGAAAAGTGACGTCTAATGATGAAGAAGTACAGATGGAGCCGGGTGAATTCAAAGTATTGAAGTAAGACCGCGGTGGTTGCAAAACAAAAATCGCAAAACCTACCCCGATGACAAATAACAGAAAGTCTAAAAGAAAGAGAATGAACCACCCAGCTGCCACACATCTGTCAGCCTCCATGTTAGTATGATTAAAGCATTCATGCCACTTATGAGTATAATATAAATAATAAACATCTAGAATGAGAGAGAGATTGGTGGGAAGGAGGGAGAGGGTACAGCCAATTTGTGGATGAGCATTCATCCAGTCCTTCTGCATGGCAAGATAATCTCCTCCCATTACTACGGCACAAAGCAGCGCAGGTTTTCCATTAAGTGTACAACCACAGCCTCCCCAGCCTCTCAGCCAGCCATTAGCTCTGAGATTAAATAAACCTCTATTTACATACTGTAGCACTGCCGCATGCTGAATTTTTCAACATTTGGCACCACACAGGACGGGGAAATTGCATAAATTTTCTGATAAAGATCAAAGGAACGGCTCACCCTAGCCTACACTCGCCCTTGAAAGTATGTGCAGACATATCTTGAATTTTTGAGCTACTTCTCTGGTTCTTGTACAAAGTGCAGTGCTGAGTGTGTGCTGTAAGAGCCTGTATGCTGAAGTTGGACTGAAAAGGAAACTTTATATTTGTATGGTGTTTATTTTGACTTGCATATATATTTGGTCAAAACTGTAGGCCAACTTAACAAAAATGAGAAATTTAAGTTATTATGCTGTTGTGACACCAACATCAGTGTTCTCATGTTTTGTTATAATGGTGCCTTGAAATGGAAATCTTGAACTCGTGTTCGTGACTTTCCATGCGTTGCGTCCTCTAGAACAGGGGTTCTTAACCTTTCTGACCCTGAGGCCCATTATTTCAGTACAGAGTGGCCCAGGGCCCATTAAATATAATTTTAATATATATTATTTATTATTATTAATTATATTATATTATATATATTATTTAATATGTATTATTTAATACATATACACTGTATAGGTTTATAATTATCTCACTCTTGGTTTGATTTGTATTCAATTCAATTCAATAAACCGGGGGTCGTCTTCATTTTTTCGTTTTAAATATTTCTCCATCTTGTTTGTTTACAGCTAGCTGAGTGTCTTCTTCTCCTTATTTATGGAGCTGGTTAAAGTAACAACTGACTGATGCATTAGCGCCACTACATGGTCGGGAGTTGTTATTGCGTCCCGCGGCCCTCGCGGCCCACACGTACAAAACAGATTTTTTTTGCGGCCCACTAGGTGGCGCTCGGGGCCCAAGTTTGGGCCGCGGCCCTATGGTTAAGAATCACTGCTCTAGAACACTATATTACAAATTACTTGAGACCAAGGCGGCTTTTGGCATGGGTAACATACATTTACATCTGTGATTTAAAGGCATATTTCTGGTCCTCTCTCCTTCCATGGTGGAGAGGAGGCCATGATGCGATGGCTGCGAGGAGGCTGTGCTGCTCTGGCAGAGGAGAGTCTTGTTGCTGGCTCTGTCTGTTTGGCGACGCCGGGAAGCTGATTGTCATTATCCTGGATCCATTTGCTCACACAGTTATATTCACATTATTTGTATTATTTTTTGTCATATTGATTGTCGATATTGTATGGTCATTATGTCGTTGTACATAAGACATCTATTGCACATCTGTCCATCCTGGAGAGGGGATCCTTCCTCTGTTGCTCCTCCTAAGGTTTTTTCCATTTTTTCTTTTTTCCTTGTTTTATTATAGGTTTTATTTTGGTTAGGGAGTTTTCCCTTATACGATGAGAGGGTCATTTTTGTAAAGGACAGAGGATTTTGTTTCATGTACAGATTGTAAAACCCTCTGAGGCAAAATTGTAATTTGTGAGTTTAGGCTATACATAAAAAAAAATAAAGTAAAATGAATTAAGTGATGAACACTGCTGCTAAGCAAAGGCATAATGACAGGAGAAAAAAATGAGGCTGTTGAGAATATCAACATTTTCCTCAGACATATTACAAAATTACCAGGAAAAAACTGACTAAAATTACAATATACTGTACAATATTGACTTATTATCCACTGACAAATGAACTTCAATGGACTCCACCATTTCTCACAACGTCAACAAACACATCACAAGTCGTGAATTCGAAGCTTTCAGAAACTTTCCACTTACGAGGTCGTGAATACGTTCATATGGACCCAACTCGTAAACATGGTAAATGCGACCCCATTTGAAGGCACCATAACTGTGGGGTCGACATTGTTAGCTAATGCCCATCTAGTGATGTGAGCGCTGGACCATTGACTGTGTATACGAAGTGTACGTAGTCATTGTGACGTCACACATCGATTTGTGGTTTGCGACGTTTACATGCGCCAAATTTCTCCAATCCAATCTGAACCTTGGTTGATCGGAAATTCCAAATCCACTGTTTACATGGACACTAAATAAAATGATCCAATCATGACGTACGTATACATACACCGAGCTTTTAATCAAAATAAATCCTTTGGACATGCGTAGAGTTGTCTAATTTTCCAGAAATAGTAAAAGAAGAAGAAGCTGTACTTCGCCTGTGTTGTAACGCCGCATTGTCTGCAAATGCAAAACAACACGCCGCCTCAAAGGTGGAGATAATTTTACCCCAACCAAGAAGACATGAGCTGAATGGGCGTGTACATGGACGTCGATCGGAAAAATGATCAGCATAAACCACCTCTCTTATTCGGAATAAAAATTTCTTTCCGATTAGGCCGTATCGGATCATAATCTTCCGACTGACATGTTTACATGAAGCATTTTTCATCTGATTGGGCCTTTATACTGATTATCTGTGTCCATGTAAACGCAGATACTTTGGCCGTCGACATCTTGGTTTTTTGCTTACACAGTAACATCTATCTAAAGTTAGTTAAAGTTAGCCATTATAGGGCACAGAGACAGAGGTACAAGTGTAGCAGCAAAAGTCCTGAGTGTGGTGAATGATGCATGGATGCTTGTTATTGCTGGTAAATTCAGCTTTTCATTTGAAGATTGTTATTTCTTCCTTCAAAAGTTGCATGCATCTCTATGAGCAGCAGCCATAGGACCTCCCTCAAAGAGAGCGAGATGTGAATGACACAAATTTTCCTTAAATGCCTGACATTTGCATTCAGACGAGGAATTGTTAAGAGACACTCATCTCATCTCAGAGTGCACATAAATCACAGAAAATTGATTGACTTTATTAAGCAGAGTGTTGTTGGCGAGCGCATTTTTAAACAGGTGGCTAGTTGTCGGAGTTCCCCCGGGGTGGCAGTTGGTGTCACAGGTGCTGCGTGCGAACCACATCACTCCGCTTCGGGGGGAAATGGTTGGCCGCGTTGGCAGAGAGTGCTGTTCTGTCAAGGTGCATTATTCTTTTCACCCTGAGCCACATCCTCAACTTCAGCCCCGCATGGCAGCAACTCACTCTCTCTTTCTCTACTATCAATTACTCCCACCAACACCACCTTCACCTTTCCCTCATTTAATCAGTCTTCCTCCCTCTGAGGGCCGGTCTGACACAGACAGATCCCATTAACCCTTCCTGTGATTTGTCCTTAACTCTGACAAGCAGGGGTTGCGCGCAAAAGGAAGAGCTGTAAAAATAAAAAAATAAAAAAAATAAAAAATTCAAACACAGTGAACAAGTTTTCATTTTTCTAATGTTTTGTGACAAGCAGCCAGCAATGCAAAAGAAAGAATGACCCCTGTCAAATAAAATCACAGAGTGGCTGAATGATATTCCCTCAGGTTAAATGTGCTCGTTCTTTGTTCATTTTACAGGCTTCCTCCTGCTCTTCTTGGGTGCGCTGGGAGAAAATAACATTTGTCTCAATTCTATGTTTGTATGTAACAACTTACCATGTGGCATTGAGTTAGAAACAAGCTCATGAGGTCCGGGGTTGACTTATTTCTTGTTTTATCTCCACCCTCCTGACGCTGATCTCCGACCAGCCTGCTGTTACAAAAGCTCAGCACTAACACCGCCACATTATTTGCCACTGACCTAATTAGATCCTGCATGGATTCTGTGATACATATTTCTCTCTCTCTCTCTCTCTCTCTCTCTCTCTCCTCTCTTTCCCTTGTTCACTCTTTCCCTATTTTGCCTCTGTTCCTTTTGATGAATGGCTTTGCTTTTTAGGACAAATGACTGCCCTGTGATTAATTGTGTGTGCTCTTTCACTCTTTCGCCTTTTCACATCTTTTTCTATTTCAATTTCTGCTTCTCACCCTGTGTAACTAGAAATACTACATCGTTACCTGGGTTCGCCCCATCAGCATATTCCCATAAATAAAAGAATGGGAGAGGTGGAGTAGGAGGCAGAGGGAGGGGTGGAGGGAAGTGTGGCCCAGAGGCAGGGCAGTGGGCATGTGCGAAATGGAGGGGTGAATGGATGGAGAGGGAAGGGAAGAGACGAGCCAACTGCTCCAGATCGGGAGTGTGAAGGTGACTGCATTGAATAAGGCAGAAAGAGATAGAGATGAAATGAAAGAAAAATGCAAATGTTAAAGAGAAAACAGACAGAGGAGGAGAGAGAAAATGTTAAAATATATACAAAAAATAGCCTGAAGTTGATAGATAGATAGATAGATAGATAGATAGATAGAAGCAGGAAGAGAAAGGAATTAAAAATTGAAATAAAAATGCCAGATAGTCACAGAGAAATTGACAGGATGGATGAATAAAAAAGGTGGATTGTATGAGGATGTCGGAACCATTTCCACAGCAAGGAATGAAATCCATGAAGAAATATTCATATCCTGAGGTCCTTTCATAATTTTGACGAGAAATGGCCCTGACTATCAAACAAACAGGGAGCGTAAAAGGCAGTACATGACAGGGGAATGAACCGCAGAGCAGGAGACGAAGGAGTAAAATGGGGACGCGTTGGAATAGCACTGATTGTAGCGAGGTGTGCAGCCAGTGCCCCGTGGCAGGACGTCATGCTGTGCTTAATGAGCCAACAGTGCAGGCAATTAGTTCCTGATATGGCATTATCAGTCACCAATAAGTGAACACGTCATTAACCATTAACCCCTCCGATAGCCTCTCATCCGCGGCCTCTCGCTCACATACAAACTTAAACACAAATGAATCAACATAAAGCTGACAATGTTTTCTGCACATGCATAGGACCAAAATATCAGTAACATCAACCCCGTCTCAAGAAATTATGCTCTAATTTGCAACAGCAAAACATTAATAGATTACTAATCAGGCACATACCTGATTGAACGTTTTTTCCCCCCTATTCGATTTTCACTTTAGTATCTATAGATTGTGAGCATGTGCGTTTGGAAAAATGTGGTGCTGCACAAAGACCACATTTTTTGGGGGGGGGGGGCAAACTACATTTGGGAAAAGCGTGGGTCATCTTATATTCAAGGACATCAGATATTCTTTTTGAATGTAAAGTGTAGTATACAGTGACAGTATACACATAACCTGCCCAATGCTCTGTTGTATTCTGTATAATGTGTGTTTTTGCTGTATTTGTAGAAGCCAAAAATAAATTTGCATCGAGGTGGTTAATAAAGTCAGTCTATCTACTTTTTGTTTATAGTCTTATTGTTGCTAAGCTAGCGAGTGTTTTAAAGTCAATTTGTGTGTCTTTTGGAGTTAATCAGCCCTGAAAGTGTTTCTTTAGCCCAGTTTAACTTGCAGCGCTTTCTGATGGCTCATATAACATCTTTTAGTGCCATAATAAATAAATTCCAGAGTGAAAATGTGGTGAAAGCATCACCTGACATCGACTGCAGAAACTGCTGCTTATGCCAAAAATCATAATCACGATTATTTAATACAATCACTCATTGACTTTGAAAACATCATGCATCAATCTGGTTCACTTTGAGAGCAAAATTAAGAGGCGAGATTGATGAGGAACTTTGTGCTCTAGTAAACAGTCTAATCATAAAGACGCTGGTTGTGTAGATATTAATTGTGATGGAACGGCAAAAAAAAAGTCACACCCACTAAGCATGGTAAACAAGACAGGGTCCGTGTTTCAAGATGGGTCATGTGGATTAGCCGACATCGCCACACTGAAGACAGTCCTCCCCAGCTGACAGCTGCATCGGAAACAGGGAGCTTTGTTTGGGAGAGAGGGTGCAGGCTAAGCGATAAGGTCTGGGGCAAGGGGTGTTGTAAAACGCCATCTTCACCCGGGCCTTTTCAAGCATCCTTGAGCCGGTCGGGGTGCGCCAATATAGAGGCAATGTGCCCAGCAAGGGCCAACCAGCAACCGGGAGAGTCCTCCCGCATTGAGCGGCCATCCCCGTCTTGCCGAGCAGGGCAGAAAGCACACCGCTGTAAAGGAAAGTGATGTGCTGGGTTCGTAACACAAGGTGAGCATCACTGCAAAAGGGATTTTATGTTGATTATCTTGTTTTCATTATCTTTGGAAGCCAAACAGTCCTCGGCATTGAGTATGGTGCAATGTTTTCAAATGGAAAGTGCTTTAATTTTGTATGATGCTGAATTTATTCTCTGTACCTGTCTGATTTTATCACTTGAAGCCATAACTCTTTTTTTCTTGCTCAGAGATTGCTGATTAAAGCTAGCTATCCAGCTAGGGATCAGCCAGGCATCCAGGGACAAGCAATAATAATAATGCTCATTGTCCACATTAAATAAAAAATAAATAAATAAATGAAATTTGATTAACTGCGCAGGCCAGTGCTCATGGGCTTCCATCAAAATGTAACTGGCAAAAAAATCACTGCACAGCATCTGGCCTTGTAATCAGCATTTCCAAGATTTCGGCTTCACGCTGCTCAAAACCGCGTCACTGCTTCCAGCCAATCCAAGCCAAGCCAAATACAAAAGCTGATTTTCACTTCAGTAAACAATTCAAAGGTCCGCACTCCATTGGGAGCTGACTAGTGCATGAAATAGGTCGACATTATTGCATTTTGCTGTCTTTTTTCTGTGGAGGTAAGGGGTGAAATAAGTTTCCACTTCAAGTAAGCAAAGCACTAAATAAGGGTTTTGCTTGGACGCGCTAAGCATATTTGAGCGTGGCGAGGGTCTGATCGCACAGGGGAATAGGTTCCTCAACAGTCTCCCACTGCAGCGCTGCCTCGCTGGGCAAAGAACAGGGGAAGAGGGAGAAACAGAAGAGCGCATGAAAATTAGATTATGCCTCACCTGCAGTTTCTGTTTTCTCGTGAACACAACAAAGTTTTTTACCATCTGCCCAATGAAATACTGCATAGTTGCTTCAGAAGATCTACAGCTCATGCATCTGTAAAGTTACAGCATATTTTTTCACTTAAATGACAAGACAGAAAAGATTTATCGACTTTGCTTCCTTACACATTTTAAAGCGAGGTATGACATTTACAAGAGTCACGGGTCATGCTGCAGGTTTGTCCAGTAAAGTGAGACAAAGTTCAGAGACTGACCACTGCAGAGGAAAGCAAAATGCCAACGAGAGGAACAACAGAGTTTGTATTAAACCTCTTTGATGGCCAGAGAGACTGAAGATGCATCATTTATGCTCCTTTTATCGATCAAATAACTGATATCCGCGCTGAGACAAAGTTAAAGACAGGGCTGATCTTGTTGACAGGTTAAACTCAAAGTGTCAGTTCAGCAGCAGCAGCGCATGTTTGGGACGAGTCGGCAGTCAATGAACAGCGTGGCGTTCAATAGCAAATGGCCCCGGGGTCATGAAATCCCTCTACATCCTTTGCCTGACTAAACTAACAAGCAGCAGTCGATCAGGGAACTCTGCCAGTTAAGAAACGCTCTCTGATGGAAGGAGGGCTGGAACAAGGAGGAAAGGGTTGTCACTCAAGTTATGTATATGCACAGCACGCACACACACACACACACACACACACACACACACACACACTCTGACAGCTTTACAAACCATCCCTAGCTTAAACCTCTAAAAGTGGATCGACTGTCATTATACTGATGACATTTAACATCCTATGAGTCGGTAACTTGTCACTTCAGGCTTAAATTACGTCTACATTTTCTTCAGCCGTTAGTTAATTAACCTCTTGAACCTTAAATTCTGCCCTCATATTTTCTCTCCGGTTGGTTAAATAGATTTGTTACTTATCTTATTGCCATATATACAATATATATACTGTATATATTCTCCATCTGCTTGCTCCGACACTGTCAATTTCTGAATGTCAAATGCATTAATTTATGCACATTAAACTACGCAAACTACATATGACATCTTCGGTTGAGTTGTGCTTCCGCACCATCCCAACCAATGACGCGTTATATGCATATTTTATATTTTTAAATCACTCCCCTCTAGCAGGAGGCTGCAGTCCATCAGGCTACAAAAACAGTTTCTTTCCATCTGCAGCTGGCCTCATCAATAAGGCCCGGGACCCCCACTCGCTCTTATCCCCTCGCATAGATACAGCGTTTCCCCTGGGATGGAGTTGTAGCAGCGGTGGCTATACTCTGTCATTTGATTCAAGTACTTAATCATGATTAATCACATGATTGTCCATCGTTAACTGTTATTAATTACAAATTAATTACATTACATTTTTTATCTGCTCAAAATGTGCATTAAAGCTGCAGTGGGTAAATGTAAATGCAGTGGAGCAAATATGTTTATAAAAAGTTAATTTATAAAACGGTCACTATATCTTGACAGAAGTGAATGAGACAGGTAATACAGTCATGTTACTCTGTGTCTTCTGGTGCTCCTGATGGCATCTGCAAAATTTCACAGGCCAGAGGAAAACAACCAATCAGAGCGGAGCTGGAGCCTGCCATCTCTCAGCGCCTGTCAATCACTCACAAACTCTGATCAAACTGTCAAACAACGCATCACTGATCAAATATGAATCAGTATTCTTTTACTGTAATGACTATTTCTCTCCTCAAATGTTATCAGAAATATATTGTAGTTACTGTTTAGCTGTAAAATGAGAAAGTTTGTGAACTGGCAGCTATGTTGAGATCTATCAAGGAAATACCAAGCACCACCCACCAGCCACAGCACAGCCAATAGGAACGCTGTCTCTCTCTCTCAAATGACCTGTGATTGGCCAAAGTCTCCCGTCACAGGTGAGATTTTTTTAAAGCCTGAAAACAGCCATGAGGAGGTGCAGAAGTCTAGTTTTCTCTCAGAGCACTTGAGAGAAAACTAGATGCTGAAAGGTTTTCATGGAATTTATGCTCAATGAGGTCAAAAACATTCAGTCTACTGCAGGTTTAAAGGAAGATTCATCAAGTATTTAATACTCTTGTCAGCATGGGAATGGGAAAATATGCTGCTTTATGTAAATGTATGTAGATATTTATTATAAGAAATAAATCAACAACAGCAAAAAACACAAATAGTGTCCAGAAATCATCACAGGTGCTGTATTTAGTATAAAAAATATGTTAAAGTCATGTCAGTGAGCTGACTTGACTATGACTTGCCCCAAACTGCATGTGATTATCATAAAGTGGGCATGTCTGTAAAGGGGAGACTCGTGGGTACAAGGAGAAGCCATTTTCATTCACATACCTTGAGGTCAGAGGTCAAGGGACTTCTTTGAAAATGGCCATGCCAGGTTTTCCTTGCTGGAGTGTTAAGTATTATTTAACCTCCCCACTGACAAGCTACGTGGTCGGTACCAACAGATCCCTTAAGTTTCTGGCATTCATATGATGTCAGTATCTTCACTCTTACTTTAAAACTGAGCCCGCTGCAACCTAAAAATTGTAAGTTGTGTTAATGCGTTAAAGGAATTAGTGGCACTAAAATGAATTTGCATTTATGCATTATTATCACATTAACTTTGACAACCCTTGTAATCTCCATACGTTCACCGTTAGCTCCGGTGCTGCCAAGGTTCCTCGCTCTCCGCCTGCTGATTTCAAGTGTTTTCCAGAGATTTGTCGTTCACAGTGTAGCCCTATCGGATCGGCGACTAGAGCAAGCATCAATGCCAATCTCCTGATAGCTTAATTTTACTGAATATCAACCGATAACGATCGGCAGTAAAACTATTTCACACTATGACGTTAAAATGCGTAATTAATAACAGCAGCAGCGGTCATATTTATGCAGTGGGACAATTCTGCACATTTTCTGCACAAAACTAAAACCTGCTATATTGTAAATATTTTTATTGTATGTTTTAGCTTAGATTTTGCTTTGATTTTATTGTACACTTATTAATAGTATGCAGCATTTATGCAATTTTCTTTTAGTCTATGTTTATGTTTCTTTATTTCTGTATTTATTTTTAATTTAATTTTCTCTGACTGTGTTTGTTTTGCACCACGACATCAAAGCAACTTCCTTTATGTGAAACCTACGTGGCAATAAACCGGAAACTGATTCGTGCTGAATCTGAGTCACACTGATGGTTTTTGTGAGGGGAGACCTGCGTGACTGCCCTCATTTCTGTCCTGTTTGTCACCTGTGAACAACACAACACACTGATGAGCTGTTCCAAGGCTGAATGTTTAGTTATTTGTGATAAACGTACACGGCAGTGTGTATCTGTGAAAAAGCATCTGTAATGACGGACCCACAGATTGTTCAGTGTTGAAGAGATTTAACGAATCTGCATCTTTAATCTAATGTTTTCAAACCAAAATAGATTGAAATGAAATATAAATTCCCCAAGATTCATAGAATTTGCCTCCCCAACATATCTGCAGTAAGACAATATCATTGCCCTTTTTATTCTTGGGGACAGAGGCAGCCAGTTACATCTCTAATCCAGACATATTTAGCTGGATAATCACCTCATTGTATAATCCTCAGGTTAGGTACGGCTGCAAGCTATAAAGATACACCTCACTCACAGCTCTCAACAGACAACAGAAGGTAAGCTTGTACAATACTGTTTTTCTGTGCTAATGACTTGTAGTGAATTATCAGCTTGTTTTACTCTGCAATGTTTAATAATTCAAAACAACTGGAGCTACAGTTGATTTCTGGTGAGCGAGTCTCATACAGAGGTAGCCACTAACACTCCTGTGAGACTGACAGGCATCTGTTCGCTGCTTTATTATATTTCATTATCTTGATCTCAAGTATATTTTGCCGCACAAGGCGACAGATGGCCAGCCCACTGTTTGCATTTGTTTTGGTTCAATATTTGTGCCCCTGTTTCTTACAATGCAATCACATCAACAGACGTCTCTTAAACCAGCTCCACCGTGTGATTATCCGGCTGGCCTCCAAAAATACAAGCAGAAAGAGACTGTAATGAGTCGAGAATTATACAAAGCAGCGCTGAGATATAATGAGGAGATTGTTCCCAAATGAAGAGACAGGAAAGGATGTCTGTGAATGTGTAAAATATCTAATTCTCGCCCTCCGTTCACTCCTATCAGCGCCAATACCAAAGGCGACAGTCTCATTTCAGAGCCGTGACATGAAACCAGCCCTGGGGGGGGGTGTTAGGTGGAGGAAGTGGTGGAGAGGTGTGAAGATAGGTGAAGATAAGACGGAGTGCCAGACCTGATTGCATTACTATCGGTTGTTTATGGATCAGACACAGGCTGGTTTGGCCCTCTGGGATTGATTGTCTTCTGACTGGACAGCAGGCGAATAGAGAGATAACACGAAAACAAAGAGAAAATATAGGGGGAGTATAAAAGGGGTGAAGCCTCACCTGACCTAACAGCCCATCTGAGTGGAGCTGGGATTTTGTTTTGTTTTTTACGTCTACCTGGGAGGTTCATTTTTGGGTAAATTCAGATTGTGTTCCAAAGAACAAGTGACTCCATTTTGACAGTTTTCTGTCAACAAATAGGTGGGAAAACATAAATGCTTAAAAAGCAAATTCACCAATTTTACACATAAAAGTTTATTTACAGGTGTTAGAGAGTCTGCTGTGATTCCAGAGGGCAACCCTATTTCCCACAAAATTACATTCCCATAAAATTAAACTGTAAAGACGATACATTTTAAGAGAAACGTATTTTCTCCCTGATAACAGGCGCAATTTTCAACAGCTTCAAACACATGGCAAACGTAAATTGAAATGAAACAAAACAGAAATGCAACAAAACTACTTAGTTTGGTTTAGGCAACAAAAACATCATGGTTGGGTTTAAATAGTGGGTTTTTTGCTTGTTATACCGTTTAACATAACTCATTCATGGTCGCTTGATACTACGTCACCAGCTCTACGCCCTGTTTGTTATATTACTGTCGTTCGCTGCAGCCGTCCACAGACTTACAAACACGTCTGTGATACATCAAAAACAAATGTGATACAACACAACACAACAACATACATTTTCTTCCAAATAATCAAAATATAAATGACAGTGGTATTTAATTACATGGGAATGTAATTTTTAATGCTAAATATTGACAAATGAAGAGTATTTTCTCATTTAATTAAACACTTTAATGAGTTTCAATTGAAATTATGAAGAAAAAAAATCTGCATTTCCATACGCTGTCTGCATTGAACTGAGTAGTAAAGACCGATGTAAAAACAATACCACAATCTCCAAATGATGTTCCACTAAAATATTACACATCAGATTTTTGGAGAAATTGGAGTTTGTAAGTACTTATTATCAATTTAGACGACCTTGCACATCACGATATCTCAATAAAGGATTTCATCTATATGATTCCATTGAAAGACAATAAATTATCATATTATTATAGCCCCAAATTCTATTAACTTTTTCTATTAACTCGTGATCTCTCAAATGTTGACAAGACAAATTGATCAATAGCCTGCACAGATTGTCCACCAACTCTTTCTTGACCTCTCCTACAGATTCCCTCCCGGCTTCACCAGATTTGGCACATATTTAAAACTATTGTTTCTTATTAATTATTAATTTGTTTCTGGTACACTACACATTTTTTCAATAATGTTTTGACGCTGTCCTTACGAGAAAAACAACAGCATTTGATGTTTCTTCAAAACGTCCACAGACCCTGACACGCCGAGCTGAAGGTCGGCCGTTGGCCAGTTTTCGGTCTGTTGGTGAGTCGTCTGTCGGCTCAGTCTTCACGGTGTGTTCAAGTGCATCTTTTTGGCCAAGACACAGGCGATGTGAGACGACATGATGGTCAGCCTTCATCGATGCTAGTTCTCTGACGACCTATGTTTGCATTTTCCTGACGTGAACCTCTATCGGCTGTGTGAATTGTGGCTCTTTCTCCGTTTTTATTTCAAAACCAAACTTTAAATATAAAGAAAACGTTTGTGTCTTTTGAAAGCAAATGAAAAACAAAGCATTTTAGTTTGAAGGACCTGAAATTCTCTGTAAATGATCCAGCAAAATGATCATATATTCATACTCTGTGTGACGCTACAGGAACATGATCAATACGAATGGCTGTAACAGGTTATGAACGTGACTCAGTTGACATTTTGCACAATTCACCCTTGCACAAATCCCTAATATTCCCAAACAAGATTTATGTATTGTCCGAAAATCATAACCACTATCAGCCTGATATGTATCAGTGTATTTTCTGTCACATCCAGAATAATATTTTCTCTTATCAAAATAACAGATTAAAAATATCGCGCGGCCTCGGTGGAGTAATGACCTCGCTGAGTGCTTTCTATTTCTGTCTGTTTTGTGCCTGTGTGTACGTATTGTATGTGGCTCTTGTTTGTATGACATACAATGCATCTCAGCGCCCTTCACTCTAGTGGCTCTTGTGAAATATATTTAGAATATCCATTTAGTGTTTAACCCCTAACGCTCCAGCCAGGCGCATTCAGCAATACAAACAACGTTGCAGCTCTCGAGTGCAGCTCGCTCTCCATCCATCATAAACTGCATTAGTTGTGTTTGTTTTAGCCCGGTCCACCTGGCCCTCCATTTCATTACTTCAATTAGCGTGATTAGGATCTAAAATTGCTTGTGTCGGCTCGGTGATTGACAGCAATTGGCCACTTAGGGAGGAGAGCTGCAGACACACACTCGTTGCTGCTCAATGGCTTGTGTAGTGAGACGCGCATATGTACAGTCTGTGTGTGTGTGTGTGTGTGTGTGTGTGTGTGAGGGAGTGTTTGTTTACCCTGATGGGAGTTGTGCTCACTGAAGATGAGAGAAATTCTTCAGGCAAACAAAGTGAGACCACTGCTATAGAAAGTCCAGATATCTCGCTTTACCCACATGTGCAATGTGAATAGACAGGTGTGTGTGTGTGTGTGTGTGTGTGTGTGTGTGTGTGTGTGTGTGTGTGTGTGTGTGTGTGGAGAGAGAGAGAGAGAGAGAGAGAGAGAAAGAGGGTTTGTGTACTTGCAAATGTGTGGGCAAGATTTCATAAACATTATGAACTTTGATACAAAGCTGTATCATCTGCTGAATGTATATATTTACATAAATAAACCATTGCTATGCTATGAATATAAAGTACATAAGCATACATAAAATACTATAAATAATGTCCACTTCTCAAAGAAATCCACAACTGTAATTATGTGTGACATGAAAATTCCTCCCTTCTCCCCCCCGCACAGCTTAGCATGCTCTAAGCGTGTTGCAATCAGCGTGCATCACACGCACGCTGATTGCGTGAAAGCGTTACAGACAGGCAATCACTACTCAGTCATGGCACGTTTTGTCCGACCCAGTGGGAGTTGGGAATGCGGCTCGTTTTGACGGCGGCACATTAAACGGTTGAGCATAATTTAGGGGACTGGCTGGTCTTCGTGTCTCTTTTCATTACGGCTCTCGTGGTCTACGCGGCCCAAAGTAGCAGCCGCTGAGGCAGAGCTTGGGTGTCTGTCTTGGCGGCATGCGAAATGGCGGAGTGAGGCGTTATGTTTATAGCACATCAACGGCGAGTATGGCCGTCCATCATCAGGAGTTGATAGCCAGAACCGCAGAGATCCATGACAGAGCATTAATCTGCCTCTCCAACAGACAGCCATAAGTCTCTCCTCCTCTTCCTCTCCACATGCTACACATGACTGTCATTCATTCCCTTTTCTTCATCATCCTCTATCTCATACTCCCGTCTTTCCATTTTTCCATACCATTATCCGTCTGTGCACCTTTGATCCAATCATCTTGAGCTTCCCCCACTCTTACTATCTGTGTAAGACTTTAATTTTATTGCTTGGATTTGTGTCCTCTTGTCCAAATTAATTTTTGAATTGGAGCGATTCGTCCCTCTCCCTCAAGATGTAGTCATTACACTTTAACCCTCTCCCACAATAGACCAGTTCAGTCTTTTTTAGAGGGTACAGGAGGTCTGTAGGAGGAGATAGTAGGTCTGCAGTAGATATCACATAAAAGTGGTGAACATCGTCTGAAAGCTGGGAACATAAATATTAATTTGAGATGCAGCTCAGCACTGTGTGTCAAGTTGTTCTAGTCATAAATGAAAAATAAACATGAATTAATTCAATGTGAATTCATAGTATTAGTATAATGGTTTAGAACATTATGATGGAAATATATGATGGTCATCCCCATGCTCATTATGTCTCATAAGTTGTTGCAATTTTGGAGTTGATAATATTTGTTACACAGATTTGGTGCTAAATTTAACCTCTTTTGCACTTTTTTTTTCTTGTGCAGTATTGATAAAAATGATCAATAATTCCTCTAAAATACCACGAGGAAGACACAAGACCTTGAGGAACACTATGGAAAAAGCCAATCTGTGATTTGGTGTCCATAACTTGGGCATTTGGAGATTTACGCAAGAATGGCATTTTTAGCGATTACGTGGCGAGCACTTCTGTTCTGGAAACTGCTCAGAAACCTCCTTATTGTTAAAAAGTTTCAGGTCACATTATACAGTGAGGTAAAATTTCAAGAAATGGTCTCACTACAATGAAATAACTACTATGGGGACTAACATCATCACACAATACAATTGGGCTCACTGGATCCACAAGGAGGTCAACAGTGATACCAAATTTATATAATTCAAAGACTGTCTGGGAACCCCAGTATGCAGAAATATTCAAACATCATGTTAGAATAGGAGAAACTAACACATTTACACTTACGCAAAAACCTGCATGTGATTATCATAAAGTGGGCATGTCTCTAAAGGGGCGACACGTTGGTACCCACAGAACCAATTTTCACATATCTTGAGGTCAAGGGACCCCTTTGAAAATGGTCATGCTTAGGTTTTCTAATTTCTTATATCTGTAGTTTCACTCTAGCCCTAAAAGTGAACCTTCTAGAGCCTCTGAAAGACAGCACAGTCAGTCCAGGTCTCAGGGGGTTAAACAGCATCCAGTGTTCATGTCTCTTGTTTTACAAACTTTTGTGGATTTCTAACAAATCATGAAAAAAATACAATGGTTGCAGCAGCCATTATAAATATCTTTATACTAGCAATTGACTCTTGAATGTTCTCCACAGCTCTACAGAGCGTTTTAGCATCTTTAAAAGGTGCTGTACATGATATCCAGAACATTAATATGGCAGCAAACAGCTATTGTCTATGTAAAGATACAGAGGGCGATCTTCTCCATGCTTTGTTTACATCGCCAGGCTGGGTGTGCATGCCTAGAGTGCATGTTTGTGCATGTGAGCATGCCCCACTGGCTAGCTCATGGCTGTCGCTCTGCACAGCTCTAATACAGCGGCTAAAAATGAAAACAGCGACCAACGTCATCATCACAGAAGCGTAGCGCCCACCCTCCGGTTCCCCCTCAGGTTAACACTGTTGGCTCTGTTGTCGTATTTTGGCCCCTGGGCTCAGCCATCGCCATGTCGAGAGCCACGCGGAGGCAACTGAAATGCTTGCATTTAGCACCTTTAAGCTAATTGTTTTGGTTTTCCGGTTCACAAATGAATTGTTATGGTTCAGTCTAGGGGTGCGGCGATATAACAGTGCTGACGATAACCCTGAAATTTAAAAATGAAATATTGATATCATGTTAATAATACACATATGATGATATCGTGTAAGTAATCCAGCACCTCTAAAATCTTGCCTTTGTACAGTTATGGATACAAACTCTCTCTCTCTATTTTGAGCTCATTTGCCAAAAGGGGCGGCAGTAGCTCAGTCTGTAGGGAGTTGGCTTGGGAACCGGAGGGTCACCGGTTCAAGTCCCGACATGGACCAAGAACTGAGCGTGAACTGGTAGCTGGAGAGGTGCCAGTTTACCTCTTGGGCACTGCCGAGGTGCCCCTGAGCAAGGCACCAAACCCCCAACTGCTCGGGGCGCTTGTCAGGAGCAGCCCCCTCACTCTGACATCTCTCCATTGATGCATGTTTGTGCATGTGTGTGTTCGGGTCTGCATGTACCGTGTATAAGTTAACAACAGAGTGACAAAATTGAATTTCCCCTTGTGGGACTATCAATATTATCTTCTTCTTCTTCTTCTTCTTCTTCTTCAAAACGCACCAAAAACAAAATTAAAGATTAATTTGGCTTTATTATTGAGGTTTTTTGGTCAAATTTTGTGTAGATATCGTAATAATGCTGTTAATGTAAATATTTTTGGCCATAACAATCTTCTAGTGAAAATCTGATATTATTACAGGCCTAGTTTAATCTGTTATGGTTCAGTCCGATCAAACACATAGCTTTTTTGGCAAAAATACTCAGATAAAGTCATTATACACAACCTGCCCAGCATCGAATGGCATATACACACAGCCACTTGCTGTAGAATGTAGCAGAGGATTTATCAAACTAAAAAGCCAGATATTTCCCTGAGGAGTTGGTGGAAAGCAAAACAGAGCGAAATTACTGGACTTAAATTCATCAGGTTGCCAGAAACACAACTGCAGATGAATGTTAATGATGTTTGATGTCTGATGTCTGATGGATGTGTAAATAGGAAAATGTTTGCTAACACATTTGCTCCTGTATAACAACTTTATGAGGTTATTAATGCAGCTTAAACAATGTTAAACATCAGGGTTTTTTTTAATCAAAAATGCATATATAGCTTTTTGAGACCTTATCATTGTTCCACTAAGAGATTTCTCGCTGTTTCACCACATTCACATCTCTTTCAACATTTATCTTTTTTTCCATCCAGGATGTCTGTGAAAAGTGCAAAAGGAGTACCAGAAAGTCGACCAGCCTCTGCTGCCAGGTCAGTGCGATCTAGCTAAATGCAGTGGAGGAAATTAACAGGGAATGAATACATTTAGAAAGTCAAATTAACAATCTAATTAAAAGCTTTGTCAAGAGGTGAGGTTATGAGGTTCAATCCTGTACTTGAACATAATCGAGCGGCCCTAAATCATAATTTGGGGCTCCAATATAAACCAGAGACCACATTTATTTCTCGTACAGTAGCGAGTGAGCGATGGTCTAGCACGAGTATGTGGGTGATGCAGAAATTGTGTGAAACTTCCAGAAATTCAAACAATTGTCTCCCATTGCTGCTGCTGTCTATCAGCAGTCTGAATCAATCTTAACTTCCTCATCATCCACAAGAAACGCCACAGAGTTCACGGTTGATTTGTATTGCTGGCTATAAGAAATCTTTTCAAAAGTATTCATATAATTAAGAGACACATTTAATTGATTACGGCTTCTTTCTCTCCTAGCGCGTCTCCACGAGGGGGGAGGGCTGCACCCGCTGGCAGATCACCCGCTCCGGGGAGATTCAAAAACAAGGCTCTTCAGCTCAGCCTCTCCAAGAAATTCTGGTCATTATCATCCTCTGTTTCTAATCAACATTGATTAGCACAAGGGGAGTGGGTGGTGTAGGTCTGTGCTTACGTCAGCTGCGAAACAAGCCTTCAGAATGTCAAACCTAAGAAAAATTTCCTCCCTTCCTTTTTGAGTGACTGACGTAGCTACTAACGTCAGGTAATTGGACTGCTAATGTTATTCAGTTGTTTTTAGCTCAAGCTGAGCAATTATTTCAAGGGAGGCTATATGGAATAAATCACACAAAAAGCACTTAAATGTATTTGTTAAAGTAAGTCAGAGGGGGAAATTATAGGCCTGGCTTTGATGATGATAGCTCTCAACACTTGGCTCGCAAATGCACACTTCACAGCTCAAAGTCACCGTCCTCCTCGGCCCAGCAGAAGGGCGCTGAGGAGGAGGAGGCACGTCGGCACAGTAAGAGGAGCCTCAGCAACAGCTCAGCGGTGGCCGCCGCCTACATTTCCTACCTCAACAAACTCTTTGGACAGGTAAGTTCAGCATTTCCACTCGTAGTCGCATACCCCCTCTCGTCCCAGCCCTGTCACACTTGTTGATTCCTAATCAGGTTATTCAAAAAAGGACATAGCTACAGTTTCAAGCTTCAGGTTTTATAAAAACCACCATCGGGAGCCATCAATACTTGTCAACATCATGTAAACTGTTTCCTGACACATCTACTTGTTCCTGAGAGACCTCAGACAAAATACTGAATATAACCATGAAATTGTGAAATATTTTGATAATTTTGATTCCATTCCAGCAGTTTTTTTAAGTTCACGATGCCAGTTTTCCCATTTAGCCCATATGATGTTATAATACAACTATTCATAACAACATCTCTGTCAATCAGGATAAACAGGGCAAAGCCAGTTATGTGACTGACTGTCCACTCATTCAAACTGAACCAACAGACGATAACACAAACTGTATGTATGTATGTATGTAGGTGCATATGTACAGACAGACAACCCAAAAACATAATACCCCCGGCCACCGATGTCACCGACACAGAGGTGAGGTCACACCACCAAAATCGGATCAGTTCATCCTGGAGTCCAAGTGGATAATTGTGCCAAATTTAGAAAAATCCCTCAAAGCGTTCCTGAGACATCACGTTCACAAGAATGGGACAGACATAAGGTCACAGTGACCTTGACCTTTGACCAGCAAAACCTAATCAGGTGATCCTTGAATCCAAGTGGACGTTTGTGCCAAATTTGAAGAACTTCCCTCCTGGCGGTCCTGAGATATTGCGTTCACAATATCGATATGGCCACGGCTGTCGCTGGGCGCAGAGGCATAACTGTTTTGTGAGGTCACAGTGACCTTTGACCACCAAAATCGTACTCAAAGTTGAGTCCAGATGGACGTTTGCACCAAATATGAAGAAAATTTCCTCCAAGCGGTCCTAAGACATCACACAAGAATGGACTGGACAGACAGATGGACGGACAGACAGACAGTGGCATCCAGCCAAGGCTGTCGCTGGAGCGGACGCATAATGAAAACTGCAGGAATTAAATAAAAATAACCTATAATATACTATGTTATTGTGAAAAGAACATTTGGACATTTGGGTCTCCATCCTCCATGAGGGTGTGAGAGAGATAGTTGAAAGGTTGATAAAATGGAGGTTTATAGACTGAGCTCAGCTGAGAGAAATAACACATTGACTTTAAAGCTACACAAAATGGAGATGGAAAATTGATCCATTTGTTCAGCCGATGCTAAGTGGTAACTATCGATTGAAAATATGAACACTGGTTGTAGCTGTTTGCAAGTGTGAACCATGACTATCCAAAAATGAAAGCTATGTTTAACAACCAGTATTTGCTGATACAGAATAGGTCAAATGATTGTGGAAAGTCAATATCGCTACCTGCCTCTATTCAAGCTATCCTCTGAAAATAAAAACATCCTTTCCATGAAGTCACTCCAGCACTTCCACGTCACAGATGATTTACTGTCTGGACACTGGCTGGTGTCCATTCAAGCCTGGCTGGTTCATGTGAAGCATTGGCTCTGTTCATGCCTAACACCCTGATCCCAGATTGCTGTAGGGCATCACTGAATATTTGGAAAATTACAACTGGAAACGAGCCAGTGAAATGATCCAGCTCAATGGCACCTTCCCCTTTTCTGTTCAAAACATCAGTGGATTTATGCAGAAAGCGAGCGCCGCCACCATTTTTATATGTTTAACTGCAATACAGAATATAAAGGTTTGAGTTTTTTGGGGGGATACTGTGTGTTCAGCCCTGGAATCAAGAGGTCACACAAACTAGTGAAGGAGGTATTTATAAGTGTTTGAGGTGGTGGGAGAAAGAAGACTTTGGCTGCATGGTTGTATCTCTATATGGAGATAATGGACATGGATCAGATCCAGGATGTTAATGAGACCGACTTAAAAACCCTGTTCTGTCAAGGACAGAACCCAGAATAGCAGTGAAAAACCCATTAAAATAAGTGGTGGGAAATGGACATTAATCACAGAGACTTATTCCATCCTTCTATTCTGTACTCACAAACATATGGTGCATTAATAAACCGAAGCCTACACCTTCTGGTCGTTTGGTTGATTGGTTAGTTCATATGCTCTCATCTGACCAAAGTCCCTGGTCCTCACTATCCTTGTCTCAGTCCTCAGTCCTGACAACTGTGCTACTACAATGTACAAAGCTGGCAGTTTGCAGATCGTGTTTGTGTGGTTGAATAATGCAAATTTTTGAGTGTTGGGCGGTGCAGATTGGCTATCATCGCAGGTCGGCTAAGTGCAGGTATTAAAAATCTCTGACCCGTGCATCACTACATGATGGGCTTTGAGTGTAAACATATCAGAGTTGACATATTTCAATATGTTTGGTCTAATAAAAAGCCTAACAACTAAAGGCGCACCCCTTATGTGTCAGCTTTGATGGCCACTTCTATCTTTTCTGTTTTTGGAAATCATTTGAACATGGGGGCTGCAGTGGTTAGCAAGAGGGTCGCAGGTTCGAATCCGGCTTGGGGCTCTTCTGTGTGGAGTTTGCATGTTCTCCCCATGCTTCCTCCCAGGTTAGGTTAATTGCAGGTTAGGTTAATTGCAGGTTAGGTTAATTGCAGGTTAGGTTAATTGCAGGTTAGGTTAATTGCAGGTTAGGTTAATTGCAGGTTAGGTTAATTGATAAGGTTAGTTGACGCCTGTAAGTGTTAATGTGAGCATGAATGGTTGTCTGTCTTTATGTACCCTATGATGGACTGGCGACCTGTCCAGGGTGTATCCCACCTTCACCCAATGCCAGCTGGGCTCGGTTCCAGTCCTCTCCCACAACCCCTAACGGGATAAGTGGTTGAAGAGGTTGAAGATGGATGGATGGTTGAACATGGGCAGGGCTGTTATCATTTAAATTAGGGCTGCTCGATTATGGCAAAAATCATCATCACAATTAGTTTGGTCAATGTTGAGATCACAATTACTCATTGACTTTGGAAACATGCATGTAGAAAAAAAATTTGTAGCCTATGTTTTGAAGTTAAATGCACCAATCTGGTGCACTTTGAGAGCAAAATTAAAAGGATCTATCATGAAGGGTCAGGTGGGTTTGCAGACATCGCCGCAATGAGGTCAGTCCGCTAGATTTATAACACAAGACAAAATGTGAGTGTCTCTGGGAATACAACACGGCACGATAATCGTTTTATGTCGATTATCTTGTTTCTTTATATTTACAGTTGGTAAGCCAAAATCAGAATCGAAATTTGATTAATTGCACAGGTATAATTCATAGCTAAAATAATTCCGGCATATGCTGCAAATACTGTAGCTTTTACGTTTGTTTATAATTCATTTACGCTACCAGGTAGAGTGCACTCAGTGGCTGACTTATGTGCAGATCTTTTGTCCCCCATCAACTGGAGTTACAATTTCAGTCAACCAAGATTTTCCTTGGTTGACTATAGCCCTATAATTAACATAAATAAACATTAGATCTTAGTTAAATAAACAATACTTAAAATATAAGGAGGAGGTCTGGTTGGTGGAGGGAGTTGCAGAAGCAAACATTGTTGGCACCTCGGCATGAAGGTATCGACAGAATAGCAGACAGATATATCAGGTTATAACTATCATGCTGTACCGCTGCATGAATATGATTCATTGGACATTATTAATCAGTGAGCGATTGGATGCAAGAAGCAGGGACTTGAGTGCTCTGCCTGATCTAACGCTATGCTCCATTACAACCCTGTCTCCTAGAAATTACATTTATATAGAACTAAATTGATTTCCCAATTACGTTGTGGTAACAAAACATAATTGCTGGCATAAATCCCGCTAGCGATACGTTTCCTTCATAACGGATTTGTCGATGCAAACTTGTTGTATATAGTATAAATGTAATCTCTTAGAGACGGGGATGGCCATCACAGCACATCAGCTCTGGAAAATAAATTACACAAAGCAAAGTAAATGTTCTCTCGGCAATAATGTAAGGCGGAGTTGGTGGATTTGATGAGGACTGTTTGTATAATATACACTGTCCGTTTAATCAAAATCAGAATCGCCTTTATTGTCATTGTATTGCATACAACGAAATTAGAGCGCAACTCCTTTGGTGCATTATTAGAAGCAAACATGACACAAGAATAAATAATTAAATGTGTACAGCTGTGTTAAAATGTCGAAAATATAGGAATGTAAAACAAGAAATTATGTACAATTTGACAAGAAATTATGTACAAGTTAACTGAATATTGCACACAGGACATTAGTATTATATTAACGTGTATATATGTGCAGGTAATTTTGCTTTTCATTAAATGTCATAATGTCCAACCCGGTCTCACAGGAAGGCATATAAATAACACGTTACATGGACTTTACACATGTCCTGAGGATGTATTTAAGGCTTTTTATGTGTCATTTCTAAGGAAACAAAACTATGTTAACAACCACAGTTAGGTTTAGGCAACAAAAACACTTAGGTTTAGGAAAAACATCATAGTTGGGATTAAAATAAGTACGTAACCAGAACATAAGTACAGAAACACGTCACAAACGTCGCTAATGTAATTTACAAATACAACACCTCGATTGCTGACCTCCTGGTTAAAAGCCTGTTTGTTGGACCCCTCCCCTACCGCATACTATAAGTGGTCTTTCTCATTTTTTACTCTACATCACCAGCTCAGAGCGTAGCATATTCACACGGAGCATTCACTACATCGCATGCAAATCCCACACAACACAAGAAAGGCTTTGTTGTTGCGCTAATGGCCTTGTGTTTTACCATGGAAGTCATACACCTTTTCATGTGAACAGGATGTAATATGTGTGAATCTGAGGGCAAATGTCTCAGTTGTCCCAACATACATTTTAAATACTACGCCAAACTCCATAAAAATATATTTAGTTTTGCTGTATAATAGTGATAATAGAGGCTCATTAGTCAGAGTCTTTTGTTCAGTCTCTGGTATTCCCCTTTTATTTTGCTGTGGTCCCTAATGAGTTTTTTTCTTTTTTTAGTTCTTATACAGTGTACTTTCTAGAACTACTGGGGATATTATTTAGTGATATTAGTAGTAGTATTAGTAGTATTTCATAGGATGAAATTCATAAAAGATCCTTTTAATCGTGGAACTGTATGGGACCCTGGTGAGACCTCATTACAAGGCAGAGCCCAAGGCTTCTCCATAAATGCCATTATCACAGGAGAGGGATTTACTATAAAAGATAACATAACAACATGACAGAAATCTACACCAAGGGGAGCTGTGCACTGATGAACGTTTTAATCATGATTCCTTAATGAGCAATGGGACCGTTTCGTTATTTTAAAGCAATTTATGGGAAATGAAAACAGTGATCCCAGTGACCTTGGGCTATCGTGGTCTCCACTTTCCAATCTCTGTCTGAGTTACAACCTCACCTGTCACGACTGATCTGCCTTGTTTTACTGTGACAGTCTCTGGTTTGAATTTAGTAGTAGCCAGGTAGAAAGGTCTGCATCGTAACCACAGGACACAGGGTTTTGGTCAGGGAGACCGTCCACCCCTCTGCAGTCCTAATCCCTGCCTCAACACGAGTATTAATAACCCCCTTAGCAAGGTTCACTGTCAGCCCTCATTAGATCCAACTGCAGAAGTGGCCTGGAGAGACAAATAGCTAAAGAAAACAATCAATGCATTTACACACCAGAACCACAGCAGAGGACGGTTGGATTGTGAAGAAAATTCAGCCCATCAATGAACATTATATGTAGCAGCATTTAAGTGTATTTTCCACCTGAGGACCGTACGTGTTTATCACATAGCTCTTATATGTGTCCATGCGTCACGCTTACGAAGCAGCAGCCTGCTCAATGGACCATGCGAGGGCAGACAGAATGAAATTAACTGTTAATGGGCTCGTTCTGACGGATGAATCGAGAGTCTGCATAGCATGCTGTCTAATCCTTTCTGGATGAAAAAAAAAAAAAAATCCAATTAATGTGTTGACCTTGCTATCTTAATATGCCCTTGTAGACTGGAGGATCCTGAGCAGGATAAACAGCGCTGTTGGACTCTGCAGGGCAACAGAGTGTTTTTTCTTTAATACCACAGCACCAAAATCATATTAAAGCAGTTTATATAAACTGTTTTCTAGTAGTTGAGGCAGAGTGCATGTGTCGTGAGGTAACTCCTGATTCAACTGCATCTTGGCATTGCATTTGTGTTTCGACTCTGTCGCCAATATTGAACAGTGAATAATCATTTGAACGGCTGCCATGCGGAGCAGCTTCCAAATAAACTATAAGGGGGCCTCTCCTTTTCCTCAAGCTATTGTGCACTTGAGCAGGATGACCTTGTATGAGTTATGTATTAGCCGCCCTGAGTGCCAACATGTATTAGGAGGAAACGATTGCACTTCTCTTTGCATTTCAGTTCCACTGCTGCTCTAATTTGCCTTTTATCTCTCACTTTTTCTGAACAGAATGAGGGTTGAAAACTCCTTGTCTTTAATGAAAAGTTAAATATAATAATAGAAATAGTCACTTGATTAAAAGCAAAAGGTGCAAAAGTATCAGGAGGATCAAAGGTAAAATACTTGAAGCTGATGCTTTCAAACTATTTTAACATTCAAAGTTGTCCATCTCCTCCACAATGTCACATATTTTTCATGTTTTTCATGTAAAACCTTTCATGTAGTTGCTACTGAAATCAGATAAATGCAATGACGTAAAAAGGGCAACGTTTCCCTCTGAAATACAGTGGAATAAAAGTAAAAATGGACACAATAGATACACCAGCACTGTGTATATGGATACACACTGTATAATGTGCTACTTCCACCTCTGCTAGCGTGTCTTTTTCTCAGTTCCATTCAACCCTGATACTTTTTTCCTCACTGCATGAAAGTCAGGAAAAACAAGCCCACAGCAAATTTGTGCTCGCAATAATCACAGCTTTCATGAGCTTGTGTGTCAGTCTTGTTGCTTTGAACTTAGAGATATCCTCAAGCTTGCGCTGGCTTTGTGCTAAGCGATATCTCCATATGTCAAGCTCAGTTGCTCTATATGAAGATGACTGAGTTTGCATGTGTCTTGTTTCCCCTGCGGATGTGATGATGCTTCAGTCGAAGAGGTGCAGATCGTCAGCCAGCCCTCGAGTCAAGACGCCGCTGGCACAAGCATGATTTTTAAAAAGGCACGATTGGGTGATTATTTCATTTCATGATCTTTCCATACTGAAGCTTTACATATGCAAATTCAAGTCAGTACATGTATACAAATGCTAATTAGAACATTGTTTCCAGGAATGATGCATGTGATGTGTTTTTGCTAAAATCAAGCAGCTTTTCACATACAAGAAATTTGCTTTGGTGTATTGGTGCATAACATGAATAAATAAATCAAGAAACATAACTATAGAATAGAAGAAAAGTACAATAAAATATGAAAAATTACAATAAAAATATGTATAATAGATCTAAATTAGGATCAAAGAGCTGTGCAGTTTTTAGAAATGGTAATTTTGTGCAGAAATTACAGAAACATTGTCCAGGGAATGTCCAAAACCACAGTACGAAGTATAAAAATAATATGCAGCGATACATTGTCCCACATGGGGCTGTACCAGTCTACTCAATTTGAATAAGATCAGATTAAATGAGTTAGTGTTTTTTTTTTAATTCAATCACCTCATTCATGACACCTTTCTGTCAGAACCAGCATTAACTTTTTCAGTAATCTGAGCTACAGTAGCTCTTCTGTTGGATCCCGCTCTCCGATTTCACTCCCCACATGCATCAATGAGCCTTGGCTGTCCATGACCCTGTCGCCGGTTCACCTGTTTTCCTTCCTTGGACCACTTTTGGTAGGTCTCGACCACCGGGAACATCTCACAAGAGCAGCAGTTTTGGAGATGCTCTGACCCAGTCATCTAGCCATCACAGTTTGACCCTTGTCAAAGTCACTCACATCCTTACGTGACCTTTTTTTTTCTGCTTCCAATACGTCAACTTAAAGGACAAAATGATCACCTGCTGCCTAATATATCCCAGCCACTGCCAGGTGCCACTGTAAGGACATAATCAATGTGATTCACTTCTCCTGTCAGTGGTCATAATGTTGTTGATGTTATGGCTGATCAGTGTAAGTTGCAAGCAGGAGCGCAAACAGTTTTCTGACCACAGTGAAAGTACTGTTTTTGATCCTAAACACCAACAAATATGAATGGAATCTAATTCTACAAACAGTAAAATACTATTCAAGAACGAACCTGCCTGTAACTGGTGCTGACAACAATATTGTCACTTCGCCTGTCTCTGCTCCGCTCTGAGTGTGTGTGGAGAGGCCACAGTCAAAATTATATTTTCTATGTCTGTGAGTATGCGCAGGTCAACGTGATGTACGTACATTTTTTCATCACAGTGTGGATGCGTCGGCGTCCTGGGAATTCATTCTGATCCCGCGGCCACTATGCTACAAGTGGTAGCACATCAATCTACTGCGCATGTGTGAAATGCGTCCCCTAAACATACAGTATAAATAAAATGACTATGCATCCCTGGTGTCCGAAATTGTTTGCGTTAAGGATGCTAATTTAATTTTTTATCAAACCGACAGCCGACCCTTGTTAAGGGATTATTAACTGTTAACCGACAAGATTAGTGCGTTACATTCAGCAGTGTTGTTTTTAGAGCCTAACAAGCTGCCCTGCTGCAACGATAAGCTGAAGCACAAACAGGTTAAATCCATCATTTATCACCAGCAGCAGTGTAAGAGCAAAACAGACAACTGCTTAATTACGAACATGTCTAGTTTGTGTACTCATCCTTTTGGGAGTATAACCAAGGTTTAAACCCCCCACTCTGTGAAGCACACGTTGCACCGTTGCAGAGTATAAAAAGCATTTGAATGCTCTGTGCAGATATCTGCATAACAGCATTTTGTTGTAACCATGCGGCAACTACGCTACGCTAAGTGGTAACGTCTCAATCTCCTGTGCACTTGTGGCAGTAACAGAACAGACAATATAAACCGAACTACTACGCATCCGTAGTGTCCACAGTGGGACCATAACCGAGGACTGTAGTTGGTGGTCTGTCTGAGGCACCTCCAGACAGAGCCATTAGCTGAGAACTGTTGTTGGAGTTTCTCAGAGTACAGACGATTAGCATTTCTCACCGCCTGTGCTTTCCTGTCCCCGCTCCTGAACGCCTCTTCCTTTTGCAACCTTAGCTGTCTGAGTTTAGCTGTGAACTAGGGTTTGTCTTTGTTGTAACTCACCCTGCCGGAAACTTGATGTATGAGCGCATTTATGGCCAACAAACCTTTTAAAACTAAAATTTCAAGTGTATTTCTTGCCTGAGGATACGGATTTATACAGTACACCAACTCTGGTCATCATTATTATGTGTATATCAGAACTGTCTGTCTGCAGCTACTGGCGTTTTTATTGCTATTTAATGCCCTAAACGCACCTAAATTTCACTGCAATCCATTACTCTTAATGGCTGTGGAGAGCTCTTGCTCCAAGCTTTGCCTCATCAGTCCTGCAAACACATGAGAAGGGGAGAGAAAGAAGGAGAAAGCGAGGGAAGGATCACCCTGAGCAAATGCCAAAGCGAGGCAGAGAATACTCAGTGTTTCACACACACGGCTTTATGCAAATGATACGTCTGTGTAGGCAAGTGTTTGTGTATCTGTGTCTTAGTTTACATGCATTTGTTTCTTTGGGACAGTGCGAGGTTTGTGCAACTCACCGTCACGTGGTTGTGCGTGGGTGTGTATTTGTATGCATGCAGACTTGAGCTTATGCTGCATGTCCCTCAGGATGCTGCAGATAGTGTGTGTGTGTGTGTGTGTGTGCATGTGGGAGTGTGTGTAGCGGCATTGTGTCATTTTGCAAATTAGAGCGACGTGTCTCAGGGTGAAATCCCATTAGAGTTTACTGTCAGCATGCGGCAGTGTTGACATGATATGCATGTTATTCTAATTTGGTAGTCAAAAACAGATTATCACTGGGATATTTCTCAGGAGAATTTGCTGTTTTAAAGCCACCCTGATTTTTACATCCCTGCCCTCCGATGCTGTCTTGTAATTATTTCCACTGTCTTTTTGTTTTTTTCTTCTCTGCTCCACAGGAGAGAGAGCTGATGCCAGAGGAGTTGGATGGTAAGATGTTGTTGGTGTAATTGTGATGCAAAGACATGATAAATGAATGCACAGCCTTATCAATCGCATTGATTTTTTTTCCCTCTTTGCTATTGCATGAAAGAGACTGAAGGTTTCTCAGACTGAGATGTTTGCCAATGACTCACAGCTACAAAATCAATTTAAATGACATAACTTGATGTT
Source organism: Pterois miles (assembly GCA_947000775.1). NCBI lineage: Eukaryota > Metazoa > Chordata > Actinopteri > Perciformes > Scorpaenidae > Pterois > Pterois miles. The sequence continues at coordinate 4,014,536 of CAMQGK010000224.1, read as the reverse complement.
CTCGAGAGCTGGCTGTAGCTCCGTCTTCCGGAGTCAACAACTTAGTTACAGATAAGTTGTTTTGTTAACAAAGTGTAACTATCTGTGCCCACACTCTTGGGAAAGATATTTTACCCTACTTAACGGTTTGCTGCAATTGCTGTAATGTGTTTGTCTGTCTGTCAGAACTCCAGGAGGCCTTTAAGGAATTTGACTACGATGCGGATGGCTTCATCCATTACAAAGACATCGCAGACTGCATGAGGACCATGGGCTACATGCCCACAGAGATGGAGCTCATCGAGATCATCCAGCAAATCAAGATGAAATGTGAGTATTTATTAGGGCTGGGACAATTCTCCCAATACGATACCATCACGATACTTGAGTACCAATTTGATAGGTATTGCGATTCAAAAAGTACTGCGATATATTATTAGAATTTATTGTTACCTTTTTTAACACTATATCAAGGGAAAAAGTTGAATCATACATTTCGATGGTCTTTTACTTTGGAAAATATTTAAAGGAATACATTAAAATGTTTGATTTTCAGCATGTACATAGTCAGAGGTGTCCTGAAGTCAAATATAGTTTAAGATAAGATATTCCTTTATTAGTCTCACAGTAGAGAAATTCACTTAAAGACATTTCCTTCATAAATTAGTGATATTTTCTTTTTTATTTCTGAGGGACATGTAATGTTTTATACTTCTGGTGAATATAATCCAATCAATCTTATTTCCATATATGTATTTTCCATATAGAGTTCCCTTTATTAATACCTTATTTTGAAAACCGGACATAGTCCCACGTGTATACTTTACTTCTACTCTAGCTTTTCCCATTAGCTTCGTTCTCTTTATACATCTATAGTCGGCTCCATTTGAATGCATTTAACATAAATATCAGTATATGGGTGCTCTACAGTTGCAGCGTCGACCAAGTTGACCACAGAGGTGGCTGGATGACCGCATGTTAACACAATGCAATAACTTTTCCTGTCCAAGACAGAGTTAGCATGCAGCTTTAGCCGTGACGTCTAGCTCTGCTTTTCCTGCAATGTGTGAAACCCAAAGTCTTTCTATGCTTTACTGTATGTGTAGTGTTTCCCATAATTTGAATTTAATATGTGAGGGTTTAAGTCATATCCACGAAGACCCTCCGCTGTTTTGTACTTCCTTGTCTGGGCTCGCTGATATGACGTTACGTTACTGTGACTACAATAATGAAAGCGGTAACTTCCTTCTACCTCCACACACACTCAAATGAAGCAAATATATTAATTCTGGCATTTAAAAAAATGATTTTCAAAACATTTTCCCACCCCCAGTATTTTTTCCATCGGGTGTATGTATGGTTTTCATTTCTTCCTGAGTGGTTAAAGCATGTGTGCATGATTGATGGGTCTTAGGTGAGTAGGTGTGAACGCCTGAGTAATGTGTCTGTTGCACAAACACGTGCGCTTGTGTACGTGCACTTTCTTTCCTATGAGTTCGTGAGGAACTGATGTTTGTCTTTGCAGTTGGGGACATTGGAGACATTTTAGCAGACTGATTAATGGCCCTCACACAGCAGGTGCAGGGGTGCACGAGTGTGAGTCTGCATGGAGAAGTGTGTGCTAAGTTGAGGTCTAATTTTCCTCTGCTCTTAATGAGGGTGTGTTTGTCTTTGCTGTCTTTACTGAATGATCAAGCATAGATTAGTGTGTGGTGGTGAGTGTTTAAAGTTTAAGGTGAATCATCACCGCATTGATTTTTGCCATAAGCCTGGAGAATCAGCTCCTGTAACACCTACCTGGTGTCAGAGCCAGGCCTGGAAATCTGACCTACAAGCATCTGCCAAGACTTTACATAAACCTTCAATGGACACACAGGACTTAGACACATGGAGCACACTTTAAGTGTGATGTTTTGTAATATTCTAATTTAGACACCATGTGTGCAGCAACCCAACTGCCTTTATGTACAATATGCAAGTGGCACAGCTACACTGCATCAGAACTATTTTTTATGTGAAATAGCCAAGCGGTAACCACTAGTGCTGAGAAATGAAGCCAGTGTGGAAGTGTCAAATCCCTCAAATGGACATGTGAAGTTGGCTCCAAAAGCAAGTTAATCCCCATAGACCCCCATGTCTACACCCTGCCAGCCAGTTTTGGTCTCTATATTGAATTTCCCCTCTCAAGACAACTGTATGGGGGCAAAAATCACCTGTTTAAATGACATTAAGGCTTAAAAGTGGGCATGATTGAAGGCGTTGCCGCGTTGAGTGACAGGTGGGTGCCATACAAGGTAGCTGGCTGTTAACTGTCTGCTCTGTTGCATCACCCGAGCCGCCTCAGCTCCACTGACGATCCACATCTTTACTTATTTTGGATTAGGAAGGAGATAGCCTGTGTCGTCAACAATGGACTACCTCCCGATTGTATAGAAGTCTATGAGAAAATGACCCTACTTTTCGCTTGATTTATTGCCTCAGTAAACATGACTTTATGGTCTCAATCACTAGTTTCAAGTCTTCTTCAATACAGCGTGATGTTCATTTAGGAAATTATGGTCCCATTTAGAGTCAAATAGACCATGAAGCAGGGGATGCTTTAGGGCGTGTCTACCTTGTGATTGACAGGTTGCTATCACAGTGTTATCCACTCTGGGAGTTGTCTGTGTTTTCATCTTTCACAGTGTGTTTTCAGTTTATGAACGTTAACTGCAACGTTCTGGTCAAAAATAGGCTTGTTCGAGATGAGCCAGGCCTGCGCAGAATCAAACACCGATGATCGGCGCGCAGTGCATGCTGGTTAGATTTGTGTCTTGATCCCAACTTGCTCTGATGTCATGGGATGTCACATGGGCAACTATAATCTCAGTTTTTAGAGCCAGACGCTGCAGTTGATCTCCACCGACTGCTTGCTGTCGCCTGATAAAAGACCTGATTGGCTCTTTTGACAGCAAACACCATGTGCCTTATAAAGTCCAAACTTTCTGTGTAACTGTAATATTTAAACACTAGATTGTAGGCTATTAGTCTCACGCTGTGCAGTAAAGGTTTCATCTGATAACAAACAGTTATTTATATAGTACTTGCTTACTTAGTGCTTTACAAGGAGGACATGAAAATAATAAAGGACAGAATCCGATGACAGATACACGGACATTTCCACATAGATTTACAAATAAACAAATAAATACAAACATGGTCTGCAAACTACAAGTAGCCTACAGATCGGATCTAACAGGATGTACCTATTCCTGTGACTTCCTGTACAGTCTTTGAAGGCAGGTGGAAACTGTCTGACTTGACCGCTGATTATTGTCACCGCCCTTATTTCTTATTCAGTGTTCGGTTGTACTTAGCTCCACCCTCTCGTATCACTTCTTGTTACAAAAAAAAAGATGGCGACGGCCAAAAATCAAGATGGCGACGGCCAAAATGCTGAACACGAGGCTTCAGAACGGCAGTCCACAAACCAACGGGTGACATCACGGCGACTACGTCCATATTTCACGCAGTCTTGGAAACTGCACGCTGATTTTGTTCCAAATGACAAGTTGGATTCATACAGTATACCATAAATGGCAGCCATGACATCACTGTTGTGGTTAACTAACGGGTGAAACACACCCCTGACTTCACCCAAACACACATCGCTGACTCTGGATTCAGCGAAACACAGTTGAAACTTTCAACCGAATGGCACAGTGAAACCCTGCTTCCCAGCCTGCTCTAAAAGTCCAAATGAAATTAAATTTCAATTGCATTTTTTTTGGTCTGCTACAGCACACAGCTCTGCTCTGTACATCATGTTTATGTGTGAAATAAAATCAAAACAAACAGGCAGACACAACAACCACATTAGCTTTGCTGCTTCTTGTTGAACAGTGACCAAACAAAGTGCACATTATCATTATCACACTATCACCAGTCTGCAGGCTAGCTTGCTAATTAGCTGCTCAGCTGCAGCACATTAAACAGCATGTTAGCTTACCTGTAAATGTCATGTCGGTCCTTTTGGGTGCTGTTGTGGTCCTTTACTCTTCAGAGCCAGTAATTAAAACAGTCCCTGGCCTCGACTTGTACAGTAAACCACAGCTCAACTTTGGTTAGTTTGTCTCTGGCTCTCCTGCTGGCAGCTGAGAGCTCATCCTGCCGGCTGTCAATCAAACACAGACACGCCCCTCCAGGCTCTGAGGTAAAGGAGCATTTCTGATAATTTAAGACCTTTTTTTTTTCTTCCTTTTCATAATAAAAAATAGATTAACAGCACACTTATAACACAGTGATGGAATGTAACTAAGTGCATTTACTCAAGCGCTGTACTTTTGAGGTACATAATGTACTTGAGTCTTTTCATTTAATGCATTTTCTACTCCAGGGGTCTGCGAGGGTCTACCACATTTCAAAAGGAAATATTAGACAGCTTTAGTTTTTTTGACTCACTGAATGATTTTAAAGTACTTGGAAACAAGCACAACTGGCTGCAGATGTTTTTGAATGTTTTTTGATACCTTATGATTTTGTAATTTGCTCTTTGTCTTCGTTTTAAATTGTTATGTTTGTTTCATGTCTGCTACCGTGTATCTGTGCTTGGCCAGGACTCTTGGAAAAGAGATTTTTATGGTCAATGAGTTTTTACTCCTGGTTAAATAAAGGTTTAATAAATAAATGAATAAATTTTTTTTTTTCTCACAAACCAATCAATCAGTGAGTAGAGAAAATAATCATCAGATTAATCCATAATAAAAATAAAATGTTAATAGTTCAAAATGAGTTCAACTTCAACCAACAATAGTAAAATCCAGCCTTTACATTATGGCATGAGTAATAATAATCTAATGATGTAATATATAATGGTATAACAGTCACAGGGGGCATTTTTATACAAAAATAACATTTTTGACTTCAAAAAGAGAAGACTAATTTCAGATGGACTTCATTTTTAAAGGGTAATTTCAGCAAAATATTTTCTCCTTTATCTCTCTGCTTATCTTTTTTTGATTTATTTGCTCAATTTTCTAGTGAGTAAATAGTCCTGGTGTTGCAGTGAGGATTCATTGATATTCTCAAAGCTAAACTCCACTCGCTCACTTAATTGCTCTCACACATTTGCCTCCACTCTTTCTCTCTTGCTTCACCACTCACACACATGCACTCTACGCACTGGCTCTGCTCCAACTGACCTACTATACCTACTAGAGAGGATCATTCACGTTTTCATGTCGACCACCGTTGCAACCTCACCGCTAGGTGCCGCCAGATGTTACACACTGTTCCTTTCACCAGGTGTGTGTAATTAATATAACAATATTGTCTTAGAAACTTCTTTATGTGTACTGTATGTGTCTGCTTTGAAAGAAAGACTAAACTCTGGATCTATTTATAAGTGTAACATAGCGTCAAGCCCAGAGGACAATAACAGTGATGATGAGCTAAATATTGGACTTTGGGTCCACAGTGTAATTGTTCTGCATCACGCTGGATACAGTACGGCAGTGTGTTTCTCACCTGTGATCCTCAGGGAGCAGAGTGCAGCTGGCTTCTGTCCTGCCAGCTTGTTAATTAGCCTCACCCGGGTGTCCCAGGTGTACATCACTTCCTGATTAGATGGTTAAAATGACCACAGCAAGGATCTTGAAAGCGAGAGCCACCGCTGCATTAACCTCATGTTCAAGTCCCATAAACGTCTGATGTACACCACTGCAAAATGTAAGGTTACAGAACCTTATAGTACATCATGCAGGGAAATGTGTATAGAATGTAAAAATCTTTCATTGCCACTTTACCATTTAATGTAATGTTAGAGCATCCCGGCTTTGAATTGCTTTACACTAGAAGTAAAATGTATAAATGGACCAAGCAGTATGCGATGATGACTTTTATAGCTCTACCTTAAAGGGGCACATTAAGAGAAATATTCATAACATCAGGGCATTGGTGGCAGTGACTACATTTATTATTTTCTGCTATGTTGCCTACTGTGTCATATGAATTATTCATGTGTTCACTGATGCCTTAATTTGACCCATGAGGTAGAACGAGCTTCAGACGTGCCTAGTTTAATCTCTGAAGCGTAATCCCCGCAGAGCCATTAATACCATGAAATTCACCCTTTTTTATGTAACTAGAGTTGCGCTATCAATTATAAAAATAATAATAATCTTCCAAGACTTTGGGGAGAAGTTTTCCCCTCCATGATTATAAACTGACCCAGTTAAGGCACAGTTCTTCAAGGAGGGGTCAGGAATCCCCCACAGACTGCTGGGTAAGCCAGTCAGCCAAAAGATATGCCGCACCTTGAGGCGAAGTGTGAAAACTCTTTGCTAACTAAAAAAAAAAAAAATCATAAAATTAATGGTCTTTTATTTCCCGATCCTTCAGCAAGTACAGTCTGATTTTCATCCTCAACAGTGCTGACACGCTGATTACATTTTTTTAACCACAAAATGACCGCATGGCTTTATTGAAGTAGTCTCTCACATCCGCCGAAGGCTCAGATACTGAAAACAGGCCGAGTCTATTGGTCTAATACTATCAAATAAGCCTGTCTTTTGTCAAACTAATAACATGAGCCTTCCCATTGAATCAGTCTGTGTTGATAATTACCATGGGGATCCAACAAAACAAAACTGGCTCTAACTAGGTTGAAGGAAACATAATGAGGAGAGAGATGAATGCATTGTTATCGTCTCCATGCACTGAGGACATTCACACGAAGCTTGGCATTAAGTCAGGGAAAGCCAGGAGCATTAGTACGACCTTTATACTGCATTTAAATACAGTGCTGAAGTACAGTACTTTGAATATTTCCATTGTAGCCCACTATATATGTATATTTTAGAGGGAGATATTGTACTCTGCCTCCACTACATTTACTTGACGGCTAAAATTACCTCATTGACAGTGTATTTTCATCAGGGCTGGCTCTTGCCCTTTTCATGCCCTAGGACCAATTTGGATTTGGAGCCCCCGCCCTGTCATCGCTGGCGGTGTTACTCCAACGCTAGGTTTCAGGTTTAACCCCCCAGAACCCTGAAGGTATCCCCGCAAACAGACATCAGACATCACAACGGTTTAAAGATGAAAATTAAGATTTGTTTTTTCATAAATAACTATTAATTGCAATATAAATAAACAATTATTAGTGTTTAGAGAGTTTCACTACAATGAGAGTTACAGGGGTGAAAAGTGTATTTCTTTATTTATTTGTTTATTTGTTACCTTGTTTCTAGGAGGCGTCACACATGAAAAAAAGAGAGAGAAATTGTTGAAGAAAGAAAGAAAAAGTACAGTTTAAAAGAGAAATTCAAACCCTGTTTACTCTCTGGGTCAGAGACGCTCACGAGTCATTGTTTGCAAGTCAAGTCTCAAGTCTCTGATGGTTTTAATGAGCATCTGCTGAGATTTGTCTATTTTTTCTGAATATGGTGAGAGTGGTTAAAACATGGATAGACCAACATTACTCAGGGTAAAAGGAAAACATTGCTAACATATAATAATAACAGAGTAAAACTGTATTGTTTAATAACATTGGGTCTCCAACTAATGACAGTTTATAATCTACTGTAACTCAACACACATTCCTCTGGCCTCTCAAATCCAGTGTAATGGTACATGGAACATTTTGTTTGTGAGCTGAATATACGTAGAAGTATGTCGTGGTATTACACTAGTATATTTAGCATATTTACTTGTGTTACTTCAGTGCATTTTGCACTGAACACTTTTCCTGAACTAAAGTGAATTGTGCTGTTGCTACTTTTTCTTAAAACCTCTCTTATTAATATTTTATATTATTGATCAAACTATTATATGCAGCCCAGTTTTAAAGGGGTCGCTCAGTGATGAACCCAAGAAGAGAGTTATCACCAACACTGTCCTCCCCTCAGCTCAATCGATGCTTTAAGCATCTTTTAGCTCATTCTTTTTTTTTATGGCCTGCAACTTTACTCTTTTAGTTTATTATTACAGTTCTCGTAAACTTTGTTTTTAGACACAGTGGGCAATGTTTTTTCAGTGAAAAATCTCTTATAACCTACTGTACATGAACTAAATTGACCAAACTGAAAGTTAGTGGCATCATGTAGCAGCTAAAGAACCAGATATGTCTCTTAGGAGTTGTTGGAGACCAAAACAGAGCTAAAAGGAGAGTCAAACAAGACTTCAAATGTTGCCTTGTGCCTCCTGCATGTGTAAATAAGCAACAGTTTGCTAACATGTTGACCATAGTGACTTTTTAAGGTGATACATATTCGCTTGTTTAGCCCAAAATGCCTTAAAAATAGCAAGAAAAATCAATCAGTGCAGGTTTAAGTACAGGATCTGAACACTTCCACCACTGTTACTGGGCAGATAACACGCCAATATCCTCTGTCAACTATAATGCATGAACGTACGTACTGTACGTCTAGCAGAGACACTCCAGGGAGGCATAGATAGTTATTACTTGGTAGTCAGCCTGTGCATGTGTGTGTGTGTGTGTGTGTGTCTACATCTATGTGTGTGTCCTCTGTCATTCTGCAGGGGGTGGTCATGTGGACTTTGATGATTTTTGCGAGTTAATGGGGCCGAGGATGCTGGCTGAGACGGCTCATATGGTCGGGCTGAAGGAGCTCCGCTGCGCCTTCAAACAGGTGAGAGGTCCCTGGCTAGGAACTCTAAAGAAGTTTGACTTCAAGCCGATGAAATGGGCCCGGTGCCGTGACGGTACTTTGAAGTGTGCAACAGGACCTTTCCTTAGAGAGTGTATGACTCTTACTTGTAAACAAGTCTGAGGGAAGAGGGCGAGCTGGCTACAGAAGAAAATGATTTAAGGAGAAAGGGAAATATTCATATTGATGTTTTTATGAAGTCATCCCAAGTGCCACCTTTTATATGCTACACTTCTTTGACTCCCCTGTTAATTTATGCCTCATTGGTCTGGAGGTCTATTGAGTTGCTCTCTGTGACGTCAATAGAAGCAGGTGCACAAGCGCTGAATATACTGTCTATATCTGGGCTCCTATTAAAAGCAGGGGTGGGGGGGATTGGACATAAGCTGCCTCAGCGAAGGTATTAATGCCATTAAAGTGATGGCAAATCAATATTTAAAAGTTTAAAGAAGTGCTTTCTATATGGAAATATCACACAGTGTATAGTTGTACACTTCAAAACTGTTTGGAGCTATAGAACTAATTGTGTCAATACACTGCCTCAGGGATGATGCATTTTTGTAGGCCAACCAGGAATTTAGCATCGCTCTGGTTCCCTTGACAAAAAGCCAATGGGATTTTTCCATCAGGTTTTGGATTATTGCAGAAAATAAATTCTGTGGCAAACAAATGTTTGCAATACTCTGCGATACAAGTTCTGTTCAGCAAGATAATCTTTACAAATGAACACCACTTGTATGGTTTTTGAAGCGTGAATGCAGTCGGCAGAAGTAAACTCAACTTAATTTTTGGCTGCAAATGAACTCCACCACAGTCGCATGAGCGTGAGAATACGCAACGAGGCCGTCAAGGAGGATGTGTCGGCGTGATGACGTGTCGGCGTGATGACGTGTCGGCGTGATGACGTGTCGGCGTGATGACGTGTCGGCGTGATGACGTGTCGGCGTGATGACGTGTCGGCGTGATGACGTCTAGTAGTCTCATTTAGCCGCTTGTTAGCAACCGCTTTTTTTAAGCTTAAAAACTTAAAAATTCACAAGTGGGGTATTTATTGATGTATTTTTTTTATTATTATATTATAACGAAATGTTAAAATCTCTTAAAGGTCCAGTGTGTAGGATCTGGCGTTATCTAGCGGTGAGGTGAGGAGATTGCAACCCACTGAAGCCTCTCCTGTGTGCCAAGCATAACACATAAATGGCCGACTCAAGAGCCATTTGGAGCAGAGCCAGTGTGTGTGTGTGTGTGTGTGTGTGTGTGTGTGTGTGTGTGTGTGTGTGGATCCGCTTCATATGTAGATATAATACGCTCCTGTTATCAGGTGATTATACACTAAAGAAAACATATAAATATTACATTACATTGCCAATAGATCGGGTTAAATGTTACACACTGATCCTTTATGTTTGTGTTAACCACAGACTTTACTCAAGCATCTAACCAAAACCCCATTCAAAAAAAGAAAAGCACTGACTTCCTATAGCACTTTATTAAAAAATAATGCATCCTTCCCTGATTGTGAGCAGTGAGCTTTACAATACATTCCATTACAACCAACCAATCTCTTTCTGAACCAGTCGCTCTACTTCAGTCACTACCTGTGATTATCCAAAGTCTCCCGTCACAGACTAGATGTTTTAAAGCCTGAAAACAGGGCCATGAGGAGGTGCAGAAGTCTAGTTTTCTCTCAGAAGACTTGAATTAAAATATGCTGAAAGGTTGTTGTGGAATTTTTACCCAGTGATGCCAAAAACACTCTGCCCACTGCAGGTTTAATAGATCAATCTTTTATCATTAAGAGCATCGTTCCTCTGCCTAAAAGGTTTGATAATGTGTCCTCTATTGTGAGAATGCAAGGCTACATAGTCATCTACCCTTGTATCTGGAGCTTCTTCCTCACCCGCGTGTCATTGTCAAGGTCCTGACTAGCGCTGCCAAAGGTCGAGATGCTCTGACTTTTGAATCCGTTTGTGGGGGATAATGAATTAGCTCTCAGCTACCTCTGAACAGAAACTTCCACAGCTTCAGTTGACTCTCTAATGAACGAGAATACGTTTTCAGCTCGTCTCAACTCAGCCCTCATAGTCACTTAAAAGTCTTTCTCACTTCAGTACTAACACCTCATGAGTCAGCATTGCCCCATCTGCACACTCAAGCTGTTTTCATACTTCCAGGGATCTCATGTTGTAACTGTACGCTGTCAATGCGAAACTCTTTTTCTGCATGACATCATCTCTGAATGTCTTTGTCTGCCTGTCTTCATTTCTCCACCCATATTCATCACGATACCGTAATCAATGTCAAGACTCCTCATTAGCACAGAAACATGGATAATGTCGTTCTCCCCCCTCTCTATCCCTTGTGTCATCTCTGATCCTCTTCCTCTGTGATCTCACTCACTCCATGTTCATGTCACCCACCTCATTGCCTTCCACTAACCGCACGCGCTGCAGTTCGACTGTGACGGCGATGGAAAGATCACACTTGATGAGCTGAAGGAGGGCATGAAAACCCTCCTGGGGGAGAAGCTGAAGAAAGGCGAGCTGGAGGAGATCCTTGGTGATATTGACCTCAACAAAGACGGCACCATTGACTTTGATGGTGAGCAGCTGGGGACTGTTGGTGGGGAGGGGTTAGACTGCAGGCAAGGTGTGCGAGGACACTGAGGCGGGTGTACAGTAGTATAACCAACCAAGGGTACTTGTACCCCAGGGGGTACTTATGCAGTTGCCAGAAGGTACATAGAAATACCAACCAATACCCAACTAAATTCACCTAACTTGACTAAAAAAAGAAAATTATGATTTGATAGACAAAAAAAATCCACACGTGTTAAGCAGGAAAATAAATCACTATATATGCTTTCAAATTAGTGTGATGTAAATTTAAAGGCACAATGAGTATGATTTTCCTAAAAAAAAAAAAACAATGGATAGACTCTCAGTGATCAATTATGACCCACTATGAACCATCTGCAGACGCTGCCCTTTGCCTGTATTTCCTTTTTTTGCTGAGTTCAAGGACATCTCTGGGCGTCATCGTCGTTGAGCCGCGGAGAAGGGGCCATCTTTGAATATTGTGTTTACAAACAGCAGCTGACAAATCTTTCTCCTTACACCTGTGAAATAACCAGCAAGCAGTCCATCCTGATGGTATGGGTCCACAGGGGCGTTTTTTGGACACAAAGGGCTGCTTCACTTTCCAATGTTTGATGAGCTGCTAACAGGCATTAGTCGGCACCTGATTGGACGAACGCATTCACTTGTGGGCCACTGCTCCCAGCTTACAAACCCGAACCAACATGGCGGCTCGTTTGGAAACTTTTTTGTCTCGTAGTTGCTGACTCTGTCTTCATTTTAGATTGAGTTTTCTGTGAGTTTCCAGAGGCGGCGAGACATGCTCGATTTGCATAATGTAACCTAGACCTCAACTTTATGCAAATGAGGAGCAGCCAACATGACGGTCTGTCTCTTGAAACGCTACTTACATCGAGAGTAAATGGGAAACGTGGAAATGACGGATTCTGTGGACACGTACCCAGAGACGCCAAAGTAGTTAAAAGTAACCAATAAATGGTTGAAATAAATAGTTAATAGCAATGGATAAATAATTAAAGTAAGCCTAATGGAGTAGATAAAAATGTTAGCTAAAAGTAAACTGCTGAAATAGTTTGCTAAAATAATGGATAAATGCATAGATTTAGCATAATTTCAGTACAGAAACATCCGGTATATCCACTAGTATAATCCATTCATAACATATGTGGAACAAGATGGATGTGGTGTCAATGAAGGGACAAAAAAGGTTGGTACCTGCTGGAGCCAACTAAGGAGGACAAAGCAAAGGGGTCAATGAATCTCGATGGAATGGGTCGACGGTGAAGGAGACCAGAAGGAGAAAATGAGTCCGAAATGAGGCGGGAAAAGGATGAGATGGGAAAGGAGGGACGGTTGAGTCGAGGTAGGTTAGCTAGAGGGGCCAATCCAATCTAATCTGGAGTGCATTAAGCCAATCAATACACATGCCTGGACACCTGTCACATGTCACACAAAGAACAGACACTTGGACAGCTCAAGGACTTTGCAGAAATGCCATTACGATATTTTACCTTGCAAGCAAATAAACACAATGGGACACAATCACACACAAGAACAATCACAATAATGGCGATGTGCACGCGTGCCATCATCACGATGTGCGTGTTGGTGCGATTACAGGCTGCAGCTCACAAGGGGCTTAGAGGTGCATGATCCTGTTTGTCTTGTCTCAGCAGTCCAATCAATTACAATTATTGGGAACATATGAATAGGCGTGTCAGTCCCAGAAGGGATCGATAAGCAGGTGCTGTTCATTATCATCAATTAGCCCCTAGGGCAGCGTTTGATCCGTCCAGCTTGGCCACACATGGGCAGAAAACAAGCAGCGGTGACAAGGTGGTTTTCAGTATCCAGGTGCTGGCAGGTCAGGCTCAAGTGTTAGGACGAGGAGGAGCTGCTTTTCCGCTTGGTTTACTTCTTTTTACAAAAAATGGTGAGAGGAGTACCTCGAGAGATAATGTTAGTGGGTTAATCTGGAATTAAGCTTTAGTACTCAGTCAATCAATACATTCACACCTACAATCAGAAGTCTTTCAGAGCAAAGCGCTGCAGGAGGACAATAGGAAATGGAGGACATGATTGACTGGATTGATTTAGTGAAACCTGCCTCAAGCTGTCTGCAGCTAGTTTCCATTGACAAGACGCATCAATAGTTGTCTCGATAGACAAGTGAATCTGCAACACCAGCTACAGGGAGCTGAAACAAGAGGTGATCAAACTGATTACAGATTAAGAGATGAACAGAAACTGGCAGTATTAGTGTTGTTATCCTTTTAAATCTATTCCTGAGATTTAATCCCTATCCAGAAAAAAACTTCTTCTTGCTTCAGCAGCAGAAAATAAAACACAGCTGTATTTAAATTTCCCACTAAGATGTGCCTGTATCCTTTTAGTCCTTTAATATATCAAACAGTCACTGCTTCAGTTTTTCATTAACTCTGTGATAATGGAAGCATTTTGTCATTACATCGCACCATGTTGCTGCATTAGTTCCCAGTACATGATGGCTGAAAATGATGTAGCTGCGTCTCATGCTGTCCCTTTATGATATTAGAGTTTCATCAGTCCTTATCGGTGATCTGCTGCTGTCTCTGTTTCCCTCTGCAGAGTTTGTTATGATGCTTTCTGCACGGTGACCTCTGATGGAAGAAGATGGAGCATACAACACCGGAGTCATAAGCACCAACACGTGAACACTGTCTTCTTCCTGCTGCTGTTATTATTTTTGTGTGTATTTTAAATTGTAAAAAAAAAAAAAGACACAACAAGATCTGTTCATATTTTCATAATAAAAGTTGAGTTAGTGCAGAGGGTAAAGGGTGAGTTATGAAACACTCAACTATACAGTATGGAATAATGCTGCTCTGTCGCCCCCTTGTGGTGAGAAAGTTCACAGATTTCAGGTTTAAAAACTATTAATTTTCTTTCCCAAGTGATTGCCACTGCTGGAAGAATTACTCACATCCCTCACTAAAGTAAAAGTACAAATACCATGGTACAAAAACACTAAATTAAAAGTCCTGGATTAATATTGTTGCAAAAAAGAGTGTTCTGATATAGTTTGTCAATGTGGAGCCACCTTTAGATACATCATACACTAGTAGTAAAATACTGCATCATATCAAATAAACTGTAAGTGTCAAATACAGGTAGTGCAGCAAAATGTTCAATATTTCCCACTGAGATGGAGTGGAGTACAAGTATAAAGTAGCATAAAATGGAAATAAAAGTGTCAGCATTATTATTAAGTATGGTACTTGAGTAAATGTACTTAGTGATATTCCACCACTGCTGATTACATTTTAACTTCAACTTCGTGGAGGAGTGTAGTACGGCTACATTCATCATGTACACAAATGGATTATAGGCCCTAAAAATGTATATTATCAACTCATTCTTACTGATGGGAGTCAAACATGAACTCACTGTTCTCTTGTTATTTCACATTGTGTTTTTACTGATTTGAAGAGGGCGGGGCTCTGTTGGAAAAAAGATGTCATGATGAATGACGTCACATACTGCAACGCACCAATCAGAATTCAGCAACATTTTAATTGGGCTCCGTTCCAAATTACACAGTTGTTCTTTGTACTTTAAGTACATATTTCAGCAGTATGCTTACAATTAGGAGATACCGCTTCGTTATAACACTGCACTTTGAACTTTGACCCACTTGCTCATATACAGTATTTGCTGCACAACACGGAGAATTGTGGGTCAGAATAGTTACAGAAGCACGCTGGATTGCATAGTGCAAAGTGTGACTGGATGTAGTAGGACATCCTAGTATACTTCAAGGCTTACTGAAAGAGGTCAGGGCACGGTCTTGCGGGGTCTGACACAGCTGCAGTGTAACTAGTGCTGTGGTTGCTGCTATTTGCTCAGTTTCAGGGAGTGCAGACTGCAAATGTGTTGTATTCCAATAATGTGATATGATGACATCTCCTCTTTTCACCCTCCTTTGTATTTTTGGCATATCGTTTTTAACATACTATGTATTGTGACATTTAATCTTTTCTGGTACTCAGTAGGATAGCAGTATGGGTACTGGGAGTCACAATTTAAATGTGACTGTGGTTTGGTTTGTCAATCAAATCTGATAAATTACTCTTGAAAAATAATACCCAAAGCTTTTTTTTTAATTATATATATACTGTATATGTAATCATGAATGTTCAATGTTTTTAAAAGAAGTACTTCATTCAACACCAATGTTTGGGGGGCTTTAAAGTGAGGTAAAAGCTGCAGTATGTTGCTACAGATCGCTCATTAAACTGGTCAAACAGTGGACACTGAGGCTGAAGTTGAAAAAAGAAGTGCATTTATTATTGAAAATCGATAACTTAAACATCTGACCAAAAAGCCTTTTTACAGATGATTTACATACAACAGCCTTGATTTTATTTTTCTTTCTTGAAGATTCTTTTATACACGTTGTGAACAAATGGCGGCTTAAACTAACTTAGATGGGAAAAAAATACAATTAAAACATACTTTACACTATGGCAAAAAGGAATGGTAACCAAGCCAACGCAACATGTCATTCAAATCACAATGCAAAATGGTATAAGGCAAATGCAGTCCAGACTGAAGCACTGCAGGTACCGTGCTCTCGACTCTCCTAGTAGACAAAGAGCAGCTTTGAATGAAGAATGGTGAATATGTGCCGTTTATATCTTGTTTGATTTGTCATAATATTGCAAGACCCCCTTTGAATTTCTCATACAAACACATGGGCAGAATGTACAAATACTGTATACTCTTACTTATAAATTACTTAAGTTTAAATTAATGTAAGGGGCAGCTGAATCTTTTGGTTTAGAGAAGAGACAAATAATACATGAACAGAACTACTGAATCTTAAACACTCAATCCTCGCACTCCAAAAGCCCATAACAAACAAACATTTGGAAGATAATGCATATGACTGTGTTAGCTATGAGAGGAAGAAAAGCATTTAAAAAGCATACGTGAGATTTCAGATTTCAGAGTGTTCCTCCGACCTGATGTTAGGAGGGATAACCTTGCTGATCTTTGTGTGACGTCTTGGAAGAAGGTCAACGATGGGAAGAAACAGAAATCTGTCCTTTGCCTCCACTAAGAGGCAGCGATGGAAGTTGTGTATGGTAATGTGGAGGAAATGAGTAAGAAGAAAATGTGATGCTTGGAAGATAAAGATTAATACTTTCATGAGTGCTTGGTACACATACGCCAGCCTTAAGTTGCACTTGGTTTTGCTCAAAACTCTCCTCAGTGGTTCATCTAAAACCACGTCTTTTTGGACTTTCAGCATTTAGGATTTAGTTCCACAGAATCGCGTCACCCCTCCTCCATATTAACAGAAATCTAAGGTCAATCTGAGACGCTCTTATGAAAATGAACAGCATTAACAACAAGAGCAGATGAGAATAGTTGAGTCATATTCTGGAAATCATTAACAAACAGATTATATGTGTCAGTGGAAGTATCCCTGAGGTGGTCTGGCCACATCTCTGGTTTCACTGATCCACAGTTCAAGGATGTTTCAACTTTGCTTTGTGTGAAGAACTGTAAAACGAGGGGTCTCGTAGATGTAAAAAGGAGAAGCTGAAGGATCAGATGGGGAGATGTCGATACAGGGTTTGCTTGAATGTCCTTTCAGAGTCCAAGGGATGTTTGTCGTGATGAAGAAGAGGACGCTCTAGTTGTTGGGGATGCTCTGCAGATACGTGAGGATGTGCTGGATCTTCACCAGGCGTTCTTTGAGGCTGGTCATGGAGAGGACTGACAGCTGGTACCGTGGGTCGATAGGCAGAACAGCCAGGAGCCACCAGCAGCACGCTGGACCATTAGGGGTCGCCTACAAGAGAGGAGGAAGAGTTAGACCTTCATGTCAGCACACTCACTCAAGTCTTGAGTCAGCACACTGACACACTGACAGCTGATGTTACCTGTTGGGCTGCAGTTTGCCATGTTTCTGGACAATATTTGTCATTGTTTTGTGTTGTTAACTGATTTCCAATAATAAATATATACATGCATTTACATAAAGCAGCATATTTGCCCACTCCCATGTTGATAAGTGTGTTGAGAGTATTAAATACTTGACAAAATATACTTTAAGGTGTTTGACCAGGTAAAAGACATGTGATTAATCATGATTAAATATCTGAATTGACAGCCCTTGTTAAAACATAAATGACGCTTTACAGTAATCTGCCAGAGGAATGCAGGCCTGCGTCAGCTGGAGAATTATATAGCTGAAAAAAATCTGAGCCAGGTACAAAATGTTCTTAACACTTAAAGTGGAAGTGAATGACGCTTATTATGTCTGTGCTACATTTTACATTTTACACTGGCCTTTAGCCAAAGAACTGCATGTTCGAACATGACATAACACCAAAAATTAAGGTCAATGACTTTCCTTTTCTAGTGCGTGAGCATGTGGTAAGAGGAGCGGATTCTCTTCATGACACTCTTCTGACGCAACAGGGCCAGTGGGATTAGATGTGAAGCACCCATAAAGCTCTTTAGCCTATATTGTCAATGGACTCCGCCTCACGGTTGTCCTAAGAGTGGAGCCGTAATCCCTTTCTACACTGCAGGCTATGAGCCAGAGCTGAGTACACATAACATCTATGTTCCAGTATTAAGACCTCTAAAGCAGGTGAATCCATGGTAATGTGGGTTTCCCCAAACGGCAAGTGAGTCACAAGTTGATCCATTTTCAGACTAAGAATCTGTGGCTTCTTGTTGAGTCAGATGAGGTGATAAAAACTTAACAAACCTGGAAGTGATAAATGACAATATGTACTGATTATTAATCCTTTGATTGTTGGTTGCTTAAAAAGTTGTGACGACCACATGCACTGGAGGAAAGCCGTTAAACGAGTGACTTCTTATTCTTATCAGATTTTGCATCCCCGTCTGGTGAGCTGTGACATGCTGCCAACCCACTGCTGCTGAGTATTTTCATAAATTAAAATCTATATAAAAACTTCTGACTCACCATAAATAATTTTCCTGTTACGGAAAGCCAACACCTCAGGAGGATGTATAACTTTCCAGTTTACTATTTCTGATTACTCATTTTAATAAGGCCAATGGCAGCCTATAACTCAACCCTCCAATACATCAGCGAAGTGTGTGTAATAAAATAAGACAGTAAATGCAAGGAGACCACTATATTTGAAGTGAATTCTTGATAAAGGCAATCAAAAATATATTTCTATTGTTTATATGGGACAGTGTGTAGGATTTGGTGGTATCTAATGGTGTGGTTGCAGATTGCAACCAACTGAGTATCCCTCCATTCACTCCTCCCTTTCCAAGACTGTGGTAACGTTAGTGCAAAACTGCGGCAATGCCGTTCACCTCACTCAGAGGCCATTTTTACCATAATAACACTACTTTAGGAGCAACAGAAGTCAGACAGTGGCAGGAAGTACCACAGTTTTGTACTCTCTGGCTCACGCTACCGCAGTTAAACAAGCATGTCAGAAAGCTATAATCAGGGCAACACAATTTATCGAAAATTTGTCAAAGTTGCAATACAGCCTGCTGCAATTTTGAAATTGTAGGAAATTGCAATATTTGTTAAAGGTGAAACGTGTCAAAATACCATTTTAAGTTAAATATTGCTGCAGAGATGTCCGAGCCTACACACCATATTCTACAGATTTAAAACAACATCTTTGTTTGGTATAGATCAGCCATAATCATTTAAATATGTTTTTCAATGAAAATGAGAATAACTACGTAAAAACTATAATTCCCTCTTATATCGCATATCATATTGCAAATGCATTATCAGTCATAATAATAGCAATTAGATATTTTCTCAAAATCTTCACGTATCGTAAAAACATGAAAATCTCTCTCTAAAGCCAGTGGTCAGTTAAAAATATGATTCTTAGTTCAGGTGATTATACACTAATGAAAACATAGTTATGAATATTATATTCCATTTCTGCCAATAAATCCCCCCGGAATGTTACACACTGTTCCTTTAAACAACCTTTAAGATCAGTGGGAATATTATAGCCTAATACCTTTAGACTAACACTTTGGATCGGACTCCGTTGTCTACAGTTTAGTGCAGAAATGACTCTGCAGCGATGCCTAATATTTAATGTGTAGTTGAAGATTATACTTCTTTAGGAATCAGTTCAAAAATATAGTTATTGCATAAAATAGGCAAAGGAGTAGGCACATCTGTACAGATGGATGTAGAGGTGGCTGTGCTGGATGTTTACCTGGATGTCAGCTTCTCGTTCTGGCATTGGTCCAAAGTGCTGCAGGATCTGGTTGTGGAAGTGGATCTTGAGGTTCTGGAACCAGTCGCGGGCCTGCTCGTACACTGCGTCATGCAGCTCTTGTAGTTTCTCCAGCTCATCACTGTCCTCCACCTAACAGAAAAGAGTCAATTAAGCTGGTTATTTGTTTGTTTAATCACAGAAGTGAGACATCTTTCTTTTCCTCAGTGTATGCCACCATCACCTGGGTTTGCCTTGCAAATTCTGTCAGTAGAGTAAATTTGTTATGACTAGACACATATTGTGCACTGAATGTTTCATAACGTTTGTACTACGTGAAAAATTAAACCCCTATTGATGGTGATTTGCTCAGGAAGACCTCCTCAAGAGTTTGAGAAAAGCAGAGAAAAGTTGGGAGTTTTTTTTTTTGAAAATGCCAATTCCCTTAACAGGAATAGCAATGAATGACAACCCAATGTCAAAAACAACACAAAAGTGACACCCCACCAAATATCAACTCCTGTAGACTTGTAAGGTGGTTTCATAGTTGAACACAGATTGTCTGATTATAAAAGCATGGCATACTGTAGATAATATCATTCAAATGGTAATAATTGTGGTTCTTACCCTGGTATCACCCAAGTGCTCAATGTCAGCAGTGCTGTAACCATCCTTCATTCCTCGGGACAGGACCCGGAAGCGTTTTCCTCCGATGGTGTCCACTACTGACCGTCCATCGGGG
Organism: Pterois miles; assembly: GCA_947000775.1. Lineage (NCBI taxonomy): Eukaryota > Metazoa > Chordata > Actinopteri > Perciformes > Scorpaenidae > Pterois > Pterois miles. The sequence continues at coordinate 3,994,336 of CAMQGK010000224.1, read as the reverse complement.
AGGAAATGGACGCTCCTGATGGTCAGCATGCAGCCATAATCTACAAACCTGCAGGGAAAGACACAGTTAACATTTTGGTTTATTTAGACAACAATTGTTCCTGTGGTCCTTCTATCAGGTTTTAAGGTCTTCTAATACTGTAATTCATACAAATCCATTTGCTTGCATGCTTACCCTTTCTGGGGGTCATTAATACACATCCCAAACTGCCGCGTGCCCGTGTCCATACAGCGGCGAATCATGAGGCGGTAACGTGGCTCGAAGACATGCAGGGGGCAAGGCACGGTGGGGTAGGCCATGGTACACACAAAGATAGGCACATTCTTCATCAGGCTGCACAGAGGAAGAGAAGTAAAAAACATTTTAGACTCTTTGAAATGTCTGATGACGAACACTGAAATCAATTAAAGCCTGAGACAGCAATACTTACTCAGAGAGCTCTCTGGTCTCCTCCAGATGAGTTTTAGTCCTCTCTGCATACTCCTGACTCAAATACTTTTTGATCAGCATGTCCAAGACAGTCGTCACCATGTACTTCCTACATGCTAGATACTGGAGACAGCAGGATATGATTTAATGATTAAAACACAACTTAAGGAACACATACAGTAGTTTACTTAGCAAGATCAATATCCAGATTTAGTACATTCAAAGACTGGTCTCTCACCTCTTTCAAGCTCTCTTTACAGAGGGGACACTGAGGCATGTGGTCCAAGCAACGTTCCAAACAGTTTTTACAGAAGGTGTGGCCACATGGTGTCGTCACAGGCTCAAAGAACAACCTGTATTCATCACAGGGATGCAACATTCAAGTTAACTCTGAATCCTCAGTCATTTACAAGTGTACAAACTGGGGACAATAGAAGGACGCAGTAAACTCCATATTGACACACCCTATTTTTTCCATGATAATGCGACATTGTGAACAAGAAGGTAAGGTTAGCTGTTAATAGCTGGTAAGTAGCACCACTAACATTAACAGGAGGTGCAATTCATTTATATCATGATACATTCAGGCTCTGTTCAGTAAAAATGAGAACTGGGCAAAGATAAATTCTAATATTATCATGATGTGTTCAAATGTCATGTTGTAAAATGTAGTTTTTGGGGAGAAACTTGAATTATACAGTTGTTTGAAGATGTTTTAACAGCAATATAAAATAGAGAGGGAATTGTGAGCTGTTTACCTTCCTAACAAAAACCAATGCAAACGGTAATAAAACAGCGGACATGTTTGCATTCGGCCCTAGCGTTTGATCGTACCTCATGCAGAGAGAGCACTCCAGGTCATTGGGGTCCAGCAGGTCCTCAGGAACAATTCTGCAGATTTTAGATTTGGCAGCCTTTTGTTTGGAGCCTTTCACACCTAAAGTCAACCAGAGAGAGGAAAGCATTTCACCATTTGTTTTCTCTGACATTAATATGGTGATAAATATGTCTAAAGTCATAGATTATCCCTGCAAAAGGTTTTTAAGTGTCTATTTAGGCTTAATTTTATGCACCTTTGCATGTTGTGAGTTCTCATATAAGACACTGGTGGTTTCATTAGGAATAACAGAAAGCAATACAATGGTGGAATTGGTCACTGACCTTGTTTTTTAACCTTGTTACTTCCACTCTTCACAACACAATGCTCTGTGTCTGACACTGACAACTTCCTCTTTAGCACGCCGCCCTTGTCCTGGTCGCCCAGCTGAGGAGCAGAGCAAACTCTCTTCAGCCCTTCCTCGCCACAACTAGAGCCATGAGTCCGTAGCGAATGGGCTCTGCTCAGACCAGACCGCTCCAGGCTTTCCCAGCGTTTCTGAATAATGACAGAAGAATAAGGATGCTCATAAAGACGTGGCGACACAAGCATTGAGGCAGTTCATTGATGAACAATATGATATCATGATTCAGTCTGCTAGTACCTCCTGGCTATCCAGATGGTGGTGTGCCGAGGCGGCGCGGACCTGGTGTTGTCTTTGGACGGGGCTCTGTGGTTGAGCTTGGGCATCGGCCACAAGGGATTTACTACGCAAGTGAGGTGACGTGTTCTGTGTTGTTTCCCTCAGGCCGACCTTGACATTCTCATCAGCGGGGGCGAGCAAGTCACACAGGATCTGTAAAAAAGTGCTCAGTGTGTCAGCCAAGTCTTCAAAACCGAGAGGCAGAAATTATGTCGTAAAAGAGATTCTATCTCAAGGGATTTCCTGGTTAAGGAAAGTTTAAATTACTAAAAATAAAATACTGTATGTTTGAAAAGTGTTTGAAATGCAAATAAACCCCTAAATTTAATTTATTTTGAATTTGCCTGGATTAGTGGGGAAATTAAGTGCTTGAAATTGTGTTTAAACAAGTTTATCAGTTTTTTCAAGACTCAGCCCAGGCAGTGTGTGGTGAGGGAAATATACATTATGCATGCACAAAGGGGTTATTGACAAAAGATTTAAGTACACAATACTGTAAATCCAATTTCATAACCAAGACTAAGAGCAAACTTGGTCATTGTAATGTACAGTGAGGCAAAAAGAGAAAAGCAAACAGAGTTGCCTTGTTCTATGATAAGAATAGATATCAGCGTGACCTCAGTTTGACCTCCGTGTATATGACCCAGTAACAGAGACCATTAACCTTTCACTCCCAGTTCAGTATCATATCGACAAGTATCCTCTTCCTCTATATTTATATTATTTTCCTTCAAACAGAAACTGTGAGTGATATAAATGTGATATGGTTGAGTTGTTAGTTTTGGCATTTTAATTTTTTTTTTTACAATTAACGTGTGACCAGGGTCTGAAATTAACATCCACCACCCGCCAAATGGGGGTAAATTGTTGGTAGTGATGGGGAAAATCATCAGGCCATCCACCACTTTGGCAGACAGGGAAAACGCTAGAGATGGGAATAGAGAACCATTTCCTGTTGAGGATGGGTTCCTTGTTGTCTGATTCCTTGGCATCTCATGCCTCCGTGACAAATCTCTCTTATTGATGCTTTCCAACAGTTATGCATGCACAATTACATGATGGAGAGAAAAAACGCTCAACTGCATGGCCCTACTAAACCTGAGGGGACACATAATATTTTTTCCCTGATAATGCAACACTGTGAACAACAAGTCTGTATTGAAATCAGCAGGAGGAGAGTTAGTAACATCACCTGTTAGAAGCAGGTGGGCAACACAGTCCTGCTAAGTTAAGCAACAGAGCTACTACCGTTAAAGGAGGTGCCACTGAGTTATTATTATGTGGCATTAGCTCAGGAAAAATGATGATAAGGAAAAGGTAAATTACAACATTATGATGTGTTCAAATGTTTTCTTGTAACATGAGGTTATTGGTGAGAAACTTGAGTAAATCCAGTTGTTTGTAGAAGATGGTTTCACAGAAATATAAAATAGATATTAGAGAGAGAATTATAAGCTGTTTAACTTCTTAACACTAGCTCTAAGCAGCTTTCCAAGATTTTTTTTAGTAAAAGCAAACATTTAAATAATCAACTGATTTGTGTGTTTACAGTACCCTGAAAAATAGGGCTCTCCCAGAAGTGTAATTCAAACATTGTAATTTAACATACATATAATGTTTTTTGCGTAAAATATATTAAATATTGAATGGCATCAGATCTAAAATGTTGCTCCTTCATTTGGAGCAGAGATTTCAAAAGTGGTAGATAAAATTTCTGGGTGGCAGACAAAACAAATACTTGTCAGAATAGTTCATTTCCGACCCTGGTGTGTAACCATATGCTCGGCATCATTTACATGCCTTGTCTTCTCTCTCTGAGGGCAACAAGGACGGAGGCTGTCATTTTCAATTGCATTAATTTGCCGTCAGACCTTTGAGACTATTCAAGTGCAATTACAGGCTACAAAAACTTGATTTGACATGCTGTTGATGCATGCTGATATAGAGTGATGTCTGGTCTGAACAGTGTCTCTTTCAGGATTAGAAGGATAAGGTATTCAGACATGTTTATCAACAAGTTAACAATCAGTTTCACACACTTCATACCGAGTGAGAACTGCTATGAGATGACTAATGTGATTATGTATGTTTCCTTATACAATGATGATTCAGAGATGATTGCACAAAACAAAACAAAAATACAGCAACAAACACATGTATGTGGTACTGCATGCATGAGTCAACTGTGTGGTCCTTACATAAATACAATGTTGTGGTCAATCTATTAAGTGGCACTAATGCCATTACAGTCAGAGTCACAAGATCCTGACCCACTAACAACTTACGCAAGTCCATGACAGACTGAGACTTATGGTGCCGTAAATGTGGTTGGGTTCATGGTATACACCAGTACAGTCCATATGAACGCCCCCCGCTTGTGCTAGTCTCAACCTCATAAGTAAGGGTGTGTATTGGTAAGAAGGCAATCTATTGCAGTTTTAAGGAAAACTGTCATAATAAAAAGAACATGCCAGAAATCAATAATTTTAGAATAGGCAAAAATAACACATTTATACTGCAAAAAAACTGCACTGTTTTTGCCCCAAACTGCATGTGATTATCATAAAGTGGGCATGTCTTTAATGGGGAGATTCGTAGGTAACCACAGTCCGGGCACGATACCAAGTTGTCAGATTTTTAAGAGTAATTAAAAATTGACAGCGATTAGGAGAATCGATGTGGTATCACACAACATAATATTGACACACTCGCGTATTTTCTTACACTCCTGCTTGTAAGAGGAAAATTTCTGAAAGCTTTGAGTTGACCAGTTGAGATGTGTTAATGTTGACGTTGTCAGAAATGGCAGAGGCCATGGAGTTTTTCTTCATAATTTAATAACGTCTGAGGAAAATGTTGATATTCCCAACTGCTTCATCGTTATAGTAATACTGCTGTTTCTAAGCAGCTGTTTTCTAAATTTTAACACCAACCATATCGTTAGGATGACTTCCCACGTTGTAAACACGAGCCCACCAGTTCTACATGAAAGCACCATTTGACTGGTCTATACTGTTAGCCTCTTAACTTTAAAGATCCATGCTGTTAATCTGGTTTTGGCATATTGTAAATATTTTGGATTTGCTCCTGAAAGTCATCTTTGACTTTTATATTTGCACTCATCTTCATCCCATGTTGCACTGCAACTGCTGGACAGCAATTTCCCTCAATATAAATTAAATTTTATCTCATCTTATCAGAAAGAATGAACAAACTTTGTGGCTGAGGAAGTGGAAGTAAACATTTTGATTTTGTCTATAAACTGTAAAAACTGACAAATGCCCTGACTGACTGAAATCAATATGGATCAGCAGAATAATATGACCAACCCTTGTAAACAATCTCTATCAGCACGAGTCCAGACACATTTTCTGTGCACAGAGGACAAAACACAATGCAAATCCTATTAAAAACACAGCAATACACAGGGTACTGTCATCAGGATACCTATAAAACACAGCATCTCTACATTGTTTCCGGTTTAACTGTTTATTTAGTCGTAAAGCTTGAGTGGGATGTTAAAATCCAAGCCAAGATGATATGTTCCATTAAGTCCATGTAGCATAACAGCAGATGCTAGAACAAATGGCTTTGTTCAGTTAAGATAATCATGGTTGAGCTTTACATTCCTGGCTATCCAATTAAACAGTTGGGACACTCGTGCACTGAGGTTCTTTAAAGCAATGGTACTCGTTTTAAATAAATCTTTAGCTTACAGTGTATTGAGGTTAGCTCCTCCAGCCTTCTTACAGTGTGACTCAACTGACTGACATGTTAGGATGTCTACCAATTTGTCTTTTCCTCTTCCCACATTGTCAGCAGACTAATTATAACTCTTAAATTCTCTCACCTTTTCCACTTGTCTTTTAGCACAGGGGAAGTCCTCGTCTACAGCCAGGCATTGGAGGAAGACTTGGAGAGACTCATCCACTTGGCCCATCTCATGTAGAACCATGGCTTTCCTAAACAAAGCCTGAAAGGACGGAAAGAGAGAAATTATTCTTTGGTAGCAGCATTTATGTTTACACTGTGTATTCATGCTTCGCCCCTTTAACTATGGTGTACACATCCACCAGACAGTCTGTGTTACCAGTGTTACAAAGTGGTTGGGCATACACTTTACATTACATTACATTACATTATTTGCCCACTGCCCCCACCATCATTTTGCTTTTTTTATTTTCTATAGAAATAAAACCCACTTAGTTCATTTTGGTGTATCAACACATTGTCGGATGACGGATGCTACAATCTTAAATTGTCTGCTCTTCATGCACAGAATTGCAAGATTTCAGATTTCAACCCTCTGCATATATTGAACGTCATCTTTTCACTGTGTCCAGTTTAACCAGAAATGCTGGTGTTGCCACAAGTTTAATAACCAGTGGGAAATTTCCTCACTGTGACATCCTTAACACCACTCCATCTTCAAACCTCTAATAACAGATTCAAAATCAGGCTGAACTGATACAACCAGACAGAACACATACTGTATATCTTAAACACAAACCAGAGACGCAGTTTTATCTCCATGAAATAGATCAATATGACATATGCATGTTCTTCTACATAAGGTACTTTACCACAAATAAGAGAAATTCCTTGGGTTCAACCCAGACGTTTGGTCTCCTGTTAGTGATGTAATAGCCAATAAGGGCTTTGACCTTAATCACTGTATTCTCAGTTGTGGTCTAGAAAACCTCATGATATGCTTGTGTAACTTCTTTACCCCATGGGAAGGCCTTTTATACAATGCTGAAAATAACAGGATATGCCTTATAAAAAACAAACCACTTCACCACTTACAAATTAGACTATGATTTAATAAATTCAGCTGCCAAGACACATATCAAAAACTAACTTTCAAAGGTGAACAATGCCCATTTTCAAAATTCATACATGTTATTCCTATGGTGTAAGACGGTCCAAAAAATATTAGCAAACATGAACAACTCTGCCAAATTTAAAAACTTGAGGGTTAAAACTCAAATTTGTGTGGAACTACTCAACAGACAATGAATTGGGAGAGATGTTATAGATAATGCTCAGAGCATCCAGGAGAATATCAGCTGTATATGGAAACATTTCTGTTTCACAGCCAACAACATTACAACAGAATAAAGCTCATTTAGGTATAAAAAAATAAAACAAATCAGTCTCTCATTGTGAAACTTACTTCTCTGGTTTCTGGCTTTGAGAGAGAGGAACTCACAAGTGTTCACAAATATTGATTGAACGCTCTTTAGCCATGGAAATAGCATATTGGAATTCTTAATTTAGGTGGCGCTCCCCTTCAGCGTCTGACGTCTGTAAACTGGCTTACAATTAACTTGTAACTATAATCCAATGACGCGACTGACATGGTGCCCGGGTCTGTGGCTTCGTGGGTGGCAACCTTAAAATACAGCTTTTCTTAGTAATGACCTGCTGACCAACATATCAGAGGAGACCGACTGGCAGATTGAACACATGCCAGACTAAAATAGATTTAAAATATCATTTCAGTGGCATGGGATAACAAATGAGTGCAGTATCAGCATGTGACCTACTTCAGCAGAGCAGCTGGACCAGGGACTAAACTCTGTGTCCTCCAGAGCCAGACGGTACAGTTTGAGAGCCATGTATGCCTCCGCCCGAGACAGTCGCGCCACCGCTGCCGCCTCAGGATCTGCAGGAGACATGAAGAAGAAAAGTCTTTATTTGCTATCAGAAAAGGCTTTTATTTGAATATTTATCTTCAAATATCAGAAAGCACAGCATTTTAGTTTAAATATACATATATCTTAATATCATGAACATCAAATTGTCTGGAATTTAATGGGCAAACCTACATCCTTTTCTACTTGCATGGGTCAGTAGTGTTAACATCAAAAGAAAGTTTTAAAACTCTGTCAGTTCCTGTATGTTATATGTTACATAACCACACAGCAAATGCACCTGACATATTAGCTGGGTCAATGCATCATTAGCAAACAGTGCAGAAAGACAAATAAGTTTCATCACAGGCCTGAAAGAGCAGAAAGAGATCAGTGGACTTTATACTTCTGTTCCTGGTTGTATTAAAGGGGACACAAGAGCTAAAAATACCAACATGTACTTGAAATAGCAAACAATATTAAGAAGCCTGAAACAGGAATACTAAATTATTTGGTATAATAATTAAGTACTAAGTTTCATGGCCTATTATACCTGTGAATGTGGGTCAAGTTAAAATCACTTATTAGGCATTTATCTTCTGTATCACTGGGCAAGTCTAAACCTGTTGAATCAATTTGTCCTGCAGACTTAACTGATAAATTAACACGAATTAGTGGATTAAATTTACCAGCAATCCATTAAAAGATTAATTTTCTTCACAGAATGAGTAGCATTTTTTCTATTTTTATTACCATTATTATCGTTGAGATACTGCACATTAGTTCATATTTTCCTGATGTCTGGCAGCTGATAATATGAACAGGACCACAGGTAGTTTGTCTAATCATCACAACATCAGCGAACCACCTCTGAATATTTGGAAGTTTCTCAGGTTGTCTGCAGCACTGAGGACCAACGCTGTCATTGTCTGCAGCATTGAGGACCAACGCTGTCAAAAAGCAGGTGGTAATATGACTCTATTACTAAGGCTGTCAAATTCAATGAAAAGTTTCTCCTCAAAGAATCTCACAAAAGCACCACTTTAAAGCTTCTGCTCACAAGAAAAAGTCATTCAGCATGAAAAACAGTGTTAAAAAAAGCCTAAGAGGGGGCAGCCCTGAAGTTTAAGTGGTTTAAGTGCTTTACAGACAGAAACATTGAGGCAGTCAAGAAATAGAAACATAAAAAAGACAACGAATTAAATTTTTAACGATAAGGATTCAGCTGACTTGTAGCTTGCAGCCTCGTAGCAAATATTCAGCAACAAACTGTACGCACATTGTCTGCTACAGCTACATTCACAGTTATAATAGCTAGCAGCTGCTAACGTAGCACAAACACACATCCCTGTTTGTCGGACAATCACTTACGTTACGCCCGGGCGACAGTATCGTTATGTTGGGCAGACACACAGCTGACAACCTGCTAAACTAAAACTAAATTGGAGGTGGAGATTTGTACTGGTAAAGTGGCTGCATGTCCGCGACACTAAACACAGCACTGCAGCTGCTACAATAGCTCTCCTGACTGTGAACTGGGGATCATGAACGCAGCACCATGGTAGCTTCAGTAGTTCTCCTGATGGTGAACTGTTGACTCAGTTGTCTGTTGTGCTCATACACTGCAGCTGGCACACCGCTGCATGTGATGCACAAAACTTGTCAGTTAGCAGTTAATAATTGGTTAATCAGGGTCAGTTATCAGTTGAGATGATTTTTAGAAATTAGCATCCCCAATAACTGTTTAAAAGAGGACATTGAAGTAATGGCAGTATGTGGGAAAAATGTTATGTCTATCAGGACATGGTGTGATTATGAATACTGTTTTATGTAATGAGCATCTCCTCGTTGAACAAATTAATTGACAGCCTACAAAACAGCCTACTTATGCAGTAGCCTATTCACATACTGACAGTTATGTTTATTTACCTACATTTGTTTATCTTGCTGGTAATTTTAGTATTTAATTTATTTCATTAACTCCCTGTCATTCAGTGTTTGGAGAATATTTCTCCTGCTTCTTTGTCTTTCTGTCATTTTCTCCTCAGCTTAAGAAATACATAAGCCTTTTAAAAAGTCCTCCTCCCAACTCAGAACAGATTTTCACCTTAGGAGCTCCCTTAATATGCTTTGTGAATAACTTTAATCTTTACCAGGATGAATTTTGAGCATATTCATCAAATTTCGACTCTAGGAGCAACTCTTTGAACGACCCAAAGGCTGCCTGCAGCACTGAGGACCAGCACTGTCAGAAGCAGGTGGTATGACTCTAATTATTACTGCCACAGTGGGCATCCTTCATCCAATGTCAAGTGACTTTCTTGTCAGAAAGTGCCACACCAGTTACCCTCGTTTGCCCTTTAAATAGCATGTATTACAGCTTTTTTCCTTTAATTATTTTTCACTTTAATTATTTTTCACTTTTATGGGCTAAAAAAAGGAAGACAGGAAATAAGTGGAGAGAGGAGGGGGGTACGATGTGCCTTAAAGGTCCCAAGGCAGAACTAGTGGACACATCAGCAAAAATATTGCGGATCTGTGGCATGCACTGAGGCTATTCAGCTACCAGTGGGCTTTCTAGAAAGTCTGAGTTACACAATGCAGGATTGTGCAACCACATTTTATAAAGGCATGTAATAATTTTACAGCCCTTGCACAGTCACAATCTGTCCTCCTTGAGCAAATGCTCTGAGTAGTTAAAAAAATAAATGAGAAGCACAAGGTAAATGTAGATGGGGAAGTTTAACTCTGTGGTATGGCGTTCCACTGATGTCAGTTTAGGTTACATACGTGTTATATCACTTGACCCAGATTCCATGGGTGTTTCCATAAGCTCCCATGAACCAGGTGAAGGTCCAGAACATTTCTGCAGCCATAGTGTCACTGACTACCAGACCTATTTTTCAGGGTGAGGGAGATAAGACGTGAATCTACACTGTGGTGCACATAAGAACTCCCAATCACCACATTATGATAATGACGAATGAAAATGCCATTTAAAGCTTATAACTCCATAACTCTGACTAAACAGAAGGAAGTCACCATTTGCTCTTATTTGCATGGTTAGAGGTCATTTGGGACCTGATGATGTAAGTTGAATAAAAAGACTATGGCTCTATTCCAAATGGCAAACTTTATCTTGATTATGTACTGCAGCCGCCCTTACAAAGTACGCACTGTTACATACAGTACACATACAACTGGGACATATGGTACCTTCAAATTACAATCATGAGCTCGTGTTTGCAATATGGGAAGTCGTGTTCACAATATGCTTGACATTCAAGCACATGTAAGAACATCACTGCTATGCCACAACAATATTAATGTTTCTGTCAACATCTAGAAACCACAAAGGCTAACAATTTAGCAAGCTACCAAGAGGGTAACATAATGCAAGGTTTAATGAAAGGGTATGTTCGGTTGAGCGTTGCTATTGGTTAAATTTCAGGGAATGCAGATTGGCTTTTACTGTGCATGTGTTGTAACCAATGATATGATGATGTGTGACATCATCAACACATCTTCATGCACATCTTCATTATGCATGAAATGCAAAGGCATGACAAATTGAGCTGAGGTTATTGGGAATATCATTATTTTCCTCCAACCTATTTTAACATTCCTTGTTAGGCACCGAAAAATTAACTTCCGCAGCCACCGCCATTTCTGACAACATCACAAATCGTGAACTCTTCTCACTTTCCATTAACAAAGTGGTGAATACCAAAACAGGGGGGTGTTCATAAACACCAATTGTTTGAAGGCACTGATACTAGTTTACTGTGCCTTGAACTTTGACCCTTTTGCTCATGTTTCCACTGAGCAGAGGATTGTGGGTCAGCTGGCTTGCATACTGCAAAACACTACCAGATGTTGTAGGACATCCTGGTATTTTTCATATACTGCATTTGAAGTATTGAGACATCCTAAATATTTTTTCTGGCAGTCTAAACTGTATGGTAGTATGAGTATTTCTCTTGCTAGTTATTGCCATAACCACAATGCATCAACGCACTGTAGTTTGTATTTACAGTCACTAGTTCATTGAGATCCCACTGGAAGACAGGCCATGATAACCACAACACTGCACCCTCTTTTTTATCCAGGAACTGCTGCAGGCAGCTTACAACTTCAGGTCACCTCCACTGGAACAGCTGAGCGCTTAGTGCCTTGCTCAAGGGCATTTTGAACCATTGTTGCTTCATGGTGCACACCATTGAATTCACCTATACAAGCCATGACAGCCAGTACTGGGATTTGCATCCCCAAAACCTGCATCATAACTGATTTGTTCAGGAGTAGCCTAGTTTCTCTCATTGCATAACATAAAAATGTGTTACAAAAGCTAAATCACTGCCTGGCTGAACCACCAACATCGCGCCTGCCTCATAAACTCGCCCATAAATGATGCATTCAATGTCATGAAAAGGTTTATGAAAGCCATAACAGTTATAAAATAAAAAAATGCCCCCATGATAAGTTACAAAAGCTGCTTCCCCACTATGTGTCACGACCTGCCTTATGCAATGTGCACCATACGCGCATGCGCAGATGGTGAAATTTCGTAAGCGGGACCAGCCTACCAGAGTACCCGACAGCTATGATGGGAGGGGACTGACTGGCACCAGACCACTACGACTCACTGAGTAACAGTGGTGCTTTTTTAAATGTTGGTCAGTAAAACTTACTCTACTAAACCCCTCTAGGTCCACTATCAACAAACAAAGGCTGCTATTGTGTCATATTCAAGTGTTTTAAGATGACACATCGATGAGTGTGACTCTACCAGGAAACACCACCCTGATCTTCAAACATGTTACTCACCACACTGAATAACGTCGGTTGCTAGCGACACGGCTTCATGATAGCGTCTTCTTCTACACAGCTCGTCCACTTCGCACAGCGTTTTAGCCGTTTTCAGCTCGCCGGGGAACCATTTGAATAAAAGTCCGCACAGGATTACATTCACTTTCTCCTCGCCGCTGACGGCTTCGCTGCACAGCTTGCATTTGGAGAGCAGCCGTCGCTGTAAACACCTTTTACAATATGAATGTCCACAGGCTACGGTCACAGGTTCGCCCAAAAAGCTATGACAGTTGGGACAGTCGAACACGTCGTCGTCCCCTGCGTCCCGACTCCGACCCGACGGCGAGTCTGGCCCAGCCGTTGTCCTCTTAAAGTTGCGGAGGATACAGTCCACAAACGTGCTTAATTGTTCTGGTCGCACCGTGCCATACCGCATAGCCACCGACAACAACCCAATGGCCTCTTTCAGGCAGTTTTCCGATGCTAGCCCGTTGGCTTTTTGTAGTATAAGTTGATGGTGGTCCTGCTCTTCCGAGACTGAGTCGGCGCCTATGAAGAAGCTCCTCTCCTCCGCTGCGTCCTCCGCCGGCGGTTGGAGCGACATGGTAGCGTCAAAAAATAATAAATAAATAAATAAAATACAAATGTTATGTTGGCGTTTTCCTGTTAGCGTGTCTATTCATTTCTATAGCTGCCGCGGTTCTTTACAGTGTGCTGGACACACTTTCCCATAGGCACTATAGGCACACGTTGGTTACATAAAAAACACCGTCACGTGAGCAGCAAACTCGTGCCCTGATTGGTCGGAACGGCTGGGTTACAAAACCTGCGTTCGAAAGTTTCATAACTACGGAAAGGACGTAGCGAAGTTGACCGAGTGTGTCAGGTCACCGCGCTCCGGTCCGCGGGGTCACACCGGCCCCTCCAGCCTCCCCACAGCCGCAGAGAGCAACACCACACATCGGACACATACAGCACACGTCCAGGTTGCTGTAGTGGGCCTCTTCGTCCATATATACACACAGCTGACAGAAAAATACCCAGAAACCCTCCCATAACTGGTTGTGTAATGAGATTTTGTAACAAGTTTCATTTTTATATAATTTCATTGTTTTTGTCTCACCCTTTTTTTACACTCTCTAGCACGCTTCACACATATTTATTTGCTGTGCATCTCCTTTTGCAGATTTTGCACAAATAAGCAAAGCATTAGATTGTAGTATGTTTTGTTTTCATCATTTATTGTAGACTTTGTTTGCTCCACACACACATACTACTACACACACCCTGTCTATTGTTGTGCTTTTGTTGTTTTGTGTTTTTTTTTGTCTGTTCAATTAATTTTGGTATTATTATTATTATTATTAATGGAAAAAAAGTTTTAAAATGTTTTCCTGTACTTTTGCTTGCAACATATTTTAACATAATGTGAAAACAAATAAATATAGCAATAGATTGTAATATGGTTTGTTCTCATAATTTAATAATTTATTTGTTTACTCTAAAGCGTCATGCTCACATAAAGACACACACCTTGTCTATTATTGTTGTTTTGTATGCTTTTTTATGGCTGTTTTTAAATTTCTTCTTCTTCTTCTTCTTCTTCTTCTTCTTTTACCTTATGTACTGTTGTGTTCTCCAGACATTGTATACTGACAAATTTGCGTACTACAGTGTATTCCAACCTTTGTGTATTCTGTTTTTGTTGTTGTTGTTGTTGTTGTCTTTTCTTGTTTACATTGTTTGTTGTTGTTATTTGTTGTTCCAGTTACTTGTTTTATATGTGACGTGTTCTCGTGCTGCTGTTATGTTCTGGTGGCCAAAGATAATACAGTACACAGGTACAGTATTACATTCTATTTATAAGTCCAGCGCGTCAGTGACGTGTGAATGTACAGAACGTAAAGGCCAACAATTACAGATTGGGCCTTCAACTTTAGCATTTATTATCTGCCTTTTACAACAGAGGTCCATTTACTTATTTCCAGACCCAGTTTAGCCAAAAGAGATGCTTCCTGCAGATCTGCTGTCACGATGTGTTGCACTGTCTGCCACCTCCCATCATCACCTGTCATCTCCTGGAGTCATGCTGACCCATAACCACTGTGTTGCTTTGAACAACGCAGAAGCTAAAGTTAGTAACACATCAAATAGGAAATGAAAATTGCAAAAAGCAAATGACCTTACAAGAATATAAATGTGTCTTGATGCTGCTACAGACCTTTTAAATGATCCACCAACAGGTCAAGAATGTAAATGCTTTCATGAAATTTCCTTTCATGAAAAATATTTTTTATTTGTTTTAAATTTTACCTGAATAAACAGTACTTCCATAAACAAGCAAATAAAACATATTTAGTGGTTTTATAGGTGAATAACACTAGAATAACTGCCTTCAAACAAAGTCACGTCTTTTGGGAATTTTGTGATGATTATCAATGTAAAAAGCATGATTTTAAAAATGTTATTTTAACTACATCATAATAATACAGTGTAGTGAGCCAAACAGCATCAGCAGAAAATCAAATTAAATGGCTTTTAGACTTCATGGATTCTTCACATGCTTGAATTGTGACCTTAAACCAGGCATACCGTACATTATCGTGTCCAATGAAGTCACACTGAAGAAGATCAGTATTTCTACCACTGCTGAAGCTCCTCTGTCTCTGTATGTAGTGCTGGTATGGCCTTGCATAACATACAGTTGTTGGGGTTGTGTGAGGCCAAACAGGGCGTCAACCTAATGCAGATTTGTTTACTATGGAGGGACCCTGACCTCTAGTGGCCAAAGTGCTCCACTACACCAATAAGACCAATAAGATCATTTACAAAATTCTTCTTGATGAATTGAATGATATGAAAATATGTAAAAGAGTGGACACAACATGTAAAAAATAGTCAATAAAATGCAGATAGTTTGTTTAGTGACACCACAGCTATTACACACAAAAACAAGTGAAGCAAAAGCAAAACAACCAAACAATCTTTTGGATGGATTTTACCAAAATCTGAAGAACTGAGATGATTTATATGTAGTATCCTTTCTGTACTATTTACTATGAAGTATTGTAAACACTACCAGGCGTTTTAACGCCATTATAATTGACCCGAGCATAAACTGTACATAAGAAGTGGACATAGTGACGTCACCCACTAGTTTGTGGGCTGCCATTTTGAAGCCTCTTGTTCAGCATTTTGGCCGTCACCATGTTGGCTTTTTTTGCAACCAGAAGTGACTCAAGAGGGTGGAGCTAAGGCCAACTGAACGCTGAATACGGCGTTTTTAGGCCACCAAAATAATTAACTTTCATGAACTGAAAACACTGTGAAAGACTTAAAAGTGTAAGATGAAAACACAGACAACTCCAAGGTAGCCCCTCCCTAAATCATACCCTGCTTTATGGTCTATTTGACTCTAAATGGGACCATAATTTACGAAATGAACATCATGCTGTATTGAAGAAGACTTGAAACTAGTGATTAAGACCATAAACTCATGTTTACAGTGTTTACTGAGGTAATAAATCAAGTGAGAAGTAGAGTAATTTTGTCATAAACTTCTATACGATCAAACCTCTTTTTGCGACCAGAGGAGTCGCCCCCTGCTGGATATTAGAAAGAATGCAGGTTTAATGCACTTCAGCATTGGCTTCACTTTTCAGACTCACTTTAAAGAGGTTGCCCACAGGACCCCAGGCAATTTAATGGGTAAGGGCTGTTCATTCATGCTTGGCTGATATAACCACTCTACTTAACATATTTGAACATACAATATAAATAAACAGTAAGAACAATAAATAAGTGCTAAAATAACCCAAGTGCATACATGGGATTTTCTTTAGGCCAACTTAAGAAACAGCAAAGGAGATGTGTGAGCGTGTCAGCATGGCAAAATGTGGTCCTGGAGACACCTACTGTAGCAGGAACTACTACAGAAGCAGTTCTGAGTACTTCTGTCAGGTGTTTATATTTCTGTCACAGTGATAGCATAGCAACTATGTAAGATGTAGTGACAAAACTTTGCAGATGTGTAGTTGAGGTCAAATTAAAGGAGAGTTCAAACATGGGTGTGGTTCATGTAAGGGGGCGAAGCGTCCAATGGCCCCACCACTTTAAACCCCTGGACCTGTAGAGTGCCCCAAGGGATGACATCTTTTTGTGGGCCAACCTGGACGATATGGTGCCTTCAAATGAGGTGGTGTTTACCATGTTTACTTGTTGGGTTGAACGCCCCCCTCATGTCGTATTCACAACCTCGTAAGTGGAAAGTTTCTGAAAGCTCAGAGTTCACGACTTGTGACGCGTTTATTGACACTGTGAAACATGGTGGAACCCTTGGAAGTTCATTATAATAATAAGTTAATATTGTACAGCATACTGTAATTTTAGTCATATATTGTTTTTCTTGATAATTTTATATGTCTGAGGTAAAAGTTGATATTCTCAGCAACCTCATCTTTCTCCTCTGTCATTATGCCTTTACATTTCCTGCATTATGTTACCCACCTTCTAGCTTGCTAATTTGTTAACCTCTGTGGCTTCTAGACTCAGATAGTAACTTTAATTTTGCCGTTGTTTAGCAGCAGTGTTCTTCATGACTTAACCACTTGAACGCAACGCGTGTTGGCTTCACGGCTGGTGTGATCCCACAACGAGATGGTCTCTGTTTTTTTCATTAGATTCTGTTTCTAGTCTACTGGCTCTTTAAATTTTCCTTCACTTATGCTCATCTTAATAGTTTCCGAAATTTGTTTAAGTAAACTACACACATACTGAAACAAAGGATTAGTGAACATGAGAGCTCCATCAGATGCGTTGATATGAACTGTCCTGCTGCCTGTCATTTTTATGAATTTTCTCACCCTATCTCTGTGATTCCAGAGCATTGAACACATCGTACTGCAAAGAGGAGGAGATATGGAAAGAAAGATGAGAATGAGAGTAGTTATTTCTACCAGCCTGTCCTTCGTTGAGTAATATTTGCTCTGACCAAGGTCTGACAGACTGAAAGCTTAGTATTAAAGAGTCTAGTGAAATATTGTGTAGATCTAAGTGTGCAGAAAACTTTTCTAATATCTTTTGGACTCATTTATGTTTCCAGCACCTTAGCTAAGATTTAGACAGGTGGAGCAGTTGTTCAACCTACATTTTCTTAAATGTGTTTAAAAGCTTTCAGAGTAAAGAGTAAGAGTAAAGTTGTGTATTTTAAATATAAAAATGACTTACCTTGTTAATAAAAACAAAACATGCAGAAGCAACTCATGCAAGACAGATGTGTTTTTTGTTGTCTTAGCACATTATTTTTGTGGAGCCAATGTTCATAGGGACAGAGGTCTGTCTTGTTGTGGTGAGCATGCTAGTTTTACTCCAGTCAACCAGCAGAGGACAGTGTTGAACTGTAAAACAGATATATTAAATTGTTAGCTGTAGTCTTATCAGTGACCTCTTGTGTTTGAGACATCTCAACAAGGCATCAGCTGGATGTGTTCAGTGCCATACAGTTTTAAATAAGAAAACATGGCAGATAATCATCTTGAATCCCAGGTAGAGAAGGATGTACATGGTGGTCACTGCCATGCCACTTTTCTCCCCCTCTCTGCCACAGTCACATGAACATACATGCTGCCATATCAGGACGGCAACCCCAGAGTTGACCCACTGTATCGGGGATACCAGTGATCGGGTCATTAAAACAGCGAGACTACATGTGGGTGTAGGTGTTTGTACACCAAACTCATTTTTTGGAGGAAGGATGGACAGATCTGTTTTAAAAGCCTTACGTCCATCCTTTGGAATTTATGGAGTATGTCGATATGACGAGGAATGAGATGAGGTCAACTGTAGAAACACCGTGTGACTAAATTCTCTGCCTTTTTTCCTCATGTTGACTCTTAAAACACGGCGTTATCAACGATGACATACCATTTCTGTTGCCACAACAGCACAGAGTAATCCATCAGAGCATTCCAGTGCACATGAAGACGTGTGACCCAGAGCTGCAGTCTGATATTTGTTTGATTTCTTATGCCCAAACACGACTTCTCACCGCTGGTGTTGCTGCAAACACCAGGGAAAACTGTTTTAAGAGCATAATATGATGCGATAATTAAAACAAGCTGCAATAAGAACTACTTACTATTTTGTGCATATGCCTGGCGTGTGCAATGAAGACTAAGAGTAAGTGCAAGCAGATGCAGACAAATGTGATGTTTGTATATTTCATGAGTTTATTGTCCTCAGTGCCGGTCCAATGTGGTGCTCTAGGCAAGATTTTACCTGGTGCCCCTTCCATCACAGCCAGTTCCACCACCAATCAGTGTCCATACTGAACTGACCTGTGATTGGCCAAAGTCTCCTGTCACAGACTAGAAGCCTGAAAGAGAAGAGGTGAAAAAGTCTAGTTTTCTCTAAGATGACTTGAATTAAAATATGCTAAAAGGTTGTTATGGAATTTCTGTCCAGTGTTGCCAATAATATACTGCCTACTGCAGCTTTAAGATAAAAAAAAAAAAATAGTAACATTTATAAATTTTGAATATTTCCCATTCACCAATACTAGAAATCACCTCTACCGCTGACTCTGATTGTCCTTTGGCCTTGTAGCTGGTTGTCATCTTTCAGTCTTACCGCACCTTTTTCATCATTTATTTAAAATAATCTCTGGTTCAGGCCGAGAGTAGAAAGGGAGATCCCCAGTGATCAAATTAAAATGTAAAATAAGAATTCAAAAATCACCTCTGGTATGGATCCAGCATTAACTCTCACATTGTGAAGCATTTTTGAAGAATGCTTGACGAACTGTAAACAGGGAAGCACGTTTGTGTTCATTTATCAATGTGGGAAACCTTCTGCGTCTGATTCTCAAACAGCGGAGCAGGAATGCAGCCCTTGTTGCTGACTCTTGGTCAGCCTTATCTGGACCTGCATAATCTCCCAGAGGTGTTTGGGTTCCCAGCGAAAATACATACACATGTGCATACGAAAACACACCGGCATTTGGAGCGCAGACCTGCACAGATGAAGAGAGACAGAGAAAGAGAGACAGAATTTGCCTGTAAGGGGTTATTTTTATCTATTACTCAAACAAAAATGAAAGACAAATTTGCTCAAAGGGAAGAACAGGCACACGTGTGGTTTCATGTGTGAGTCGGTTGGAGGGTCTGGTTAATCTCTAGTTCCTGAGTACGTGAAGTGTTCTTGGTAGACCAGGAAAAAAAAAGTGAGTGAGTATGCCAGAACAAAATGTAAATGCATTATCTTGTGGGCTGTCACAGTCAAGTTAACACTTGTGGAACACATGTGGAAAGTACTTGTCCTTGAGTTACATAAATACGCAGCCTGGGTTTATAGATCATAATAACTCCAGTGTGTGTGGAGAAGAGCAAAGCATGAACAAAACAAGTGACACTGGTACAGTATGTGCACACAAGAGATGTTTTTCCCTCTAAATGTGGCTACTTCTCAACATAAAGGGGTATATTAGCCCCCACTCTGACTCTTGGACCCCCCTGTCTTTGCTGCATGAGGGCCCCCCCTCCTCGCCGAGTCTGCTGGGTCCAGACCAGGCCAGCTGTGGTACAACAGGCCCCATTGTCTTCTGCTATATGAAACGGTTATGTAAGAAACAAGGCAACGAGTGAGATCACCATCGATCAAGCCAGTTGATACCGCCCATGCATGCAGCTCACGTCTCTGCCCCAGTCCTGGATTTACTGGTGTGGAATGAAGATGTGGCGGTGAGGTAAATCAGGGCGTAAAGCGCCAACAACAAACTGCTAACAAAATGACAAATGAGACACTTCTTATTTTAATACATTTAATAGTGCACTTTGATTAACCTGTACAGAAATAATATTAATAAAAAAGATAAAACATTTGTTCATTTCTGTAACACAAAGCTTAACATTTACAATAAAATAAAATAAAATGGTATGATACAAAACAAACATATATCTGAGGTATAAATATATTTGTTTTAAATTAACTGTAATTGTCATGCGTTATTATTTGGCAGAGACACAGTTAAAAGGTACGAACGTTTATGATATGAACAATGGCTTAGCGAATTAATCACACAACCCAAAGACAAAATATGCGCGCCCTCAGCTTGAAGCGTTATGAATGAAGAAGGTTATTATGAGGTCTTCTTTTTAAACACTGACGAAACAGCACGGCGAAAGAAGCTTACGCAAAGATCGTTTTCCTTCCTTTGAAATCACACAAACATTCAATCTGCCCTCTTCTTTACAGTAAAACCTGTAAAATCTCCACCTTTATAAAAGGACCATTTTGTTCTCTGTTTACTTCTCATCTTTTATAGGACTCGCCAGAGGTTTCTGTTGCAAGTTAGAACAGCTTTTCTGTTCTCGTGTACATGAAAATATTTGAAAAATCATTATTTTTCTTATTTTTTAAATGTATATAAGTGATGTCTGGCCTACAAGAATAAAAAGGTGAATAGACTGTGCTCTTAACTACACTATAACTTTATTTAATAGGGAGGAAAAGCTCAATATGGGAAAGCTACTTGTTTTAGCTTTTTGCAGATTTGGTCCGTCATTGTGGATCTGTTGGTCTGAAATTCTAGTTTCCGTCGTCCTCATCTCTAACACTGAGCGCCAGTCACAAACAGTTCCTTATGAGCTCTATGGCTGTTGCTATTTTTGCCCATGTATCTTCAAGAACAAAATGAGGACACGTCTATTTGTATGTTAGTAAATATCTTTGATCGTTCCTTCTCTTTTTGGTGTGCCAGCCACCGAGTCTCATCTGTCTTCCTCTCCTGAAACACTAAAATACACCCTGCTATCAGCCACCTGTCATCTCGCTACATCCCGTCTATTGTCTCTACTCACTCTGCATATCACCAGCACATTCACATCTTTCTTCACCCACGGATTCATCAATCAGCTGACCATAATATTGTCTACTATTCCTCCCTGTGCCTTGCTGTAACAGAAAAAAGGGACACAAGACAGACACAAACCATTACTGTGGACAGAATACTGTATGTACATACTATGCTGCCACTGGAAAACCAGTGTGAGGAATATGTATTTATTAACCGTTTGTTGCTTTGAACACACACACACACATACTCACACATACATACACCCTTGCTTCTCAGAAGCAATAGCACCCTTTGGATAAACCTCCCATCCTGCATCAGCGACATCATGTCCTTTGGCCCAGATAAATGTTTGTGTGACACGAGTCCTCTTGGCAGCACGCTGAAAGCCCCAACAGAACAGTTTTAAACGATAACATCAGTCTGTTGTAACAAAATCAGAGCAACAAAAAAAAAAAAAAAAAACTGTCCTTCAATCCAGGATCCAGGGTTTGTCCTTTAAATGTGGGTGTTGAGAGGCTTGGACCCCGTCTACCTCTCTGTTGGAGCGGGTGGAATGAGTCATTTTGAGTTAAAATTATGGTCCAGAGGAGCTGTTGAGTTTTTTGTCGCCCACATTGCACACTGCTTTCTCATTTGTCCATGGGCACGGTGAATGAGTCACGTATCCGCGCCACCTCAGCAGCACACAAGTGTCCATACAGTTTATTGTACCACTCTGGGAAACGACCCCTGAAATGAGAAACAAGTTGTTAGCTCATTGTGTTACAAAAATAAAAGACACCGAAATTACCACAAAACTATGACTCGACACATCGGGGTCGTGATGAATAAACAACACGGAAATGCAGAATACTAGCCTAAATATTAAAGCCAAGACACACCAAGCTGGCATCAAAGAACTAGCAGCGATGAAGGCTTGCATGTGAACACTCCACAAAGACTACATCCAGTTAGCATGTACTGTACGTTCTGCACCTGCGTGAGAGGAAATAACTCTCCACATCAGCAGGTGGCTGTAGTCTGTATTCATCATTCAAAAGGGGAAACAGGAAGACCGAGGACTGCAGATATACAAGCCGTTGATACGTACATGAAATAAAGCTGCGTTTGTCCACCATTTTCACACCACTCTCACTGACCACGTAGCTTCATTCCAGATTGCCATGTTGTGAAAATATGTGTATTGGAGTGATCAGATTAGAGAAAGATGGCTTGTTGGCTTGTTTTCCTCATATCCATTTCTCTTCTTGTGCACTGATTCGCTTAAGCTGAACAGCCAATCAGTGTCATTTCTCTCACCGATGAGCTCCGCCAAAAAGCCTCAGACATGAGCAGATTATAAACGGCAGTGTGGGACAAAACCGCAAAAACAAGGCTGACAGCCTGTACGTCTGGGGCTTTCATTGTGAAAGGTAAGAATGGAGGCAGTGGATTCGGTGTAACCTGCCTTTGTCACGGCTGAAAGGAGTAATAACGTTTGCCTCCTCGGTTGTTGTTTCATAAATATTGCTGCAATGCAACCCGTTACGCACTACTTGATTGGTTGATGCCTGAATTTTTGGTGCGAAAAATGGGAAAATTGACCACAATCCGGTCACTCTTTCTTGATGTAATATTCGTGATCCATGTGAATGTACTCATGACAAAAACTACAGTTTGAAAAATTATATTGACGTGCGAAATAATCACACAAATCCCCACATTGTCTTTGCTCATTCACTCACCTGCAGTCGTTCCTGGAAATATGTGTGAGCCTGGATTTGTTGCTTCCACAGGGCTCGATGAAGTAGCGTGAGGTGAGGACGTTGGCCCGAACGCCTACAACAGGTGCACCTTCATGGTCCACAGACGTACACACCAGCGCACACGCTCCCTTTGGCAGGTCTGTTACCCATGTTCTGGAAAAGAAAGTGAAGAGTTTGGATTAAAAAATAAAGACATTTAATGAGAGCAGAACGTTAAAAAAGATGAAGACAAAAGCCGTTTTCAGACCAATGTGGAATTGCTAAGAGAAAATGGGGAGCTCCCTGAAAATGTACAACTTCGAGGGATTTTGTCTGTTTGCATTCGCACCACAAGAATGCTTCAGTGACATACTGGCCATCGACTCTCACATTTCCAGCTGGGAGCGGCTAGTTCGCTACGTTTCACAAGTTCTTTTAGCTTTTTAGTAATATAAGAGTAAATGAACAACCTGTTACAGCCACAATCATATAAACTCCAGCACAATACCCAACACAAAAGTAATTTCAGTTTGAATCTGCTTCGTGCTACTGTGTTAGCTCACTGAGCAGCAGCTCTCCCTCTTTGGCTCAGCGGGCGTGTGATCGTCAACTAGTTAACTTCTGGACTTCCTTGTCGGTCTTTTGTCTGTGTTTTATTCCATTTATTTCATTATGAGCTGGTTGTGTTTTGTGTTGTCTGTTATTTACATGGCTAGTGGCCTCCGGTGCAGCACTGAATGTAAACTTAAGTCACTCATGATTCCTCTTGTGCTGGGAGAGTACCTACCCTGAAACAGCAGCTAAAAAAGTCTGTTGAAACCGCTTTCTAATAACTACGATTCTTAGCTCTTGTGGTGCGGACATAATAAAAAGGGGTTCTTAGAGCTATGAAAAAGTTCCTCTGGTCTGAAAACCCCTAAAGAGAGGAGTCAGACGGGGAGGAAGAGAAGGAAAATACACTAATGTCTACCTGAGGACCAGGTGGTCTCTGGTGGGATGTGGCGCCATGGTGTTCCTGACATACTGGTAGACCTCCGTCCTCTCGTCCAGGGTCTCCACCACCCGGCTCTCGAGCAGGTCCTCGTCCCAGTAGCCCTGCTCCCGCAGCACTCGCGTCAGGACCTCCTCTGGACTCGCAGGCACCTCCACGGTCACCTTCCACAGCCGCAGTGGAAAGCCGTCATGCACCTAGGGAAAGACACGGAAAGACCCAACAGCTTAACACGCAGTTCCTTTTTAATTCATGATTATTTTGATGCATTTTATTTATTTGACAGACGAAAGCTGAGAGATGAGAGGAAATGGGGGGAGAAAGAAATTGGGGATGACACAAACCAGGGTTGTGGTCAGCGCTTTAAAACCTAGCAGGGACGCCTGAGGATAGGCCTCTGTGATAATTAAGGTTTATTATTCTCTCCATAGAAGTGTATTTTGAAAAATGATTATATTTGACAGTTCTCATGGCTAAGAGAATGATAAGATTAAACTTATCGAAATCTGTCACAGCATGAGATGAGAGCACTTGACATCACTTATTTTTTATATAAACTTCAAGAATCGTATGTACGTGTCCTGAAGCTTCCTTTGGGATATCTAATCTCATCAGTCATATTTACAGAAATTAGAAGTGGCATTGCAGCCATCGTTTTTATGCACAACAGTCAGGCTGTGTTTCAAAACCTCCGGACGCCCTTTAGCCAAGTCAGCTGCTTCGTTCTGCCATCAGATGATAAAGAACACTCTGCGCCTTGTGACTCTCTAGCTGGAGAAAAGATAACCTCATACAGGGTCCTCTGGACACGAGACACAGGAAATGTAGGCCTAGGATAATGGCGAGGCTGTGTATGTTTGTGTGTGTGTGTGTCTGTGTCAAGCTGATGTCACTCTGGGATGAAATCCAGTACTGGGATGGGAATGAGAAGCCAAGGGCCAGGCCAGTTTCACACGGATGTGTTTCTATACAGGAAACCCTAAGTGCTGGTTTTCCACTCGATATTTAGAGAAGCAGGAGAGAGGGAAAGGCCGACACGAAGAGGAAAGGAGAAGACAGGAAACAGATAGTTGTGTGCTCCGTGAATGCTGACTTGTTCACACAGTTAAGACAGATTGACTTCTTTCTCATCACAAAAATCCTTCATGAATCTGAAAGCAGCCATGTGGACCCAACAGATGTGTGGCAGCGTTTTTTCTTTCTAAAAATGAACTATAGAGAGTTTATGAGTAAATGTGTGAGCTTACCTTCCTACAGGCCAGCTCTGCATGCTCGGGTGTGGAGCAGCTGTCGTAACCTTTAAACTTGTCCTTGGCGTCTTTGAGGAGGGCGTCCAGGCTGTCCCGGAGGTAGGCCCTGTATCCTCCCTGCCCGGCCTCTTCGCCTGCGAGGTCCTCCAAGCGTCGCGGCAGCAACGCCTGTTCCACATACGAGTTCCTGCAGCGATTCATCTCCTCTGGGATCTGTGGGAAAGGAGGAGGAGGATGAGGGCCAGGTCTTAGCTTTCCATTGTGCTGTTGGAGCAACGTATACTCATATGACATTCATATTCATATGACATCTTACAAAAGTTATTCCTTGTTTTTTTATGTTTCCCAATGAATGTCTAGCAGTGTGTAAATTTTCACAATAAACTTCTGTCTTCACAGGAAAGAAGTTAGATTTAGGCAACAAAACTACTTGGTTAGGCTTAGGAAACGATGGTGACTTGGGTTGAAATAGGCTAGAGTGTATGATGGTTAAATGTGTTTGATTTGACAATTTGCTTTACAACATGGGAGTAGGAGTTGATTTAATTGTAATACTTTTAAAGCAGTTAATTGAGCTTTTTTTGTATAAAAATCACGCAGCAATTATTATTCAAAGCAGATCGTGCATGTCTTAAAACACATCTGAAGGGGATCTTTCAGTTATAAATGTCCTATGATAAGAGTGATTAGCACTGTCTCTACATAATCTTTTGTTTTTGTCAGGCATCTCCACCCTGATTACATTCATTCCCCCTTAATTAAAGGGAAACTATATTAAGCGTAACTTGTGTACGGATGGAAACACATCACATCCTACTGTCATCTCCTTGTTTACCGAGCTCATTCTTTCTCTCTCTGTCTGTCTGTGCGTGTCATCTCTCAGGTTTAATTGAACACTAACAATATTACAGTCTAAGAAAAGGGTTTTCATTAGATAACAACAGGCTTGGAGGCAAATTCTAGTCGGTTATTTCATAGGTCATCCTCCTTTGATGAACGTCCACGAGAAAATACAGATCTAATTAAAAGAAAAATAATTTGGGAGGTAATTTAGTTTATGGGTTGTGTGATGTGACCATGACAGGAAGCCGAGAAGTAATCTAATAAAACACTAATGTCCCAGAGCATGCAGCCTCTTAGCATCTGCTGTAGCAGAGAAGACAGACAGCACTGGGCAGAGCAACGGTTTAGTCTGAATGGGATTGAAATTGGATTAGTAATAGTGTAGTTTGCTGATTATTTCCTGTTTATCCATCAAGCGCTCTCCTTGAGGACACACAGGATGGGGTGGGTTCATGGGTTTGCTGCCATAGCAACTCTGCTGTAATTTAACTTCTCTGACAAATGCTTGAGTTTGTTTTAGACAAACACAAACGGGGGCATTTAAAACTGAACAGTTGGCTTGTTTACTTTATGTAATTAAAACGTTGCTTGTGCCAATGAAATGAATTGGATCAACGAGTTTGTTTACAGGACAAACACTAGGACACAAGGTGTTTGGCTATGACACGGCACAGTGAACCAAAGGTGACATTCATTCTGTCTGCGAACTTCATCGACTTGAGTGGCAGTTCGCCACATGTATGTTTATATACAGATATATATATATATATATATATATATATATATATATATATATATATATATATATATATATATATATATATATATGTATCTCAATCAGTAAACCATTCTGAATTGAATGTATGTGTTGTGAAGCTTTACTTGTTAACTTTAACTTTAAAAATGAGCAGCTTGCTAAGCAGCTTGCTAAGAGTGCACACACAGTTCCAGTGTTGTTAACTACTGACCCGGAAGAGTTTGCTGCACTCCTGGATCATGTGTGCCAGGCCGTGAGTGGCAGCCAGGTTCTCGTTCAGGTCTCTCTGGTCCGGCTTTCCCAGCGTCTGCTTCCTGTTCATCACCCTTTGACCAAGGAAGAGGGGAAAAGAGGACGACAACTTTAGTAACGGCATCCATCATCAAGACAGCGGGTGTTAAAGTAGGGCAGAAGTTGAGGGTGGAAAGAAGGAACAAGTTTTTCTGTGTACACCTGATGAACCCTCCTCTGGCTAAACATGGAACAAATGTGTTTCTTAATAAGGTAAAGGTGTTTATGTAACCTTGCTATTTCCTCTGTCTCTCTCCCCTTTTCCTCTCTGTCCTCCATCTACAGTATCCTGCTCTTTTGTTTCTTTAGATTGACCCTTTCCTGTTTTGAGAATGTACAGCCTATTATACATTATGTAAGCTGGTAGTACAATGACTGCCAGTGATGGCAATCAAAATAAAGGCAATGATATAAATAAAATTAGCTGATTACAGCAGTGTAGAGTTACACAGAAACACACCTTGGCGAGGAGCTCTCCTTGCGGCGCAGGGTGTTGAGGTGGAAGAGGGACGGGGCCAGACAAACAGCCAGGTTGGTGGGGGTCATCTGGTTCTCAGACACGCTGGCCGTCACGTCGCTCAGCAGACACAGCAGCGTCCGCAGCGCCTCGCGGTTTTCATCGGGCAGCAGCAGCACGGCAGCGCGCGCTGCCTGCAGACGGAGCTCTTTAGGCATGTCTGGAGAGGAAGAGGGAGGATGTCATGGCTCGTTTTTAATATTATAACGACTAATCATGTTACATGACATCAATTTGT
Organism: Pterois miles; assembly: GCA_947000775.1. Classification (NCBI taxonomy): domain Eukaryota; kingdom Metazoa; phylum Chordata; class Actinopteri; order Perciformes; family Scorpaenidae; genus Pterois; species Pterois miles. The sequence continues at coordinate 3,966,480 of CAMQGK010000224.1, read as the reverse complement.
TTGTGTCTGTTAGTTAACTTGGGGAGTTTGTCTGCCAGGACTGAGCTATGATGGAATCTGTGAGTTATATAAGACTACGTGTGTGTACATTATATGCTTCATACTTCATGCTCAGGACTGGTTCTGTTTCACCTTATATAAACAGTTCCTAATGCAGCTATATCAGTCATAAAGGAACAGAGGGGATGTCCATGTTAACAGTGAGTCATAGGATGAACCAATCGCACGTATCACCTCATTCCACAGGTATTTCCTGCACTCATCTTGTTTGTTTTTCTTTATACGGTTTCACAATTTCTTGCTCCATGACAGACGAGCATCTCCAGCTCTAAAACAATACAGTCTTACATATTCCAGCACTTAATCCTCTTACAGCATCCTCTTGCTGTGTACGTGAAGTAAAGGCATGCATTGCCTTGACAAGATTTTGTTTATACTTTGAATGTCTGTATTCTTACACTGATAAATCTGGAGGAAGGTCTCCGACAGTTTGCTAGTGAGCAGGGGCTCTGGCAAATCTCTGAAGTACTGCTTCAGCATGTCTGCGACATCAAACGCCGATTGGCCCTCGTAGTTGACGCCTCCCCCGTCTGCGCCGCTCGCCTCGTTCATCTGACGCAGAGCTTGGATTCGAGATTTAACGCCTGATTTCCTGAAAAGACCCACCTGGACAAAAAGAGAGTTACATCATGTATACATACACAGAAACATGATCAGTCCGCTTTGAACTATAAAGTCTTTATTAGTCTCAGTACTGCCATGAGTATGATCGTATCATTAAGGCGTGTTCAAAAAAAAAAATCATGTGCCCAAAGCACATACAAAAAAAACATCTTTTACTGTTATCACTGAAAAATAATATTCCTGACTTATCCCCAAATCCAGAGCTTACATTCAATATGGTTACATCACAGCAGATCCTGTTGACTGTATTTATAAGACGCACCCAGTGGGCATTCTTGTGCTGAATGTTGTGTAGGACCTCATCAGTGGCCTTTTAAGGCGGTATGAAATGGCAAAAAGAGGAAAACGCCGTTGGCTTGTCCAGCCTGAATATTTTCCATGAGCTTTCACCACTTTCAAACAGAGGCGCCTTTGAAAAGAACACCATCGCTCTGTTTTCTGTTTTGCCCTCTGTTATTAGCTATTTTTCTCCCTCTTTCTTTCCATCATGAATGTACACACACACACACACACACACACACACACACACACACACACACACACACACACACACACACACACACACACACACACACACACACACTCTGAGATAAATCTGCTTTAATGTCTCTGGATTAAACAGACAGACACAGGTGACTCAACAGCTGCACTCTGACTCTCCAGATCTCCACGCTTCAGCGTATGTGTGACGGAGAGGAGAAAAAGGGGGAGAGAAAGAAAGTGTACACGCACACCAACTAAGTGGGAATCAAGCTTTTTCCAATTCACTGCTCCATCTTACGTAACATCCAGCGGGAAAAAAAAAATCACAGAAGGATATTTGACTGATTGCAAATGTCGTAAAATTAAAATATCATCTAACTCTAGCACCTCAAAGAAGAAGCTTCTTCTCTTAGCTGTGCAAACTGAAAACAGCACTTAACGCTAAATGACAGACTGGCAGCAACTTTGACGTTATATATGTACACTGCAATTACAGTTTCTATATACATCTGTCCATATACAGTACAGTATGTGTGTTTAGTTGTGTACTTACCTGGTCGAGGCACTGGTTGCGTAAGTAGCGCATGGCCTGCTGAATTCCCTGAGGGAGGGGCTGGCCTGTTCGCTGGACGATGACTTGCAGTGGCACACCGAACACATTCCTGTCTTTATAGTCGCGCACCTTGATCCGCTTCATAAACTTTGGCACAGCCCTGCAACATACACACACAAGAAGAGCAAATGCATCACTGTCTGCTGCATATTGATGTGAATTTTGACATGAATTTAGCAATTCAGGTGTAAAAGGATTTCTATGAAGTGGTCAGCAATATTTTAAAATGCCTTCGTTTTTACTAATTCCTCTATGGAGAAGCTACTTTGTAATCAACAACAACACATCATGCAACAAGCAGTTTAACAGCTTGGCAAAACTGGACTGGATTTCTCACAATCTAAGACATGTTTCAGATGTAGTTTAGTTCAGACTGAATCACTACAGAATTAGCCTGGCAACCAATATATATATATATATATATATATATATATATATATATGTGTGTGTGTGTGTGTGTGTGTGTGTGTCTGTGTTTTATGTGTGTGCAAGGAGGAAACCAAGGGGATGCAGAAGCCTGTCTCCAGGTTTATGAGAAGGGTGGCTAAACATGGTGAGGGGAGCAATAGAAGGGGGGAGTAGGATGTACGGACCGGTGTCAAAAGGGGAGGATCCCACTGTTTTATACTTCCGCACAAGTGTTTGTCTCACTGTTTGTTACTGTGTGTGTGTGTGTGTGTGTGTGTGTGTGTGTGTGTACGCGCTTGGGAACAAGTGAACACCAAGTCTATAACCACAAACCCCAGAGTTAAAACATGCAACTCCGACCGTTTCACAAGAATGCACCCACAGATTTACGGCTGTGCATCCATCTGCATGGGTGTGAGTGTGCTTAGCAGAGAGACGCTATGCGTGACTCAGGACAAACTCGTCTTTGTAAAAGCAGCCGTTCACGAGACTCAGAACCACAGTTTGGGGAAAAATGGAAAGGGAACATATTATGATCCCAGCCCGGAATTCTGAATATGTGCGGGTCTCCAGCGGCCAACAAGTGGCCTCTGTCTTTCAGTGAGCCCCAGCCTGTCATAAGACTGTCATAACGCCTTCTATTCCTGGCCAAAGAAGGCCTCGGGTAGAAGACACATGGACAGTGGAAAAACACAAAAAAATGATGTGATTTTTCACTTCATTTTCCAAATTGGACATTTTAACGTAGTATAAAACTTCCTTCAGATGTTTAAAAAAAAACAGGTAATTTTGCGTAACTGCGCAAATGTCTGATTCACTACAATTTTTCACGGTTTCTTTGAATTATATACTGTATTTTTACTTTTGTCCAGTGACGTATTTTTGGTCAACAAAGTCCATGCCCATCCATGCCTTCCCTATCAAATGATCTATCTAATGGACTGTTCCCCAGTATTTCACTTCAGGAAAAAAAGAGAAAAATCCAGATAGGCGCCATTGGATAATCATGGGCACGGAGAATTGGTGAGAACAGATCTTTCCAGCCTCCAGCTCTTATAATAATATGCGTGTGAACTGCCATGATTGCCCCATTGAGAAAATGTAAAGTTATGTACATAGAACTTTTATCCAGTATTGTATTTTCTGGTCAATGAAGCTGAGCCTTTCTGTTTTGCGCTGCTTTTCGTCCATGCCTTCTCTATCAACTTCCCCAGTATTTGATTTCAGAAAAAAAGACAAAAGAGACACGGATGAATAGAGAAGTCTGTAGCGACTGTAAAATCTCAAGGAGGATATTAGGGGCTATTGGATAATCATGGGCAGCATATAAAGTGAGGTCAGACATGATAGAGAAGATGTTGGTGGAGGGATAATTGTTGAGGACAGATTTTTCCAGCCTCCAGCTCTGGTAACACCATGCGCGTGAACTGCTATGATTGCCCTGTTGAGAAAAAGACAATGTACGCCCCCTTCCCAGCAATTACGGGCCTGGGAAAAGAATGTGAAACCCAACCTCTGTGGACAGCCGTCACCATGCTACACAACAACCTGCAGATGGAGGGGACTGGGAGATGGGTGGGATGGTGGGGTAGCAGTTGGACGGATAGATGACTGATGGATAAATTCGAGGGAATCGCTTACTGGGAGCCAGATGCAGAAGCTACTCTGCATGAAAAACAAGCTTTAAAATATCAATGTGACGAACAAATCGCCTTCTCCTCAATACTCGCCATGTCCCTTACACAGCCTCACTCACCAGCTGAAGCCATGTTTGTTTGTGGGGGTGTGTCTCTCTAGCAGAGCGGTGAGCTGCAGCAGGGAGAGCTTCTGGAGCAGATTCATCTGTAGCACAGACTGGCAGCTGATCTGGAGCTGGGCTGAGGCCAAGCTGGGCCGATGGGAGTTCTGGAAGCTGGGCCAGCGGAGTTTCTGTGGTCTGGAGTACGTACAAGAAATGAGAAAGAGAGAGTGCAAATTGAGATGTGATTAAAAAAAAGAGCAGTTAACTCTTTGGGATCTGCGTCATGCTTTTGTGTATACAGAAACTGAGAAAAGCCACACACAGTATTTGTAGTTTTACGTCCCAAGTGATCAGCTCAGGGATTACAGGGATTTATGTACACGTCAATCAACAGGCTGTCTTAAAGACTAAAACCTTGTCCGCCCCCCGACATGTAATTCTGCCTGTGGATTCCTGAAGGAATGGTAACAGTCCCCATGGAGACCAAGCAGCATTCCAGAGTATCCAGCACCATTACGTAAGCTCGGAGAGCAGTCGCAGCGTGTTCATCCTTAGCTGTCACTTTCTGTGGAAAACTCTTTTTTTGTTGGTGCCTCAGTGTTTGTCTTTCTATTGTTTTGTTGTCCTTGAGCTTTGCGTGTGTTTAGGTAATGATTGGCAGGAGCTTTCCACAAGACGACTAAAAGCATGAGCCTGTTTGTTTGAATTATCTCTGTTAAAGCATCAGCTCACTCAAACAGCTAAAACAGGCAGTTTTTAATGCTGTGAGCACCATTAAGACAATTTCTTTCACCTCCATTATACTGGGGTGGAGGAATCTGAGTGAATCTGTGGTCTGTGCTACCTTTGTCAAAGCTGAAAAGATTAATAAATATTATTGGTTATACTGCATTAGTAAAGAGACAGTTTAGATGTACTGACCGGCTGGTTCTGGTCAGAGACGCCCCGACACCAGAATCTCTCCTCTCTCTCATCCCTTCCTCTCCCTCTCCCAGCGGGTTTCCTGTGCTGTCTTGGTCACTTCCGTTCTCCGTCTCCTCCAGCCGGTTCTGCAGAGGCGAGGACGGGCATGGGGAGGCTGAGTCCAGTGCTGAATCTGAGTCTCCTTCTTCCTCTTCATCCTCCTCCTCTTCCTCCTCCTCTCCAGCCACAGCCTCTGACCAGGCATTAACAAACCGCTGCAGGCCGCTGACGTGTTGCAGCACTTGCTCCAGTTTACGTTCCTCGCCCTCTTCCTCCTCTCCCTCCTCCTCCCTCTCAGTGTAGGGGACGTTGTCATAAAAACTGAGCCGGCTGTCGACGGAGCCTGAAGAGCAGCGCCGCTGGCGTCTACTTTGCCGCCCCCTAAGGATCACTGAGTTCCCGTTCTCATTCCCGTTGTTATTGCGTGAACTCCCGTCCTGCAGGGCTTTGGGGAAGGTTCCAGGCTTGTGACCTTCTGGTAAGTAGAAGAAGATCATGCCCTCTTCTCCCTCCTCTTCTTCTTCTTCCGCTTGCCTGCCATTGTCTCGAACACTGCAGTTGTTCCTGCGGTTCTGCTCATCAACTGTCATCCCGCTATTAGCTTGGCAGGGGATGGGTGGGGCAGATTTGGGTGGGGGTGTTGGTGGCCGATCAGATGCTTGTTGGGGAATGCTGAAAGGATCAAAACCCTCCAGATACATTCCTCCTCTCTTGCTAGAGCCTGCGGCGGTGCTGTGGCTGCGAGCGCGAGTCACTGGGCTCGGCGTGCTCACTGCACTTCCACTGCTAGCTTCGGACTGGCTGCTCCCAGTACTCCCAGTGCTGCCATTGCTGGTCTGAGTGGAGTAGGATACAGAGCGATTTCGGTTAAGTGTCATAGTCTGAGTGGGATTGCGGTGGTGATTGAGGTTCTGGTTGAGGTTGATACTGGAGATGTCCACGCAATTGAGCCTCCGCAGCTTGTCATCATCCAGACCCTCTTTGATGACAGGGCCACTGATCTCTATCTTCCCTCCGCTGGTACTCCCCTTCTTCTTTCTCTTGGAGGAGGTGCCGCTACGCAGCCGCAGACTCTCCATCCTTTTGAGGAAGCTCTTAGCTCTTGAGCGTGTGCTTTTGCCGCTGCCACCTTCTCTGTCCAGACTTCCTCCTAGTCCTCCCATCGCTGTTTTCACATCAAAGGTGAACTGTCCGAGTGTCTCCAGGGGCGACGGAGGCATCCCATCAGACAGGGAGTCCTCGTTAGCACATCCTGACCCGCCGGTGCCTGAGGATGAACACATGCTCGCTACGGAGCTGGCACGAGTGGCACCGGCGGGCACAGCTTCATTCGTCAGGGCGGCGCCATGGTTTTTCTCTTCTCCTCTTCCTCCACTCCCGCTGCTGTGGATGGAGCCCACTTCAGGCTGCTCGCTGAGGTCAGTCAGCACGCTCTCTGAACTATTACCTTCACGCAGAGCGAGCTTGCCTTTCTGGGATACTTGGTCCTTGGGGAATGGGGGTGGGGCAGCATCTGTGGGAAGTGTGGAAAAAACCTCCAGCTCCTCCATACGGGACCAGCGCTTGCTGTCCCTCTGGAAGGTCCAGCGGCCACTGATGGCACAAGGCTCGTCCTCATCTGAGTCCTCGCTCTGGGTAGCGGAGAAGGAGGGGATAAGGGACAGGGAGAAAGAAAAAGAAAAGAAGACACGGAAAAAGGAGAGGGAGGGAGAGGAATAGTTAGGGGACATTGTGCACTGCTAGGTTTTCCATTTCTTTTCCAACATTCCTCACCTTGGTCCAGGAAACTTCTGGAGTTATGGAATTTATTTTCTAATTAATGCACTTGCACATTGCCTTGAGCACAGTCACATTCTGTTCCCATTTTATCTAACTGTAAACTGTATGAAATGTACAGATATATGGTGGCTGTCGAATGCCTAATGCCTAATCTAATAAGTGAATCTTGGAAGATACATAACATGACACTGACGTAATGAGACAGTGCTTTGATATTTTAACATTATTTTAAACTGAGGTGCAGCGGTTAAGTATATGACTTGAAGCAAATATACCCATGGTCAGCCAGTAAACAGGATTCAGTCACTTCCTGACTGCATGGACAATACATACACAAGACAAAAGAAAAGTGGCCATTACTGAGTCACATATAGTGCACACACCTCCCCCAGTTTAGTTAATCTATCTCAAGCCCTGGAGGGAGTTCAGGAAATTCCATTATGACCCCCATAGCTCACAGTGCAGCCGGCCAGACTGGGGTCGTCCCCCCTACAGTCTTTATCCCCTTCTGTCTGTGCATAATGCACACACACATTGAGTGTGTGACAGTGTCACTGATGCACTGCTACTGTCAATCCTTATTCCTTATCCATGACAGAGATATCCGCCTTTCAAACACATACCAATGTACGTACAAGCAAAGCTTATAAAACCAGACCACCTCCTCCTCACCTTTTTAAAGCCCTACATAGAATCTGAACCAGAAGCTCAACACTACACAAAAACAACAAATGGGAATCAGAGCTAAATCTAAAAATTTCGAAGAGTGGTATAAAATGTGCATGACACAGTGTGGTGATGCTAGCTAATGAGTATGGAGAGCTTGGTTGGAAGAGTCAGACTAGGTTATTCATAACACCCCAGAAAAGCAGACAAAGACCCAGCAACCATGTTGGAGGCCAACCATACCCATGCTTTCTGGAGCTGCACTAAAATCTTTCTGTAATAATGTAAATGTAAAGGCATTATGGGATATGTTGTTCCAAACAAAAGTACTGTTATACACCTGGGGAACATAGATATGGATGTAAAAAGAAGAGGTTATACTGTTTATAACCAGTAATAAAATGCTATAACAAGAAACTGGTACAAATCTGAGCCTCCAGAGAAAGAACAACACTTTGAGACTGAATTAAAGGAGATATCTTCAACAAGAACTGGGAAAATAGATAATTTACACAAAACAGGATACCAACAAGTAACTGAACTGAGAATGTCTGAACTGCCCCTGACACTGTTTTTGTTGTGTTGATTGGTGTCATGTTAACTGCACGCTCCCATTGTTCTGTACAGGAGCTGAAAACGCAATAAAAATTAAAGTGAAGCTAGTGACTTGAGATACATATAATTGTACAGATATTTAAACAATCATCTGAACCCCCTTTTACAAAGATGCCAGGAAATTCACAGTTTAGAACAAAAAGTTCCAGCAGAAAAAATAGCAACTACACAAAATCCATGTTCCACGAGTTGAGTGCCAGTGGTCCTTTTTTCACCGCTCACATGGGCTCCACATACAGGCAGCATTACTTATGATGTAATTTCAAGTAAAACTGAACAAAGAGTGCTATCTATCCCTGCTACATATAGGGTTTATATAAAAGTCAATAATTTAAAGAGGACAATAGAGACTTTCGTGACATTTTCAGATTTCATCGTGGCCTTTTTTCACGAGTTATGTAGGTTGGAATGCAAGATAACTGCATGGAGAGCTGTGATTGGCCGATAGAGAGCGTCAACCATTTATCAACATTCTGGAGATACCTTATCCTCAAACCATCAAACCACTAAAGCGTTCACTGCAACGTTGGTCGCTTTGAACGTCACCAGGACTCTGCAGGATGAAAACTATTTATTATTACAACTTGACAGATTAAGAAACCAGAAAAAAAAAAAAAACAAAGAGATGGAGATTTGAGAGAGGGAATGTTAAGACACAAAGAGATCAATGCATTCCTAAGCTGTCTAAGAGGGGTTGTCATCCCACAAAGATGGCAAATAACCTCTGTGACTCCTCTACTCTTGTTGACTCCTGAAATGGAAGGTGAGACAGAAAGGGTCATCCTAATGAATACCACCACACACAGAACAAGGATGTTACTATGTACCACTTCAGGCCGTTTAGGAATTAAGGTTAATTTGGACAAAAAGGAGCTATTCTTGTCATAAAGTGACCGCGTAAGTCAGTGTAGACGAGTTTACTTGATGTAAACTGGGATATTCACAGAATCATCCTCCTTTCTTCCAAGAGGTCTGTTTCCTTGAAGGTAAAATCTAAAAATGTGACGTGTGAGTGAATTAAATTTATCTTAAACGCTACTTAAAAACAAACCATATTGCACTCATTCAAAGATCCTCACAAGCGTGATAACAGACGAGAGATACGGTGGTCTGTTCTGCAAGAGTGCCACAAAAGCAGCACGCTAATTCCTTTTATGGTGAGCCAGAACTATGAGGAAGTATTTGAGAAAGAAGGGGAGCACGCCTTGAGTAGGGGGAGGTCCCAGTGAACGCAACCCCTTCATTTAGACATTAAAGCTATCCTCCTTCCCCCTAGGGTCCTCACAGCCCACTTGATATAGAAATAAACCCAACAGGTGCCTTCTCATTAAACAAGATGAGAGAAAACACAGCTTTGCCCTGTGGCCAAGAGTGAACCAATGGTTCAGGTGAGGGAATGCAACTGTGGTTGAGGGGCTTTTCAGAAAGGCGTGGAGTTAATGTGTGCGTGCATGTGCTCTTACTCTTTTTCTTTGCGGTGATATCTCCAGTCTCATTAAAGCACACTTGTTGAGGGTGTTCAGTCTCCTGCAAACACAAAAAAACACACATTGGTTACATTTAAGCTTTAGATAGAGAAGCTGCCTGATTTTTAAAACACAAACCTCTCATCACCAAGAGGATGCATGGTGGAAGAAAGGATGAAACAGGGAGAAAAACAGAAGAGGGGAAGAGAAAAAGAGAGGGGGAGCTCGGGTGAACCCGGGCTGGCTAATGAGCTGCTGAAGGATAATCTCCACATGAGCAGGGAGGAGAATGAGAGGGAGACAGAAGAGGACAGAGTCAGGAGAATGAAATCTGCTGGAGTGGTGACGAAAACTTGGGGAGGGGACAGAAAGCTTATCCTCCTAGCCACCTGGAGAAGGGGAGCGAGAGGGTGGTGGTGGTGGTGGTGGTGGTGGGGGGGGGTCTAGCCTCTAGAGAGCTCTTAGAGCAGATCATGTAACAATGGAGAGATGAAGGGATGGGAACAGGGGGATAGTTGGGGTTGTGTGGGGAGGGGAGAGGGGTGAAAGGAGAGAGGAGACATTGAGATGATAGCTTCCAGATGTATGGAGGGACACCTGCTGTGGTTTATTACTGAGAGTCAGAATTTGATGAAGGAGTCGACTCCATTAAAGAGCCATTAACCTCCTCCTCATATGCTAATTAATATCGCAGGAGGACTAGGATGCAAACCCAATCCACTCAGTGATACTTTAACCCTTTTTCACATACACTAAGATGTCGTAAACTTCATACAAATAAAGCTTTGAAACTATTTATTCCTCAGTTGTGGGTAGCAAATGAGGCAGTGTGTCAAATTGCGTGACCATAGCGCCCAGCAGAGAAAGGTAGGAGTGAGATATGTGCTTGCCGGGACGATACAACATAAACACTACCAGAGGAAGAAAGAAAATAAGGAGGGAATGAGATACGGACATATAAAACTAAATGGAGAGAGGACAAGGTACAGTGCGTGGCTCCAATGTGCTTATCGTGTCATTCTTTCATCTCATCTGCAACTTTCCAAAGCATGCCGTCCTTCTGAAGTCATGCCCTCGTGGTTTCGTTTGGGGGGAAAATGAGAGATTGACGAATAAGAAGAATGGCTCATAACATCAAAAGAAAGAGTAAAGATGACTTGTGTCTCACCTGCAGAGAGCCTCAATGGCGTCCCGGTCGAGGAAGTCATGGTCTCTGGTGACTGAGGAGATGTCGATGGGAAACTGGGCATCTAAACAGAGAAGGTCTGATTAGAGTGGGCATCTCCCCGCCGTTGATTGGATCGGTGTGTTCAGATAAAACTAAAGATACAACCCCTGGCCTCAGAAACACCCACTCACTCAAACACCCACCAGGACCTTCCGTCCCACCTTCTCCCCCCCATACAGCCTTGATGAAAAGCTAAAAGAGGAAGTGGCGTCTTAGCCGACCAAACAAACACAGCTGCAGCTTTCAGACCCGGCACGCAGGGGGGATGTGGAGCACAGAGGGAGAGAACAGGGGATTGATTGAAGAATGACAATAGGTACTCCACTGGCTGCTCAGGGCTCCCACTTCCTTTTCTCCTTCTCCTTCTTTCTCCCTAGCCTACCTCATTACCGGGATCACTGAGTCTCAGTTTTAGAGATGGCAAACAACTATGGTGTGCGTTAAATCATAAAGAATATTTAAGGAGTTTGGTACAGGGATGGATTTTAAGATGCTTTCTGGAATGCGCTGACCCAACCCGAAATGGGAATCTTGCATCTACACCCCCAGGGGAGATGATGATAAGAAAATGCTATTCAAGGAAGCCCAGCACCTTTGTAGCCTACTATACTGAATCAGGCCTATCAGTCTGCTTATCTTTAGTGGGGCAATAGTCTTGACAGCACAGACAATAGAGACTGTCCCACAGATACAAGGGGAGGAAAAATGTGTCATGCATCGGCACAAATTCCTACTTGTGTGGAGACGGCCGCAAGAGACGAATCAGCGAGGGGGTAAAACCTGCACAGTGACTGATTGTGGTTTGCACTTTTGTGTTGCCGTTGGGTGTTATGTATAAAAACAGTCTCATCACCTGTGCAGGAACACAATGAGCTTTCCGCTCAAATAGGAACCCTTTCACGGTTAAGTGGCAACAAGCAATGACCGTTGACAATGGCAGCTTGGTCCTGCTGTCAGCACACTGCAGTTACATAAGGGCAACTGGCATGCCATAATACAGTAGCAGAGCAGCTATATGGAGAGTAAAGAATGTTTAGTGTATTTCGGTGAGTGTGTATTTAAAACTCACGAGTTGGGCGAAGCATTCTTTCTCAACCACAAGTCACTGTATGAGTAACCTTAGAGGGTGAATGTGTTTATTTTAACAAGATCAGAAAGACCTTTGGTCCTCAAACAGTTCCTATGTAGGTTACATTATACAGTAGTTAATGTTTGGAATATAGTGTGCTATGGTGTATGTGACTTTTTCCTGCATAAACACAGCAAAGCAAGCACCGGTGCTATGGAAAAACACACCTCTTACTCCTCAGGAATGCTGTGCTGCGTGAGGTATGTATGCATGCACAGGCACAAGTGTACATGTTGGTGTTTTGTTTGCCTAACAAAGGAAACAGTGGTCTTCTATGTGAGCTAAACATCATCGTCTGTAAATTACCAAAGAAGTGTGTGGTAACTTGGTACAACTTGGTAGTTTGACTACTACTCTGATTTACATGAAAAACTTAAAATATAACTGCATTTGAGTTACACGCTACATGCATTTTTATGAAAAAATAAATTGCACATTTTGCTAATGTACATAGTAAGTTATTCTATGTTTGTATTTTCTATGTTAGTTGTAGTAGTCTGGCATATTTACAGTGTATTCTAACATGTTCTTTATATTGTGTATTCTATATATATTTACTTCTAGTATTGATATGCGTTACCGTACTCTGAATTTACTGTTCCTGTGCAATGCCTGGATAACATGCTGCTGTAGCACAATAATTTCCCAATTGTGGATCAATATAGTACATTTATCTGTTTATCTGTCTATTGGTGAATCTGTCTGTCTATTTAATATGTAATAACTTTCAAAAAAAAACTCACAGGCCATTAACATAACAAATCTGTCTGATAATGTCACGGTTCCCATTATAATGCTTGTGAATTTCCCCACTGTGGGACCAATAAAGGAATATCTTATTTTATCTTATCTTATAACTGTGGCTTTCTCATACCAGCACTAACTGTGTCTCTTCATTACAGGGTGGGAGTGGGCGGGGGTGTCTCAGAGGGGTCCTTACCTTCATAAAGCTGGGCGTACTGTGGGAACCCTGCTGCTCGGAGCCAGGTACAGGCCTCTTTGGCTTCGATCTCTGCAGAGGAGAAAAAGTGGCACGTTGTTAGGTGTTGTGGGAGACACTTCAACTATACAGAAAATAAAATCAATGAAATCCTTTGACACAAAGGCGTTTTATCATCCACTGAAACATCTTTTAGAAAAAGGTCATCCTGTCAAAACATCACAGTGACGTGAAACTGGGACTGCGAAAACGAGCACTCCAACATGCTAGCAGCTTATCAAATGAGAACCCCTTGACCTTGTTAGCTATCTCACACTCGGTCACTCTCCTCTCACATGCTTCTAAAGCTAGAGCTCAAAGCATCCTTCGTGCAAATTGTGTTAACCCCCTCACACGCTAAGTGTGTGCCACTTAAGCTCCTTATCCAGGTAAGGCGGTGCTGTTCACACAGAGATCTTCAACAGAAAATGTCTGTGAGGAGCCTTTTCTAAAAAATTCAACTGCATCCATTGATATAAATAAGATAAGATATTCCTTTATTAGTCCCACAGTGGGGAAATTCACAGTTTTGTGTACGCCACTGTGTGATATTTTTATGTTTTTTGACAACATACGACATCTTGTAATTGCAGTGCTGCCCTCATCTGTTCCCTCATGATGCCACCTTGGCAAATTTCAACACCCTTTGTTGATTAAGATGCATTTATAAAAAGGTTTTACAAACATATCAATCAGATGCATGTTTCTCAAGTGCCCATCAGTGCCATTACTTAAGTTGAACAAGTTGACAACACTTCTCCAACACCGCCAGCCAAGCTCTTCTATAACTCCCTTTAAACACAAGGTGTGACATTTGGGCTTGTTGTGCTAAGTAGCGACTGAATGTTGAGGTCCACTGTGTTAGAGGAGCCATGGTGATGTCCCCCAATTATCTGTGAAAGCCCTTTAGTTGACATGTGCCAAATGGCTGCCCAAACCCCAGCCTCACCCCCATGGCTAACAGTTTGTAGAAGGACGGCAGACAGAAACATGTCTCCAGGCCTGAAGGATCTGACTTTACAATGTCCTCTTTAGTGGAATGACAGCAAGTACAAATGTGGCACAACCTTGAGAAAAACTTGTAAACAAAACCCGCGGAACAAAGGCAGGAAAAGACACTGTGGATGAAAGTGACAACATACAGAATGCCTGCGAAACATGAAAGCTTAATACTTGCTAATCCTGTTACAAATGTGAGAACTGTGTGTGAAGTCTGAAATTCAGGCAGGATAGTTAAACACCTTCCATTTCAAATCCTACAGTCCTTATCATTATAGTGTTGTCCTGCTTTTCTCATAGGGGTGCTATGTTTGGCTGAGCGTGACTGAGCTAATAGTAACCACCGGTAAAGAGATGCAGAGTAGTTTATTTTATCTTTGAAACACCAGCAGTTCCACTTCATTTCCAGGCTAAATTACACCAAGGAATTGTTAAGGGTTTTTTTTTAGCTCAAGCTCAAGAACAGGGGCATAAAAGGAGAACTGACTGTGCCTCAAACGACATCTCAGCATTTTGGCGAGATGAACTACAGAGATAATACAAACAAAATAACGTCAAAAAAGTGAGGCATTAACAAGTGGGAACTGACTTGATGTGGACAAAAGAAAGGTAGGAGGTGTCAGGAGAAGATTGCTGCTGCAAAGGGTCTGGGCTCAGCCATACAGTATACAAGCATTTACATACCAACAACAAGCCTAGACGGCAGACAAACCCACTAACAACAAGGTGTGACACGACCGAGACAGGGTCTCCCCTCTGCTACAGCAGGGGCCAACACTCCTGAAGCAGCCACCGTGACACCAGCATGCACCCAAGTGTCAAATAACACATTAACAACCATGTTTTCACGCTGATCTGTTTATCAAATGAGCTCTATTTTTCTCGTGGATGTGAACCGTCTCAGAAGCTGTGTGTCTGGTGGGTGTGTTGAGCCTATAGTATTTTTGGAGCGTAGTGAGGAACGGAGAAACCAAGGGATAATTATACCAGCATTCTTGAAAGCAAGCACTGCACAGAGCTGGAGCTTCTTGTGTTTGCTTGTGCATCTATGTGTGTGTGACTGTGTGCGCATGCAAGTCTGTGTGTGTTTGCAAAGGCCGACCTCATGTTTAAAGACAAACCACTCAAAAGACAGTAAAGCTATTGAAATGCAAATTAGACATACAAACATGTGGTTAGCTTTCCACCCCCCAAACCCCAAAAAAGAGGGCTATGGGATCCAGTAAGTGCCTTTTGAGGGAAGCTATCCAGTGACACACCCCATTGGGCTAGAATGTGTGTCAAATCTACTTTACAGTGACATAATGTGGACTTGGTGTGCCTTGGAAACAAAGTAAAGACGACCGTATTCACCACGCAGATGGGTAAAACTGAATAATATTTGTCGCCGCAATGCATTGTGTCTCCCTTCATTCACAGAGTGAAGCGAGAATATTTTTCTATCTTTTGTTTGGCTGCAGGAAGTGGACAGGGGCAATGGGCATCTGGCACAAACAACCTAACAATAGAGCCTCACACACATACAGTCTTATGTATCTGGAATTTTTAAAAAAAAATGGATCAATAAAGCCGTAAAAAAAAGTTTTACAAGAATATCCCACGCTCATAAAAATGTCATCCGACAACACGTTTCTGTTCGCGTCGATTTGTTGAGATTCATGAGTGTTTTATTTTTTGCCTTCCCTCACTGTCCACCCCAATTCCTTAGCCCTCGCCAGGGAACTACCTCACTTCCTCTTCCTGCTTCCCTTGCAGGAAGAGAGCCGAGCGGCGCTGCAGTGGCCGCCGACCACCCGGCTGCAAGGCCCTGCCTTCGTTTGTTCCTGGCCAGATAATAGGCGGTGAGACAGCCAAGACAAACACTGGCTCCGGTGATTGTGTGTGCTAAGGACAGCTACAAAGCCACACTGGACGTGGTCTTACAGTAAGCACTTAAAGCTCAAATATGACAGAGGAGAGAGAAATCACAGAGTTATCGTCAAATAGAAAACACTACCTTGGTAATGATGGTGATGTGTGGTCTACATGTGCCAGGAGTCCGGCCAGCACCAAAATTTCAAGACCATACAGTTCTGAAAATCCTCTGCGGTGCTGTGTAATTTCTGAAGCAGCACATTCATGACACATTCCTTTGAATGTTTAGATTTTAAGATTTTTCCCACAACTGTTATGGACAAAAGCATGTGCAGATGAACTATCTTTTTAATAAAAAAATATATCAAATAAAATATCTTTTGATATTTAATACACTTAATAGATACCACTTCTCAGCATTTTGTATTTGCTCACTCAGTGGTATATACTGTATGTCTGATGAAGATATTTTTAAATATTTCTATATATTTATATGTCGCATATATTGTGTTATAAATATATTGTAGCAATGTGTATATAATTTACATGCTACATACACATTATTTATATTTCCTTACATTTTTCTCATATTTTAAAATATAAGAACAACTGTAATGTCCTAATTTCCCCCTGGGGATCAATAAAGTATTTCTGATTCTGAAATAGTCCACACGACAGTCGAGCCTTTTCATTTCTTCATCATTTTGACCCCAGTGACTTCAGGCTGTGAGCTATAGCAGCAACATAAGGTATCAGCATCATGTCGTTTCCTGACTACAAAAGGTGACCTTCTGTCAAACTAAATCTGTCTCCTGTTTGGTCATCCTGTTGTGGCCTAGTTGGCTTGGAGAAAGATGGACAAACAAACAGCTGATTAATATGTGAATCTGAGGACAGACCACAACTTCTGGTCCTGCTGAAGGAGGTCACACAGGATGTCTGAAACATGTCCGTCAGGTGGGACACAGAGACAGATGGATATGTGGCTCAAACTGAGCCGTACATGTATGACTTTGTGGACAGAAATGCAGTTTGGAATGACAATTCTCAGTTGGAATGACAAAGACAGTGCCACGCTGATGTGAATGAGCAAAAACAACAGCGGGACACACTCCTTCTCAGTGGGAAACAAAGATGAGAGCGATAATCAGCAGATAACATAACTAATAAGAGCCAAGCCGATGCTAATAGCGATTTCATATGGATCACAAGTGGCTTTTCTTTTGGTATTTGGCCAAAGCTGAACCAGTGAGCTGCCAGTTTAGGGTCAAGCTTGACTCGCTGCCCAGCAGTATCAACTTCTAAAATTATCCATCACAGTTTCTGCTTTCCTTGTCCCTGCTCTCGCCCTCGTCTCCTCTGCTCTCTTCGCTTATTTCAATCCTTCTCGCCCCTTCTCCTCTCTCCTTTCCTGTGGCAGGAAATTCTCACAATTGCCGACCAAAGTTTCCCTCCATTGCAGGAGGCAGCGGGACCTGGCTCGGCCGAGTCTGAATGCTCAGCTCCAGTGGGAGTTTGTCAGCAGCTAGCAAACAAAGGATGCTGCTCCCCACCTCAAAGGCTCTGCTGCTGCATACACGGCGAGCTGGAGGTCAAGGGTCTGAATACAGTTATCACGAACGGGGCTTTGAAGTCAGCAGATTAAGAAGAATGCTTGACTAACAACTGTTGTGAATTGGAGCCGGCTTATCTGGAATTACTCGATCATCGCCAGGTCTCAAAGGGCCGACTGTAAAACAACCCAAAAGGCAGGCACAGGGTTCTTATCAACTCCAGGTCTGAGCGACTCCTTTCTGAAGGGGCTGCAAAGTGGGTCTAGATAGGTGATGTGATAAACTAAGCCAGACTCAGCAGTAATCTACAACAAGCAAAGCCAGGAGCCTGGATGCTGCAAATGTTTGTCCCAACAGTGACAAGGACAAACTCCTGGCATGTCCATGAACTTGCAGAACGTGTCTCTGATTGATTCGTGATCTAAAACTATCTCATGTATGATTGCAGTGTCCTTAACAGCTTGAATCAGTATAATAGCATCAGGACAACTGGAGGCAACAGCTTTTTTTAACGTGACCAATGTAAAGTCCCTCCAGTGCTCTACTGGAATGCAAAGATGGGCGATAACAGATTTCCCTCCTGATGGGTATCATGTTTTGTGATTCCATGGTTGAGACAGCTGGTGTTCGCTGAGAAGCTCTGGCTATTGGCTAAGTGAGACGATGCCAGGAATATCGCCATCTGGCCGACGTCAAGCTATGCCCCGTTGACACACACACACACACACAAATGAGGTCACTACCAACGGTCCATTCCAGTTACAGGGCCAGGCACGGTGAAATACGCATGCAAACACACAGCTGGCCCAGATGGATCATCGCAGAGCTAACCACACGGGGCCCTGTGCTCCTTGATGACAGATTTATGCTCACATGGAGGACCCTAGCCGTGGATCAGGTGACCAGGAATATTCTATAAGCTTTACACAGCCAGATGACAACCTGGCAGATAGCTATCCATTCATAAACAGATCCCAGAGAAAGCCTGCTACCTTCAGCAGAGGGAAGGTAACAGCTAAAAACGAATGTGTGTCTCCTCACAGGACATGAAGAAACAGTGTGCCAGCTGGATGTAAATCTTTCAGATAAGGCCTTCGCTCACTTCCTGTTTCACAAAGAGCGCAGTGAAGTGTGTTTCCTTCATTTGCTCTCCTCCCAACACAACCACCAACTGCCTTCTAAACCATCTAGGCCCATCCCCAACTGAAAGAAATAAAGAGACATAAAGAAGGAGAAAGAGTGAGAGCAAAAAATGTGGTTCCTTGTATTTCTGTATCTGGACCACTCCTGCAGTCACTCATTAAGTGTGTGTAGAAGTATGGTATCTCCACATTAGTAGTTACTGTAGATAGTGTTCATTTATCATGGTGGCTGGATGTCTGAGTGTCTTTGAGCTCGCTCTTAACGGTTATGTGGCTCAACTGATCCTGGCTGTGCTCATATCTGTTCCAGACCTGAGGTAGCTGATAAGGAGCCATGTGTTGGAACACACAGTTAAAACAAATGAGACAAAGGGCCAAAGCCCACAAATCAAGTTACAACTGCCAGCAGCACAGAGACTGAAAACGGGATTTTACCTATACAGCCACAACATCCACCTGAAAATCCCCCAAAAGTTAGCAAAAGGTCGACAGCCAGCAGCGGGCTCTTACAGGCAGTTTAACAGTCTGGACGCACTGGAATGGCAGAAGCGTTGCGGACTGGTACGATGCTTTCTGGTAATCTTTTAAGACACAAGACGCGATTTACCCAGCAGTCCGGTCGCGACCCTGTTTCCCCACACGGCTCACAGTTTCATTTAATCCAATTCGATCCGACCAGCTAAACTGGCGTGCTGGAAGCTCCCCTGGGCTGCGTGCGTAAAAGGGGAAAGATTTTTCTTCATGTTAGGAACCGCGAGGGGGTCGTGCGTAACTTTGGGAAAAGTAGTAAGAGAAACCAGTTTTGGTAGTGAGTTGAGGACAGGAGCGGGGACGCTGGAGACGTGCAGTTATGCGCAAAGCGGGGAGATTTCTTATCTGACAGCCAACAGCGCTGCGCCGTAAAGGCGACTTTAAGTGGAGTGTTTTACCTGAAGGTTAAATTCAAACAAAGCTCCACTGGCTCGAAAACTAAAAGTAAGTAAAATAAGCACGCTGTAGACCACTGGTTATCCATATCAACAAGGTACATCTCCTGGATTAACGGGAAATTGCTGGGAACATATGGCCACTTTACTTTAAATAGAAAACCACCAAGACATAATACATTTAAGGTAAACTGTAGAAGTGACTTACGTGTTAACATCATTTTTTAATGTCTCGGTCGCGACCAGCCTCCCGGCTGCGCCCCGGTGGCAGGATACTGTCCACAGTCAGGTCTAACGTTACTCCACTGTTAGGACGAAGCCCGCATGATAGATCCAGCGTATAAAGACAAGTTACACAGTCGGTTGCAAATGTTCTCTGGCCGTTGCGCGGGACAGTAAATCCATGGTTATAATTTGATCTGGCTCACACAGATACACAGAACTCCACAACTCTACAAATCCTCCCGACACGGTGAGTCCCTGAATGAAGCGGCGGTCCCCAGCAGGAATGTGAATGGAGTGTAGTGTGATTCAAGCTTTAGGAATGGGCAGCTCGCTCGTGGCTCCACCCCCACCCCCACCCCGCTGCTCCCCACCTGATAAGGAGCTGGAGACACACGGATCCACTCGGGAAAACCTCAGCATATCATTATGAGTAGGGAACAAGTTTATAACTAATTATATCATGACAGTGTGCCAAAGCGCACTAATCACACCAAAGCGTCACTTCTGGATTGTTTCTGGTCTGAACTTCATCTATGAACCTCTGCTTATTATTTTGTATTTCCTACTAATTTAATCAACTGATTTGACTACATGCCTAACAAACGCTGCTCATATAAAATCGAAAGTGCTTAACAGTGCTCCCCAGGACGCCCCTCTATCCATTTCAGCGCCTACCTCCTCTGAGCTTAAACCACCTCCCCTAATAGGCAGCAATTGACTCAGAGGTTGGTGCCCAGTTTGCATTTCATTAGAAATGACTGGAGACGACTGAGAGACGCTCTTTTGTGACGCGAGATTAGTCTGAAAAGCGCAAGTGGCGCAGTGAATAGAGAACTGTTGCAGGTATGGTAATGCGTCTGGTCCTGCCCCTGTCCGTGGCGCGCCTGACGCACATACATTACGCACAAGTTGGCTGAACAGTAACGCCGCACACAGTCCTGGATACAGATTTTGGGAAGTCTTGATGATGTGAACAGTCTGATAACACTATGATCACACTTTGTAAGCATCCCGAAAGTCAATGCAATTACTATAATTAGTAATTACTATAATTACTATAACAATATGATATGTCGAAATTTGCCCAGGGGCCAGTTTATATAAACATTTTTATTTCTACCTATTTCTTTTTCCACCTGGCCAGAAAAGCAGTGGTTTTATGCAACTGTCCAGTGTGTGTGTGTGTGTGTGTGTGTATGTGTGTTGGGGGGGGGCTCACAAATTTCTCATTTATAATAAGTCTATTCAAAACAGCCTGTCCAGTTTTCCTGTCATCAGGAACTTTTCATCCACAGTTTTCCAAGATCTCCTAAAGGACGTCAGTGTTTGGCATCAGCCAGCTCTGTGTTATTGCCATGGTAACACACAGGCGCTGGCTGAGGTTATACAAAAACGGGAAAGCCAGACACGTCACCATGTGGCAGGGAAAAGCATGTAATCCAAAGTTTGGACTGAGTGTGTGTGTGTGTGTGTTGGGGGGGGGGGGGATGAGACAGAAAATCCTGGCTAAATGTGCAGTCTGTTGTTGGCCGCCACAGCAGTCCCAGCTGACGGAGGAGTCACAAGTGATTCACCCAAAAGAGATCCCGCCAGCCATTTAAGTGAGCAAAATCATGAGTCTATATGGTAGGCATTCATAAAAATGTCCCCCCTGGTGGGAATCAGTTGAAATGTTTGCCCAGAGGCCGCAGCTGTAAAATGTGGATAAATACAATGACATTTTAATGTGCTTTATATCTGTAATAGGTGTTGACAGTGCCTTTTATGCAGCAGCACTCCTCCCAAATCTATTTTGGATTTCTGTTATTTTAGTTTGTTCAACAGAGTTAGATCTCTTTGGTGTTTAACTGACTCCAAACAACTTCACAGTGTAGGATGACATATGATACATTTCTTTGTCTGTGAGTGACTTTTGGCAAAAAGGGTATATATTCTCTCTGGTATCAATAATACTAATTATTATCATTAATTATTTGGTGCAGTCCCTGTGCTTCATGGTTATTTCTGCATGTTGTCCGACCTAGATTGGTTGATTTTGCAGTTATTATTTCTGCACATAGAGCATTGTGGTCTGTGGGAACCCAAACAGAAGTAAAGCCAATGTCAACAGAACACCAGGGTTAACACAAGCAGCTTTACAAACATATACTGCAGTATATAAAAAATAGAAAAGTGTCCTGATTAAGATCAGGAAATATTCAATGAAAAAGTAAGTAAACAATGAATCAAAGCAACCAGTGTCAACTTTGACACCTGACAATTGATTCTGTAAGTGTATTGAGGTTTGCTGCCCATAAGCACATCCAGCTAAAGCATAATAACAATTACTATATATCATATACCAAATATGTCAACAGAAGATGTGATCGTGTGAGCTCACAAAATGAGGGTTTTTATCCTACATCTGTAACGTGTCGGGCTGGAGAAAGATAATTATGGTCTGTTAGTGTGTGAGAAAGAGAGAGAGAGATAGCGGAAGGATAGAGAGAGAAAAAGCAGAGAGGAAGGAGAGATGAAGAGAGATTACCAAACAAGGCCAAATCCCTGAGCCACAAAACCCGACCACCCAGAGGCTGCACCCAAAACCCAGACCCATAGCTACCCTCGACTGAGATAGGTTAAAAAAAAAAACAAAAAAAAAAAAACCTCAAAGTTGCTTAAGTTTGCGCTCTCAAGTTGTTTGTGGTGATACATACACAATGGCAGTGATTGTTATTAAAAGTGTGGTAAAGTGTGAGAGATTAGACAAGCAGACTGTCGCTGTTGCCAGTTGCTCTGGGGCAAATGAGTGTGTCTCTTTAATGTCTACAATTTTCATTCATCACAGCTCGTCAGTCAGCCACATGTTTGGATTATGATTCAAATACAGATAAAATACACACGGGTATAATGAGGGTGTTGGACAAAAGAGAGGAAATGAGGAGATGCATCAGTGTTTCAGCAGGCAGACACAAGGGATTACGGCTGCATTAAATGCAACTTGTCCCTGTAAAGGGACAAAAAAACAGACACTTTTAGCTTTAAGGCATAATTATCTCATGATTCATAGTAAATTTCACTCATGTCTCTTTTGAAACAAAATTAATCTAAGGTGTGAAAACAAACTAAACCACAGACATTTGATCTGAATACAATTGGCCTTGTGTGCCCCGTCACCTTGTAGCTGCTGGGTTGTTGGGTGAAGCTACTGTTGTAGGTTGTAAACTTTACAGTGTCACCTCTGACCCTGAGACACAGAAGGAGGGGCTGGAAGAGGAGTATAGAGCAAGCAAGCAAGCATGAAAATTAACAAAAGAAAGACTGAGATAGAGAGAGAAAGAGAGAGAGAGAGAGAGAGAGAGAGAGACAGACGGACAAAAATGCTAAGATTAAAAAAACTGAAAAGTGAGAGAAAGATGATTTTTTTCCCCCCACCATGGAGAGCCCTCCTCCGGGCCTGCCTTGGGGTTTACGCTCCCCTCTTCTAGCACTCCTAACCCCAAACAGCGAGGCCAGGTGAGGGTCAGCGGACGGACGTGTCAGTCCAACACACACAGTAAACACCCAAGGCTGTGTCAACAAAGACTCACAAAAGAGATAACCAAATTATGGGTCTGCAAAGGTCATAGCGACCATCCTGAAATAGAGATGAACATGTTTGGTGTGTGTGTTTGAGGGTCTCAGCGGTTATAATCTGATTTTTGTGCTCGAGATTTTCAGATAACAAGGCCACAAAGTTGTTTTCCATAACAGGTGGGCATGCCATAAAGTAATCAAAAACAGGGAGGAAAGGGACATTTATGTTTTTATCACAAATGCTACTGTGTAAATGTATTGTGTGGGTGTGACTGTGTTTTATTCAGAGGTAAGACACTGCCCCCGTCCTTGAAACTTGAATCTAAATGCCTCCAAAGGCAAGTCCTCTGCCTTTCACTGATGTTTGAGATAATGAGTTTGACTGCTGTGTGTGCGAGAGAGAGAAAAGGTGAGAGAGACAGAGGAGGGAGGGGATTAATCTTTTCATAACAGGAATCTCCAGAAATAGCTCATCCATGGGCTTGTGGATCAGCCCAAGAAGACACTGATTAGAGACAGAGAAAGAGAGAGACAGCACATGCTTCCATACACACAATGGCAAGGAGGAAGTGCAGGGAGACAGAGGCTTGGACCAGCACACACACAAACACGCACACAAACAAAGGAAGTGTGAAGCAGACAGCGGACCAAATGCCTCGCCGACACCCTCTCCGGGCTTTGATGGACTGACCACGATCACAATAGAGGCAGGAGGCTGACACACACACTTAACACAAACAATGGATCGGTGTTGTACTACCATGTATTTTTCATCCAGGTGGTGGGGTTAAAAATGCTTTACGTTGGATCATCCATTTAACAATGAACTTTTACTTGTCGACCACAGCAGTAAAAGCCAAGAGAGATTATGGCACAAGCACAAAAAACCCACTAAAGCAGGAAAATGGGCCATTGAAGAAGGGTTGCTGAAGATTTGCATTGTGCAACAATCAGTGAAGCTAAGCTAGGTACTAGCTTTAAGGAGAAAGTATAAAATACCAAAGAACTTCACTAAAAGTATCAGCCTTTATGTCTTAAAGAGACTAATTCAGATGCTGAATAAGAGCACAGATGCTATCTGTGCCATTTCTGCAATTCTGCAAGGTATGTCACATATGAATGCATGATCACAAACTGGAAATTTAGCCTTTTAATGAGTTCAGAGTGCAAGGAACTCAACCGCAAAATAAAGTCCGGGGTGTGTGAACTACACAACAGTTTTAGATAAAAGTGTCTCCTGGACGTTTAATGTTAATTTGGATTCCCATTAGCTGTTACCTTGGCAAATAGAAATTTTTCTTAAATCCAGTTTAGAGGTCTTTGCAGGTCCATTCATTATCTCCTACTTTAACCCAAAGCAGGACCTGCAGCAGAGTGGATGCAAATTATGTTCAATCTATTCACATTAAGTAGAAGAAACATGAAGAAACGTGATAAAAATGCATTTTCGGTTGCCCCTTCATTGGAGAAGACATGATAAAGTGGCCTCTAGGGTGAACTTAAAATGGAGAAAACATGATGCAGTACCATAGAGGCTGCGTGTTGGTGCCCCTATGCATACAGCTGGTTCTTTTATTTTTTTTCGAGGCTGGCCCTCAGACAGCCTGAGTCTGCCTCTAGGCCTGTGTAAATAATGTATGTCTAATACATAGTGGATCAGAGTAGATTCGCTATCAGCTTTGATCAAATGGAGAAAATGTGTTTTTTGAGGTGAGAACTACGAAGACAATGACATGTATTGCTACAGTTTGTTTTTTTTTACTGCAGCTGCTCATTAAATGATGGAGCATTGTGCTGCTGCCAGTCTACTATTAGGGTCTGGTAGGATTCAATACATGATTGTGACCAAATATTCTGGGGTCTGCTCAGATTTGTCTACTCAGTTATCCTGTCTTACGAGGCTCCAGTTTGAGCTTCCAGTTGACGGACAGGTGGAGATTCATCCCTACACGGATCAGTTTGACCTGACCGTTCAGATCCAACTCAGCAAAGGTTGGCTTTGTTTCGAATCAGGTCTAAAAAAAAAACCCCCTACAATGCTGTCACATCTCAGCCCTGAACTGCTCTGATGTGTCCCACACGGTCATACACATCAGAAACTTCACATTTAGCTGCAAATTTTAAAATTTTTAACAACTATAACGTTCACGGTCAGAATCTGCCAAAAAGGTACATTTGTTTTATTCAGTTGACTGTAAATCTTTGAGCATGACTGACATGTTATAGGAGTTAAATCTCTGTTTCCCTGTAAAGCACTACCATATGTGGCTTCTGCTCAACCTTGGCTTCAAGAGAATTATTGGCCAACACTAATGAGTAAAGGCTAAAGCAAACAGTGTTTAACTTCACATACACACATGTGTACACTTAAACACACAAAACAGAGTTAAACGTGTGCGAGGACAGGTACTTTTACATACTCGTGGTCTCAGTATATACGCTGATTGGCGTATTCTCTACCTGGTATTATGTATGTCGGCCACTATAATTACGCAATTCCACAATTTCATTTAGCAGACACTTTTATCCAGAGCGACGCACATCTGAGAGTTCATACAACACAAGCAAGGATCTAGATAGGAGGGAACGACGTCAGTAAGTGGCAACAACAGCTTCAAGTCTGATCAGACACAAGTGCTGACAGGCAGAGCACAGGGTGGATAGAAGCAGATTTTTTCTGTCATTGTCATCATTAACATTACCCACAATGGCACCAATGCCAAACACAAACAGGAATGTGGCATACACACATACATAATAAACAATAAACTCACCAGTCAACTCAACAGGAAAACCAGAGCTCTCTATGCTAATCTGTATAGAAAAAATAGCTGGTGGTAGAAATAACAGAGTTCATTATATGAGTACTGTATATTGAAATGGCTGTTTGTTCTTTTATATTTAAAGTTTGGCAAAATAGTCTTATGACATAAAGCCACTACTATACTGAAGATGTGCTCAAAGGGAGCTGGATCTCCAGGAAATCCTCAGATCAGCAGCCCTCTATGTCCTGACCAAGATAAAGAAGTGTGAAAGAAGAACATCCTGTTCTAAATTAATGCTCATATTTCTCGTATTAGTCATGCATGGGGAAAGCAGATTAGTGAGATATTGCTTTAGGGTGAGAGAGGGATGGCAGAGGAAGAGCAAAAGTAAAACGGATTGGGAATAAGTATCAAACATGTCCAATAAAGTTGGAGATATGACACTGCAGAAAAAAGCAGACTGAGAGGCCACACAACAAACAGTAGAGGCTGATATTTATCATTCAGTGAGTGGAAACCTCTATTCCAACTTGCCAAATGCAGTAACAACTGCTGTGGTTTTTCTGCAAACGCTGGTTGATTATTCCCATTAATCGGACTGCTAAGACTCCAAAACAACATTTTATGGCAAAGTGCAGCTGTTACTGGCCTAGAGTGAATGAACCAAGCTGGTTTGATTTATTTCTACGGGCTCAAACACTGGAGCAATCACATTTCAACACATAAAGAGTTACTGTGTGTGTGTGACCACATTTTCTCAGAATTACAAGAGGTGGAGGTCTACTCGGGAAACCAACCGAATACTTGGGGAGTGGTTAATGATGCCAACCATATGGCTGTGAAACGAGCACACAGCAACAGTTTGAGCTGTGCTGGAAGTTTCCAGAATTCCTATTCCAAACCGAGTGAGGTATAATAATCACTGTTTGGAATGATTTGGTGCTCCACAGTGCCTGGTTTTCCAAACAGAACACACTGGTTCATCGTCTACATCAAAATAATTCAAACAAGATCACGTCTTTTTCCTCCTGTACGCCCTTAATGTTCACAAAAAAGTACTGTTCCTTCTTTCTTGATCCTTTGCTTTCCATATTTGTGTTCTCTCTCTTGCCTTGGAGATTCAATATGAAATATTTTCCAATTGCAAGTGCTCAGAAAAAAAACGAATTTTGAACATCTACAACTCCATATGCTAATAAAGATAATGGTTTCAGAGCAACTACTAGGTGGACCTTGAGGTAAGATTGCTTTGTCAATGACATATTCCCTGCGTTGATGGCTACCACATGTGTATCCCAGTGGGCTCTAGTACAGAGCATGTTTCATTAAAGATATTGTCTGACATCATGATGAATTGTTATGGATTAAAGGAATACTTCACCCCCAAAATGTCCATTTGTATATTAATTACTCACCCCATGTATTTGTAATTTATAGATAACTTTGTTCTCGCATGCCTCTGAACGAAAAATCAAAAATGGTGGAAAGTCTTGATGAATTTAAGCAAATGGGGGCAAAACTCTATTGAAACATCTGTTTATAAACTCTCAGAACTTGTGCAGTATAATCCAAGTCTCATTTATCCAGCTGTATACTCACTACTTCCCAAACACATGCATTTACGCTAAAACAGGCTAAAACAGGCTAAAACAGGTCTGTTCAAGCGTGAGACTGTTTAAGCAGAAGTGTTTTTAACAGTGAAGCTCCAGCAAATATGCATGTGTTTGGGAAGCAGTGAGCATACGACTGGATAAATGAGACTTGGATTATACTGCACCAGTTGTGTGAAAGGCGGCCCCAATTTACTTCAATTTATCCAGACTAATCTCTGTTTTTGGATTCGTGAAAAAAATGTTTTCTTTAAGAAACCAAGGTAACACAGTGTGAGTAATGGTCATTTTGGCTGTGAAGTATAATCTGACCTACCAGATGGTTTGTTACACAGAACCATCTCCGTCATTGGAAACTGTTTGGAAAAGGACAGGCACTTTCAAAAAACACTTGGCAGGTGATTGGAAGAACTATCTGTCAATCAAGCTCAAAGCCATAGGCGAAAAGAGCAAAAACATGTTTTCCATTAAGTAAAGCCTCCAGTATCGTTCCTTGCTCTTGTTTCAAAGAAGAAATACACTCTAGTTCTGATATAACTAATGCTGTTAGAGCATCTACGCTAACCTCTTCAGGAGCCATCATTGCCATTTAGCACGACCAATCGCCTCTTCGCTTTGTCTCACACTATGGTCTCATACGCCTAAGCCACGCTCGTAGCTGCCAATAGCTCCTCTAAGGACGCTGATTGGTCCATGGTCTGGCTTGCCAGCCACAACATGCATTACTTTAAGCCTGACAAGATGGATTTTCATGTGATTTGCGACCCCGTGTTTATCATGTCATCTCGTGGCATAGCGAGAATGCAGCAGCCGTGCAAGGTGGTGAAGTACTCCTTTAAGACAGACTTGGCATACGGCTGGAGGAGTTGGCATGGGTGTCAAACGTATGCCAGTTACCTTTCAGCAGCAATGAATCATGGGGCCTTGGGTGCAAGATTTAAGTTGCAATGAGATAACAAGCCCTGCAGCAATACTGTGGAGGGTTAAGTGTGTATGAATGAGGTACCAGGTGGGAGAGGATGGATGTCAGATATGCCAAAGATAAGATATTTGGAATCAGGATGAAACAATTTGTGCCAGTGTGAGTGTGTGTTTGTGGAAGCATGCCTGTCTTTTCGGTTTGTGTGACTGGTATGTTATCATCTTAAATAGATGTCTGTGTGTCCTGCATGTGCATGTCCAATGTGAGGTGTCCAATAACACCGTTGACAATAGAAAGTGTGGAACTCTCTTCCCTTTTTCTATTTTCTTTCCTGTTTTTGACTTTTGTCATGGCCGACACATGTGGAGCGAAGACCAAATTCCAAAGTACCATATGTCCGTTGTTTCTCTGCGGAATCAGCCAGCGAGTAACGCAGGAAGGTGATGCTTTAGTCTTCCCTGCCCTGACCCGTGACCCCCTTTGAACCCTGACGAGCCATGTGACAAACCATGCAGACATCGAGGCTGTCATGACAAACACAAACCAGGTTCAGCTGGGAGATTATCACTGATCCCAAGTCTACTTTGCAAAAGTGCATCGAGCAGGTTTGAATTTCAGAGTGATTTTTTCCAGTTCCTAACTTCATACGGCTCCCGTATCTTGTGTCGTTTTTCAGAAGATAAGATGAGAGAGTGCAGATCAAAGAGCGATGGGATGAGGGACAGACAAACCATGATAAACCCTATACCAAAACTAGAAATATAATCATATGAAATATGCTTAGTGCTCATCTCTTATTCACTGTAGAAAACATTGGCAAAACTGATGTTTTGACACTACATGAATACAATTTAAAATGTATTCTATTCATTTAATTTCTGATTGATTGCTGACCTCTGGAAATCTTGCACGGCAGCTGGATTCTCATGATTTCACAAGATCATGCAAGAATTGTGGGATCAAATGGCTCAGTGTGGGAGACCTGAGATACGGTGAGACCATAGTATGAGACAATACAGAGAGGCGACTGTTTGGTCTAAACAACGACGGCTCCTTAAAGTGTAAACGCTGCAGTAGCATCAGTTATATCAGAACTGGCGAGTATTTCGTCACTGAAAGAAGAGCAAAGAATGACACCGAAGGCTATGTTTTCACCAGATGATTCATCCAATTACCTGCCAAGTACTTTTTGAAAGTACCTACCCTTTTCTAAACAGTTTCCAATGACAGCTTCTGACAGGGTCAGTTTAGACCTCTGCTGCACCTTATTAAATATTCCTGGATAAGAAAAGGATTGCTCAACCAAACAGGATAACCGTGATTGATAACCGTGGCTCATGTTGGCACAACTGCAACTTTATCAATGACAATTACATTTATTTGACAAAAGATACTGTAGCTGTGAATCACACAGTCAGCATTTACTACATAGGTGTGTTGGCCTAAGACACACATTACCATGTTATATGCTTCACAACACATGAGAAGTACTACCGTCACTGAAATCTGAATATTGACAAAAACACCCAGTGCGCTGCGTACTTCCAATCATTACTGCTCTTCTCTTCCTCCAGGTAAAACACTTGAGATCAAAGTGCTTTTTCTTGTCTCTCATTTTGCATTGTGTGCAAGTACTTTTCCACCCTCCAGGTCAGGGCTGACAAATCGCAGCAGGAAGATGGACATCAGGCAGTGGATATTAACTCTTTCATCATGTGACAACCTTGACCTACTAAACTAGAGATGGACGCGGCGGTCACAAGGCAAATGCCTTGCACATGCAGGAATTAAGGAGACTCAGAGAGAGATAGTTCTTTGTGTGTCTGAGCAAACCTACGTATGTAAATACGTGTATTTGCGTGCTTGACACATTTTTAAGGCAGCCTTCTGTAAGCACTGGCCAACAAGGAAGGTTTTTGATATGATTATGAAGGGCCTTACTTCAGTTGAGAAATCTAAATGTTTGTCTCTATGCATAGCTGACCTAAATCCACTGCACAGGAATCTAAACAATCTGGTGTATTAAGCCAAATAAAAATAAACAGAAAGAAGTTAGTGTATGTATTTAGCTGTGTAAGGAGAGGGCAGCATCCCTGTAGGTATGCATTGGACAGAACCTTGTTATGAATGAACTATGACCTGTTGATGATAAGTAGGAGTCAGGGTCAAGTACTTTAATGGCCAAATAAAACCTATTTGAGGTATTGATTAATTTTGTGAATAACTCTGCTTTTGACACAAGATCATCAGTTTTGTTCTTTACATTTCCCTCCTAAGCATCAATAATAATAGTATATAAACTTCAATATCTACATCTCATTTTCTCTTTTCAAGTAAACACACTTTAACACTTAGCCCTGATGCCCGGAACCCGCATTCACCCATTCTTTCACTCCCTGTCCTACACATAGACACAGTCGGTTTATTTACTTTGGGAGCTAATGGACAGCACTGATATGTTTGAAGGCGGGGACTTTGGGTGATGAACAGGAGCCACAGTCAGACCTGTGACTCCCCCCTCGTCCCTCTGCTCCTCATCGGCCCCTGGGGGATGATAGCTCAACTCCTGAGTAACGAGGGGGACTAATACCGTCCAGCTGGAGGTTGGCAGAAGTCACACAACCTCCATATGCCCAACAGATTGGGCTCATGCTGACCCTTCTCTATTTACCTAGTCCTCCCAACTTTCCAAGAACGAAGGAATTGGTGTTGACAGGAAATTCAAAACTGGAGAGACACGAGTGGGATGAGTAACGTTGCTATCAAAGGTTTAATGGCCCAAATCAACATGACCAATGCATGAGAATAAAATATTAGTAGTTAGTAGTAGGTGTGATGAAAAACAATGGACCAGACTACCATAATGTTAAAGTGTTCTGGTAGCAGCTGTCGGCTCCCAGCTTTAAAAAGGAATCACTGTTGGCAGTCAGACATTTGTGTATACAGACAACAATGCATATTTTTTAAACAGCAGATAAAAAGAAAACTAGGTGTCTACATCTAGGCTAGCAGCTCTGTGGGGATGTAATTAGGCAAGGTGGGGCTTTGAGCTAAATGCTAACATCAGCATGCTAACAGTTAGCTCACAATGACAACGCTAACATGCTGATAAAATGTTTACCATGTTAACCTTCTTACTTCAGTGTTAACACTTCCTATTAGCACCAAACACAAAGTACAGCTGAGGTTGATAGGACGTCATTAGTTTTGCAGATATTTTGCACCATTTCATCAAGTAGATGATATGATATTTCACAGGATAGGTTTAAAAACATGAGCTTCTGGTGGTGCTAGAGGAAAAGTCATAGGAAAGTCATTAGGATTTGGGCACCATGAACATAGAAATCCATCCAAAAGTTGTCATTGTACATTCTGCATTTTATGCAAAAACAAAAAAATGCAAACTATGATCAAATTTAGCGTTCACCAATGCCTGTTCAAAATGTCATGGCCATCCATCCAATTGTTGAAATATTTCAGTCTGAACTATAGTGTCTATATAACAATGTGAACATAGTCACAGTGACGTCACCCATTGATTTGTGGACTGTCATTTTGAAGCCTTGAATCTGGCATTTTGGCAGTTGCCATATTGTTTTTTGACCGTCACCATCTTGGGTTTTTGAGGGTGAAGCTAAGTACAACCCAATGCTGAATAAGGCATTTACAGGCAACCAAAAACTAGAATTAAAAACACAGGCACGCCACCTAAAGCATACCCTGGTTTACGGTCTATTTTGTTCTAAATGCGACTATAATAAATGAACATCATGCTGTATTGAAGAAGACTTGAAACTAGTGATTGAGACCATAAACTCATGCTTACAATGTTTACTGAGGTCATTAATCAAGTGAGAAGTAGGATCATTTTCTCATAGATTTCTCTACAATCAGAGTTCTTTTTGCAACTAGAGGAGTCGCCCCCTGCTGGCTACTAGAAAGAATGCAAGTTTAAGGCACTTCAGCATTGGCTTGGCTCAGGTCCCAGAGTAGCCCACCGGTCTGGACCATACTGGTGGACCAAGCGACCGACAAGTATAAATTATATAAACTTGGGACTGAAGATACAGTTGCTGATTCTGTACATGACCAAAATGAAAAAGCTGTTACTCCTTCATTTCAATTGCAAAAGAGGCGCAACATTCATATTTAAAAATCACATGGTGTCTGTGAGTCACAAACAACTATATTTATTTATTGTACAAACAATAATCCCTGTTTTCTCAGAGGACAACAGAGTCCTTCTAATACTTGTGTTGTTATGACGGTATGACAACCGAGAGACCTAACCACATTATTGCCAGAAGAAAAAATGTTAGGCCTTAAGAACCATAAAAAAAAACAACAAGACAAACCCCCCTTTGCTTCCTCGCTTTTAGCGCTAATGGCTTTAAGGCAATGAGGCAAGCACAGGACAAGCAAATAAAGAGAAGAGGCTGCTGGGTTACTGTGTCCTGGCTTTATTCACCGCAGGTTTTGAACTCAATCCTCAGCACTGTCATACTCATAAGGCTTCAGACAGCCAGGCTTTTCTAGCTCATGTTTCAGTGCATGCATATTGGCAAGCATTACTCAAGTGGTTCACATGATAGCTATATTGACCCTGCAGAAAGACAGGCAAAGAGAAAAAGAACCCAACATGTTAACCACTCATTAAGTTTTAAATGAAAGCTATTTCATTGTGTGACAGACACACACACAGGAATCTCTGTTAGAAAGAAACTGGAGGTCTGACATCTCCTCAGGCAAAATCAAACAAAACCTAATTTTTATAAAAATCAAAGAATGCTTTTGCTCAGAACATTACAGCCCTGCTGCTTTGTTTTAAAACCAATGAATGAAAAATATTGTGTTTAAGGGAGCAGATGGCAACTCTGTGGCCTGTCAGGGTATTTAGTCCAAGAAATCCTGGACACATTATGTTCACTGACCCTCACCTCAACCACACACATAAAGACATTAAGTTGTTAAAGTGTCACTTACCCAACATGCTAATGCTAAGAGCTCCTGTGCCTGTATTATTACCAGCTGCAAGGAGTTAAAGCGAAGGTTGGCCTGAACACGGAGGGTGACAACACTCAGCCAGTGGCCATGTGTTCACCCATCCATGGTGGCAAAGGGGTTACGATCCCTGAGCGACTACAAGGTGAAAGGTCAGTGGCAACACTCCGCCATCAGAGGGAGATAGGGACATTAAGTGGGTGCTCAGTCTAAAGAGAGATTACATTGAAGCTCATCGAAGGTCCATTGGGATGAGCAGGGAACAAGACAGAAAATGAAGTCTGGCCATGTCAGCACTTTGAAACAGGAAATGGGGTGCTCTGGTAACTCACCTGGTAGAGCAGGCGCTCCATGCACCGTGGCCCACAGTGGCCCAGGGTTCAAATCCAACCCTGGCTCTGTGCTGCATGTCATTCCCTCTCTCTCCCCCTTCATAACTATCACCGTCTCTCTCTTAAAAGGTATAAAAGCTCAAATGTTGCAACAGAAACAGATTTTGTAAAGCTGATACAGCACTGGATAGACAATCTGTCATTTGATGGTAATCCAGAGCACATCTAGTGATGGATAAAAAATGTTGCCCTGATGCAAACTTTGAGATTCTTAGTAAAAGGTTTTAAAAGACCCAGCAGGGGCCCGAAGGCCTCCATAACTCCTTGCTCAGAAACTTGCCAGAACAGTTGAAGCATTTTTCTTAGTGCTGCTCACTGCTTCAGACCACTAACCAAATTCTTCTGTACTGATGATCCGACTTTTCTCAGAATGGTTCACATTTTGGTAACTATCTCATTGAATTAACAGCAACGGTTTTGTTACCGTACCACAAGTGAAATTTGAGAAAACAGCCGGAAGCCATAACCATAACATTTACAACATTTCGTATCAGATCTAACGCATGCCTGGAGGACAGTGTAGGTTAAAGGGGTCACTTTGGAAATGGTCCACTTAGCTGTGCTGCTTTCGTCTATAATATGGTCTCAACTGTCAGGAATATTCAAGTCCACCCTAACACAACGACAGATGCAGAGTGGAGAGTATGACGAGATGGAAAAAAGAAAATGCCTTTGCCCGAGGACCCAGAATGGCTGTCATTCTCTTCATAAATATAAATACCAGTCACTTTCCAGCATGGAGAAAATAAAGAGTCAAGATAATAAGAATAAGAGCCTGGCCAGACCTGAGGTGGAGGTGGTGTGTTAGCTGAATGCCATTCTGGACTGTGGAAATCCCACTTTCTTTGGCACATCTGCTCACTCTTCATATCTCACCTACCCTCAGTCCCATTTCCATTTGGATACGGCATATGTTTGTCATCCCATTTTTAGCCAGGCTGGCGGCACAGCTCTACGGATGGTAATGTCGGTCTGTCACTCAGTTGGCCCACTGCTTTGATCCAGACTGAAATGCTTCAACTATTGGTCGGATGGATGGAATCTGGCATGGACAGCCATGGTCACCGGAGGATGAATCCTGATGACTGACACTAAACTAAGATGGTAAATATGGTAATAACACTCTGCCTTCATAGCATCAGAATATTGGTGTTGTAACTGGTGAGCATTTTACCATGTTGACATTAGCATTTAGCTCAAATCACCACTGTGCTTAAGGATAGCCTCACAGAGCCATTAGCATGTATGTAGACTCTTAAGCCAATTTCTCATATGAACTCCAGAGTTGCCCTTTCACATGTGACACACAACAAGATTGGCCATGTCAGACACATTCTCACCTACTGGAAATACTTTGGTTGGTTTGGGCGAGAGGTGGCGCCTAGGTAGAAGAGAGGTCATGACCCAAAAACACTGCAGCCACATAGTCGGTTCATAATTTGGCCATAAACAACAAGGTCTCTAGCTGTTCTTTGAATTTGTCAAATGGTTTCGTGTCAGATCTTACCGACAGATATCCCTGAATCTTGTCGTTTCTCCAGTTAGACAGTTTTGTTGGCGTCTTTGTGTAAACAACCCCTCTCCTTCTGTGGTCATTTTCTCATAGTTTTCTTTACAATCAGGCTTCTTTTTGCAACCAGAGGAGTCGCCCCCCTGTTGGCTATTTGAAAGAATGCAAAGTGAATTCAGATTCAGCGGTAGCAACCTGGCTGGAAGCAATATGTGAGGAGAAGCCTAGGCATGCAACTACGTCTTTTACTGCAAATACATTTCAATGATGTGGCAGCTTGTGTATTTGGAGTCAGAGGATGAGGTTGACATATTCATTATTCCCAGCAGAACTGACTGACTGAATCTCTTTCTGTTCCTCTCCTTTATCCAAAGTGTTTTTAGTAATTAGTGTTTTTATCAAGAGTTTTAAGATATTCCACTGCAAATACTTTTACTTTTGTAACTTCACTTTTCTTGGAAAATGTGATCCTCTGACTAGTATCTACTCAAGCCCAAGTTTTAGTTTCCAACAGATCCAGTGACTCAAGTCCTGCAGTCTTGTGACTGGAAGTGAAAAGAAAGACATCTATTCTGAGTATAAGATAAACATCTCCATAAACATTTGGAATCAGCTGTGCAGATGGATGATCATCCTTATGTAAAGCATGTTGTCTGGTGTTTTACTTTTCTGTGCTTGGGGGAATGTGTGTCCCATTAGATGATACAATCTTGCTGAAATTTAGATGGCAGACGTGCAATCCTGAAAGGACAGTTGGATGATGATAATCACAGGGTGCCTTGTGCTAGTGACTGGAGTGACATGTAAGACAATGGGTCACAGTTTGTATTCTGAAAACACTGGGACAACATCATGACCTTTGACCTGTTAGTATCACACTGGTCTGTCAATACAAGTAGCCTTTCTTCTTTGGTTGGGATTCTCATATTTTGAAAATTGAGCTTGTTGTCCTCTAACTAATAAACACGCACAGTGAGAGACATCTGCAAGTGTTTATGACTCTCATGACACTATTTAAATTGACAGGGATCCAGCTTAATATTTGTATTCCTTGTTGTTACTATTAGCATTGTGTTAAGACTAACTGTCATAACTAAAAACATGCATTAAAATTGTTTTGCATGTTTTCTTATTGGGCAAAATGGAAATTTCATTTTGAGATCAGTGTCATTCCCATTAACTCTGTCTCATTCAGCCAAAACAGAAGACTCCATCATGACTCATTGCTCCAAAGCTGTAAGAGAATGCCCCCCAATCAATGGCAT
Organism: Pterois miles; assembly: GCA_947000775.1. NCBI lineage: Eukaryota > Metazoa > Chordata > Actinopteri > Perciformes > Scorpaenidae > Pterois > Pterois miles. The sequence continues at coordinate 3,930,007 of CAMQGK010000224.1, read as the reverse complement.
TTGAAGGGTCAAAAATACCAACAAGAGCAACAGGATTAGCTCAAAATCCCCTGCAGATTGACTGAGTAAATTAAAGATGGCTAACCCACTGAGACCTGCTAGAGCTGCAAAAAGCAGCAGACACACAGGAAATGAAGGCCCACTAGAGAGTAAACAAACAACATACCACAAGATCAGGCACCCCAAGAGGCAGTTAAGTCGCCAGAGATGAGACCATTTTAATGGGGCACTAAAACTTGCTGCAAGTATCCCCATCTGGAAGAGATTCTTCTGGAATGTGACTGCTTTACAACTAATGACCAGTGACGACTCTGAATCGTCACATCATCATCTTCCTCTCGTCTCACATCGCAAGTCCTCAAGCTCTCATCTTCCGTCATACCTCACAGGTGAAGATGGATGGTTGAGCATGAAGAACGGTCACACACTCATAGGGTTTTATGTTGTAGTAAATTCCTGGTATTTGTTCTCAGCATTTTCACTTAAGGTCCTGATGAATGCATACCCATTATGAGCACACATCATCTCTATCTCTATTTGCTGCCGTTTGTAAATTTCCATGTGTGTGTGTCCCTACAAATATCTCATATTTGTGAAGCGACTGTAGTCTAGTTAATTCAATCCCAAGCAATCATCAAACCACAAAACACGTCATCAAGCCATCTGACACCACTGACGATGAAACCCTGTTCTTTATGGATTAAATACAATTGTGCTTTTATATTTTTTATTGTGCAAAAGCCCTGATTGTTTGTAGAGATTCTAAATCATGCAGAGGGCAATTGAACCTCTTGACACATTTTCTCTCTAATTCTCTCTCCAGTTCACTCCATCATCTGCTTTCTCTCTCCCCAGTCCTCTCATTGACTTGTACATGAATATCTTCAAACACAGCATCAGTAGTATTGATTAAAGCTGGGAAGGAGCACCACACACAGTGACTGGAGGTAATGAAGACAGCTCTGTCTCTGCCAGCAAACCAGCTCTGCTCACAGCAGCACTCACACCATTTCTGCTGACGGAGGGAGGAAAGGTGTAGGAGTGGACGGCCCTGAGAGTCTGCGGTGTGAAATCAGACATTCTCAAGCGCAGAGGCAGGAGCAAATTCCACAATGTGTGCAAATATTTGTGCACACCACTTTGGGAATCCGAAGATTTGCCAAATCAGGAGTTCTTTGAGTGTCGGCTCTACGAGGATCTGCTCCTCATCTCTCTGTGCAATGTCGATGGGCACTTGAAATAGCAGTCTCGTTGTTCCAGCTCAAGTTATATCTGGATGTTTGAGTCCGTGAGGGAGACGAGTGTTTGCCCAAGTTCTGTGCTGAACAATCACATCACCTTCCAGCTACAGAGTAAAAGCAAGGTCAACAAATGGGACAATGAGAAGTCAAGAGCATGCATCAAGTGGGCTACTTGTGGTCTTGCTGAAAAGTGCTAGATGTCCCACTTGAGCAGTGATTACGGTGAATAGATTCAAATCAAAGAATAGGTTGATTAGGATTCTGCTCAGAAATCAGCTGCAGCTACATGCACATAACACTGAGATCTGTCTTTTTCTCTGTCTTCCATGGGTCTTAAAACTGCTCGCTCTGTATATAATGTAGTAAAAACAACATCAAAATAATTATGAAGAAAAAGAAATGAGCGGTATTTGCTACAAAATCATGCCAAAAGATGGTCGACATGGCTTTTATGTTGCAAGCCCCAGAGCTGCTCCCTGGATCAAACATCTATTCAAGGCTCAGACTCTGACTAAAGACAGAACTGGATGATCGATAAAACAGAGAGGGGTCTTATGATCAGAGAGTCAAAAGATGCATTCAGTGAGTTAGAAAGAGAAAGTGGGAAAATGCTGAAGGAGAGGGAGCGAGGTAGAACAAGCAAAGTAAACAAGTTTGGCGTGAGCTCGCTGGAGTCACCGGGTTTAGCAAAACATTCCAAAGTCTTCGAAACAAGCGGCCTTGTGAGTGCACAGGGGCAGAAACAAGGGGGCTTTAAATCACTGAACATGAACAGCGTTCGAGGACTCTAATTCAATCATAAATATCTCAAGAGTGTTCACCCTCGCACACCAACACGTCAAGTTATGCGACTACCAGTCACCTATATGACGCCGGGGCAATCAGTCAGAATAACCTGGCCAAACCTAATAAACTGGAAGAGGATAATATAGTTCACTAACATGAGCCCACTGGAGCAGAAATGATATACATCCTCTATCCTTACTGTGATTTCTACATTTAAAATATATAGAGAAAATAATAATGTGATAATTTATTACACTGAAGAAATTTGACCTTACAAACAGTGAGCTGTATTGAACATACATACTGTATATCATTCATCAAAAGGTCATAAAGCCTTATTTATTATGTTGACACAGACTGCGGTTAATGTAGAAATCAAATGTAGTTACATTTCCGCTAAAGATGAAATGGACTAAAGCCATCATCACATCACTCATATGCTGGCTGAGCCAAGCTGCAGTCTCACAAACTGTGTATTAACAGCTAGTTGAGTTTTTACATTTAGTGCTAGAAAATGAAATCAGGTGAAAACATATTGGCTGAAGTACAGGGGACTTAAAAAAAAAAAAGATTAATTCAACAATAAAAGTGCTTAAAAACCATCTTTTGGCAAAAAAAACAGCAACTATGACAGCAAATGCTCACAATACTTTTCATCTACTGACCAACATAAATGTTTCCAAAAACCTCCTCTGATGCACTAACCTGGACACACTGTCAGTGTTGTTTCCTGGAGTCACAAAAAAAACAGAAGAAAGATTCGGAGTGCAATTATCTCAAGAAATGACTGATTTGTAGGGCTGGACTTGAATATTTGCCTATTTGATTATTCACTCATTGTATAGGTATTTGATTTTCAATTTTTGGATTCGGATATTCGTTGCTTTTGTTTTTTTAACCCCTTTGGGATTCCAAATCCTTAAAAATTAGTAACTTTAATCAAAAAGAGAGACACATGTTGCAGCACTGTGCCATCTATCTCAGCTGAGAATGGAGAAATGGCTGAGTGTATATCTTGTAATGTCATAGAGACGAGACGAGCCGGGCCAGAGCCCTCACTGCCACTGCTTGTGATGGAGCGTTCTCTGATGCAACCCACATGGGGTTCGGGCGGGGGGGTTGCATTACGCAATCGACATCAGCCTCAAAACATCAGCCTCAAAACGCCACCATCCCTCTACGTCCACACGTAGAGGGATGTGGACCCGTGTGAGTTCAATCCACAAGAGGCGTAATAACAGCTATGGTTGCCGCTGGCACCCATGTCTCTGGTGGTCTCGTGGTGGTCCGTCAGTGATCGGAGGAGCGTTGAGAGTGCGCTGCAGGTTGAGCCCCACCAGGCTGAGTGAAAAGACAGAATGTCCCTGGCACGTGTCCAATAGTCATGTCTTGTCGAGCTTGACTGTAATCTTATATTGCACACATACACATGTTTACATAGTAAGAGTCTGCACTTGCTTTAAGGTATGCTCTGAATCATTCACACTCACACCCACACATGCAAACACTATTTTTATGACTCTTTAAATAGTTCAAGTATGGCACGCTTCACTCATTAGACACATACAAACTTGAGTAAAATTGCCAGCACAAACATAGATGACAGGAAGCAGTGTTCTTGGCCTACTTTTTCATATCCTCCCCCATGACTGGGATGGGATGCTGGTAGCAAACAGTGGCGCAGTTCATCTGCCTTGATAAAATAATAAGGAGATGCTATTTTTAGAGGTACAAATCGAGCAGCTTGACCTAAATGTGAAGGCATTCAGAAGACATACTGAAACATGAGGTGCCAACAAAAGAACTGCTGGAAAATTCGCTCTACAGAACGAGTGACTTAAGGTGCTGAAATTAAGCCAGTGGAAGCACATCTGAAAATAAAAGACGCCTAGAAAGGATCCAACGATTGTTATGGTGTAGATGGAAAATGTGTGTTTTTAATGGACCAAAATGTGCTGTGAGAACTTACAAAGATCTAATCAGGATTGAAACATGTTGGGAGCAAAAACCACAAACCCTTAAATTGTTGCTAAGACCACAAATGTATATGTCACAACCCAGTAAACAGTTGAATATAATGAGTTAAAGCTCAATAGCAAAGCATGGCAGCTCTGAGTGTTTACAGAAGAGGTAACACAAAATGAGCTTACAGTATATAGTCTGATCCCAATTAAAGCTGCACTGATTATTATTGAAAAATTAATCACCAGCTATTTTGATAGACTGGTGACCTGTCCAGGGTGTACCCCAGTGTTGCCCAGTGTCAGCTAGGATTGGCTCCAACGCCCCCAGAACCCCTAACGGGATAAGCGGTTGCAGGCAGATGGATGGATGCATTAATCAGTTTGGGTAATTTTTTTATATTTTCAGCTTCTTAAATGTGAACATTTTCGGTTTTCTTACTCCTCTACAACAGTAAACCGAATATATATATGTGTGTATATATATATATATATGCAATAGATTGTCAATGAATATAACTCTTGCATACTGCCCTACTCTTATAGTTTAAATGCTTGTTTGGGTTAAAATATGCTGAACTAATTCAACCAAAAATGTACATATCTCATATTTGTGCTGATCTGTAGTTAATTCTCATGTTTTCAAGCTAAATCCTTGATTAAACTTTAATAGCTCTGCCCACTCTTGGGGTGGAAGTATCTTGTTGAAGGTAATTTGTTACATGGTTGCCTGCTGCGTTTTCATTCAGAGAGATCTCTGCTGATGTCCCAGCAGTGCGCCCTTTCTGACTTCCTCTTTGGGCATCCTTGAGGCGTGAAATGGCCCCGCTGGGTCCCTGTAGAGCCCTGTGGGGCCACAATAGGCCCAAGACATCTGTGTGGTTTAACAGTAGCCCAGGCTTGAGTAGACCGGAACATGTCTATGGACCTCCCACTGGCCCACCCTTAAGCCCCATACAAAAGCCTGGTTGCCACTTCACAATAACGCATTCATGCACAAGTAGGGACACACTCGCACTCAAACACTGGCATGTAAGTATAGCAAATGTATTTCGTAAATCCACACAGCTTTTATTTATTGTACTGAAGTACGTTTAGGCAAAAGCGTATTTTATGACCTTCCTGTTTCGTCCAGCTGCAGTACAGTTTCGATAGTGATGTCTCAAACCACTTTGGTCCAGTTTCATCTGGTACAAGGCAGGTTTCTGTTTGCCTGCCCTTGTGTAGTCATATTGTGGTTTGAAACGGACCCACCTGTGCTTGCCATGCTGAATGGAGTAGCATAGATGGGGGTGTGGTAATGCAGATTTGGTGGGGCAGTGCAATTTTGGTGTTAATTTTGGCAATAAATTGTGGCTCCACTAAGACTTAGCATAAACACAGGCAGTCTGTGGCCATTTTTGGCTTCAGCTGGTGAAGGCACACACAGGCCTCAATACTGCAAAGGTACACAAAACCCCCTTAAGGAAAGTTGACTTTGACTTTATTTTTTACTTTCTTACAAATTACTCTTGTTTCTCATTTTGCTACAAATATCTGTCTAAATTTGAACCAGAGATAGGGCTGCACAATATTTAGGGTTTTTTTTAATTGTAATTTTTTTTTTTTGTACTCAGGGATTTTTTTTTTTATTTAGTTGAAAGAGTATCAGTAGAAAACTGCACTTTAAAATGTAGCTATCATGCTCTGTATTTATTGGTGCCTTTTGTGTTCAGTTCAATTTGATCACAAAAAGAAATTGAATTAAATTAATTAAAACATTTTTATATTCAACAATTTGTTATATTTTACCAGAATACTGAAAGCAGAAAAAGCAGAACTGAATAAATGCTAATATCTGTGTATCCATGGCAAGTAATATTGTTACTGTGACATTCAAGTAATCACATATTGCATATTCTCGTCATTGTGCAGCTCTAATCAGAGATGATTATGGCACGCATATACTGTAGACCACAGGGCCACTAGGAAGTCTGTACACACATTAAATACCTACGTTTTTCACCGATTCCTCGTTTATACAGTGAGCTTAATTTTGAATATAGTAGGGATGTTGGCTACTTGAGGCAGCATTAATACAATTAAAACCACTTAAACTTCCATCTCCAGAGCACTCCGGGTTAGATTTAATTATTACGCTGTGAATTTTAACCTGCTCTTGCAGTCTGAATGTAATCACTATCTAACTTACTTTGTCAGCAGCCTTTGAAATGACTAGCTAGGACTGTAAGCTCGGTGCATTCTGAGAGGGAAGGAAAACTTTCTAAGTGTAAGTGAGAAACTAAGCAGAAACAAACGTTGCTGACACTGAATTTCACAAACTAGCAAGGCTGGCAAACAATGCCTAATTGCACTTCAAAGTCTCCACCTCCCACACAACATTATCCGTTTCCTCTTAGGAGAAGCCAAGTGAACTTACAGCCCACTATAGAGCTGTCTGCAGGAACAGAAAGTGAACTATCTTCAAAGGGTATGAAAGGAACTGCATGAGGTTTGTACTTGGGCACAGCTTCACAAAAATATCGCCTAAAAGGTTTTTCTAACTATTAGGTGATGAAATTCTGGATAAATATGTGACTGTATCAACAGCTGGTATAAAGAGAAAATCCACTTATCATCTTAGGGGAAAACTGCAAATTCAGTAACTTAATACATGGGAATATTGATAAAATAATACAGAAATGCAGCAACTGTATCCATGTTCACACTCATTTGACATTCCTAAAACTTACCCAACGCAAAACAGCAAATCTGAGAAAAGCACCAATTCTTAAGCCACTGAACATTTCCTTATTGTCACTGAATGAGACAATAGAAACTAAATGATATACTGAATCTGCATTAAGCAAAAGCTTACACAACCTTACATAATATCTAGACATTTGCCAAGATGAAATTAACCAGCCTAATAGGCCTACTGCCTTCATTCACATGACTCTGGAAAATGGATTGATTGACAAATCTCTGGGAGTTATGCAATAGCATTTGCCGGTTGCATTATGATAGGCATAGCAAACTAGTCAGGCCTCTCAGGTAACCAGCCAAAAATGGAGGAAACAGAGTGCAGAAATAACCTTCACCTTGATGCAATCCATGATTACATCACACCGCAATCCTACGGAAGAGGTACTACATTATACATGACTCTTTCGTGTAAAGAAACATGACATTTAGAGAGGCCGTTACACAATATCCTGGACCCATAAAACCTTTTAGTGCATGGCCACATACGTAAGTGTCAGCTGGGAAAAAGAGACCATGTCAGCTTAAGTGACTTGGAAGAGAAAAATAATTCATGTGCTGAGCGGTGTTGACATAATTCATTGAGTCGGCTCAAAACCGCTCATTGGTCTTTTCCTACTCTGTTTATTATTGTTCACACCTCTGCTCTTCGTTTTATAACATGGAAATGAGTCATTGCCTGAATTGTTCCATTTACTTCAGGGTTTTGGGGTGATTGTTGTGAAACAGTCTAAATTATTTCATATTTTGTGACCTGCTTTATTGTATGATATATAGTTATAAGCTTACAATTGAATCTTGGTACAATCTTTGTAGTTCTAGATTACCGGTACCCTGATTGCCTGTAGGCCTACGACTACAATCAGCAGCTCAGCTCAGACGCCCTAATCTGAAATCTGTATGACTTGACGATGTGATTTGAGTCCTTAATGAATGGACTAAATATTCTGCAGGCAGGTATGATGACAGATTTGTTTGTTGCCCTCTTTCTGTCTTCTATCGACTGATTCCAGATGCCCTTTGACCTACCAAACCCCATTTTAAACAGCGCAGAAAGCATGCCACTCATTCCAGACTGTTCTATTCTTCTGAGTCATTGCTGAGTCAAAATGTCCATATTACACCCTACCTCCTCCAAATCAATAGGCCACTTTATTCATCTTTTTCAAAGTCACACACTTTACTGTTTGCAAAGAGACTTTTTCTATGTTAAACTGAAACTCTCAGAGCTATTAATCATGAACTGATGAATAAGCTGGAAGTCCACACTTGCGTGCGGCCTCTATGGTGCAGTATCTGTTACTGTCTTGTTGGAATTTCATACCTTTGGCCTAAAGGAAGGGGTCAGAAAAAGATGTCTGCTCAAAGTTTGGGCCCCTTAAATGTCTCAAGAGGATCTATGTTGATAAAGGGGGTTGATTCAAGGGGAATGCCGAGGACAATAGCCGGACAAAGCGGTGATCTTTTTGATGACGTCTCCAATAGACAGTGTGCACAAAGACTGTGAGTGACAGCTGGCTTTTCTCAGTGGATAAACTCAGCTTTTTTCCCCCTTCAGCTGTAAACATGCTTATATATGTGATGTGATCATAGGGATGACAAGGGTGGGAAACATCGACACAGCTATTGGGTTTCAGGATGCGTGATGCTGCACAGAGCTGACATGCAGTCCTTGAGACCATGCCCTGAGTGGTATTAGCTCATGCACGTACGTCATCAAGGATCACATACCGCAACAGTGTCATGTGTTATAGTAAATAAACATCAAATCCTGGTTGATTTTAGAAAGGCAGCTCAAGACAAGAGTCATATTTAATTGGTGTATTCTTGAATAGCATAAAATGTAGTTACACACATATACCGTAATATACTGTTTAAAATGTTATGTAGTCAGAAAGTTTCATTTGCAGTTAACATCATGTGGACACAAACACGCTGACTAAAAAAAACCTACAGCTCTCTTGGCTGGTACAGTACACTGTGTTCCTGCACTTCATGGCCAGGGACACACATGCAAGAACTGACACAGTCATAATGGTTTAGTAGTTATACGTGCATTTCCTGTTGAAGTCACGACTTTCTACCTACATCTTGAGGAAAGAGCAAATGAAAAGAAGAGGAATTAGTGACAGGAGAGCTGTAATTAGATCCTGTCATAATTCTTTGACCCACTTTTCAGCTCTTCCCTCTTTCATGTGGGACAGTGAGCTATGTGGCAACAGCCTGAAACATCCTGGTGGATATTTATCACCTGGTGCTCTGTACTTCAATAGAGAGGTTAGGCCACGGGGCGCTGACCTCTGGATTCAGTGGGAAAATTGTGCGACCTCCTTTCAGAAGAGGCCCACAAGCATCTGTACTGACTTGGAAAGTGCAGAGATTTCAGACATGATGCAGCTGAATGCCATGTCAATCGTGACCCTTAAAGATGATCACAGTGGCCTTAAAACCACTTAATAAACGCAGCCTGAACCTGCCATCTGCGGCCAGCATTCCTCCTTTTTCTTTGCTGCTGCTCTTATATGATAGAGGACTATCTGTATTATTTAAAAGCCAGCTTGTCAGGGAGTTGGAAGTCTATTCTAATGCACTCAGTCCTGCGTGTGTGCAGCAGCTCATCAGTTATACATGGGCAAAACCAAGATTTCAAGCAACTGTGGCAGAAGCAGGTATGAGGGAAAATGCCATCATTGCTATCTGAAAGTCCTACACGGAAAAATATATCCATGTACATGCACCAACACAAATAGACCTGCTGGCACACAAAGCACAAGAAAAAAAGTATGTAAACCTGACAATTATCATCAATTAACATCTGAGCTAGTCAGTGTCTGTTTCTCTGAGCTACAGCATCCCTGCACATCAAACAAATGCTGTCTATTGATCTGTTTGTCAGAAACGCTGTTCACTTTGCAGAAGCCTTGCAGCATCTTCTCTCTAACACAATGACAATGCAGTTTCCCTGTCCTGTTGTACAGTATATCTTGTTAAAGAATCCGAAACTGCAAATTTCAACTGTATGTTTTTGGAACAAATCATATGCATGTGCACACAATAACATACAAAACAGAAGCAAACAGATGTGTGCATGTGCTGTGCAAATATCTACATGCATACAGCTGCTGTGTCAGTCGTCACTCACCTAGTCGACTCTCTCGAGCGGGCTTGCTGAGCCTATCGAAGGCTTTGGAGGTGGAGGACCTGATGTGGTCACTGAACGACCTCTGCAGCAGCAGCAGCCTCATAGAACGAGACATGCCGTTTAGCATCCACCGAAATGTATCTACGTCAGACCTGGTCCCTACACCTGTCCCTGTTCCAAATCGGGTAGATTAATGAGCTTCTGTGCCTTGTCAGTCCCACCTGTTTCCAGTGCTCTTATTTTTGGATGATATCTATATTTAAGCATCCAATCATAATCTGACTTGTTTCTCCATCTAACTGGCTCTGTTCTATCCTCTGTACCAGTCTGGGTTCTGCCTCCTTCTCTTACTCACTCTGTTCTGTTCCAGTCGGGACTGTACACTCCCGTCTGCTGCAGTGAGCATCAGTGCGGTAACTGCTGGGACACATCCAGCCAGTGCTGCAATGCTCTCATATTCTATTCTGACTGTGTGTGTGTGCATATATATATATATATATATATATATGTGTGTGTGTGTGTATAAGTGTGAGTAAGTGCTTTCTGACACAAGCCTCAGTGCTCTCTGTGAATATCTGAGTGGTTTATAGTCACGACTAACATCTTCATCTCTCCCTCCCTGTCGTTTTTTTTTATCTCACATCTTTTTTATTCTCGCCTCTCTTCTCTGTCACCTCCCTCCTCTCATCCACTCTGTTTACACCTGCCCTACCCTGTCTAGACACAGGCAGCATCAATGCCAGTTATATAACCCATTGCCCGGGCAGCCTGCTTGTTATGAAGATCCACCTGTCCTTGTTCACAAGCAGCTATAGACATCACAGAACTGAAAGCAAAAGACAGGAAGTGAGATGATGAAGGGGTCCAGGATAATGTTTGAGCCATTCAGACAAAGCTGCAGGACAACTTAATGGTTCCCAGACATGGTGGATGGTGAGGGATTCCCCCAAAAGGACACTGAGATGTCAAGAGTGAACAAATGCCGGGGCTTAAAACTGTGCTCCTGCTGCTGCATCACATAAATCTCTCAGTTATTCCCCAAAGCCAATAATCACTTTCCTCAGCCATTCAGCCATGGGAACATGACTTCACTGTAAATACGTTATGGTAGGAATAAAGTATGCCGTGCACACATACAAACACACCTTACAAACACAAGTACGCGCCATTAGTTATTGAGGAATAAGAACGTACTGTAAACCTTATGTAACAAAACTTAAGCTGCTGAAATGGACAAAAACAACACAATGGAATCCACTACTTAGCCTGCTGCTGAGTTGATCGGATAATGCTGATTTAGCTTCTATTAGGCAAGCGCAATGCTCTGGGGACTGTGGAGAAGATTAGTCATTGGCTACTTAGCGGGTGAAAAACAGCAGCCTCAGTATGATGGGTTTTTTTACACTGTGCCGTTTTCGAAGATAAATCAATTTGCTCCACAAAACGTGAATACATCTTCCAATCAGGGATAAGGTTATTATAATTTCATTTCATCTTTTTCTTATAAATTTTGCAAAAGAATACATGGACCAATACAATATATTTTTGAAATATTCTACAATGTTAAAGCTGCACTAATACATTTTTTTTTTTTTTTTTTAGCATTTTTCAGCTTGGTTTTGGTTTTACAGCCTATAACTTTACTGTTTTGGTTGAGTCTCACTGCCATCATTAAAGGGCAGGTCCATTACTTTTTGATGCTGGGGTGGACCAGCAACTCCAGTGGATGCTTTTGTGAATGGGTCTGGTCTTTAAGACCACGATATAACGACTTCAAACCACCTGTCAGAAATGGCTGTCTGATATCAAGGTAAAGTGGTGAAAAATATTCTAAATATAGCCTATATGTAAATTGTTATTAATTTTTTTTAGGTGGCTAAAATATGTTTTTTATTGCTGCTCCCATCCACTGCCACTTCACCTCTCCATTAGACAGCCCATTCTGACAATAACTGATGCCGTCATATTGAAGTCTTCAAGACTAATTAAAGTTACAATGACTAATCAACTTAGTAAATTGACAGAAAAATAAACGTCATCTTTTTTGAGAATCAGTTAGTATTTTTTTCATGCAAAAATGGTAGAAAATGTTTTCAACCTTCTGTTTTTCTCTGTTTTTTTCTAACATATTAAACTGAATATCTTTGGGTTTTGGACTGACAAAACAAGACATTTAAAGACGTCACTCTGGACTTTGAGAAACTGTGATGGACATTTCTCACTAGTTTCTGACATTTTATAGACCAAACTATTGACTATCTAGAAAATCAATAATGAATATAATTGTTAGATGCAGCCCTACTTCAAATGAATGTTAATGTGGCTCTGTGTCCGCTGAATGAGTAAATAGACAGCTGTTTGCTAACATGTCAACTTTATATGGTGATATGTCAAGTTGTGTTTACAGCTTGTTCCGCTCCCCTTAAGTAGACAGAAAACAGTTTGTGCTTTATTAACTTTACTTAACTCAAACATACTGTATGTGTGAGTCTTTTAGCCCGATCATGCTCATACATGCGTGTATATGGTTACTCATTACCTGAGTGTATGAGTTCATATGTGCGTGTAGCTGTGAGTGGTCTGAGCTGTTCACATTGCCCTCTATTGCATTCCACACAAAGCTCACACTTGAGAAAGTCAGCCAATCTTGCTGATTGCTCCAGAGAGTGAAGGTAATGTACCCAGCATTGGTTTATTGCAGCCTGCTGATAGCATTGTGCTCATCGCAGCCAATTGACTTTATGGTCTCCTGAGGCTGAGACTGATAAGGCTTGAGATTCCCGCGTCTTTGCTTTTTCCACGACCATTTAGTCCCCGCTGCTGCAATTGTGGAATGGCCTCTTTAACAACATTGTAAATGGGGATTAGGATGGGATACGGAAAAACAAACATCCTGTGAAAGTATCACATCTTTAGTATCCTCCCTCGCACACCTGCTTGACTCGCATGACATCTGAATCACATTATGGTTTTCATGCATGAGAGTGCGCTTACTCCAAGACACTCAAATGCGAACCATCTGGGTCAGTATTTGTCTCAGAACAACATATCAGTGTACACTCTCTTTGTCTCTCTGGTATACCTGTGATAAGGGGGCAATCAACAGACTGTAACCTGGATATGAGGGAAAATGTCCTGAGGGGTGGAGGAGAGGGGGTGGAGAGGGAAAAACAATGGAGTTCTCATACCTCAGGAAGGAAAGTCTTGCCAAATGCCCCTTCTGTCAAACATGTGTGCAGCGTGCCAGGAGTGTGTGCCTACATCTAACTCCACAGAGCAGGGGCAGGAGAGGGTTACCTGCCAACACACTGGCCTAGAAATGAATACAGGGGAGGTGAAAAACGAGGGCAGGGGTGTTTCAGGGAGGACTTCAAACACTGTATATAAACAGTATGTGAGAGTCTATTATCAAAATGTCTGTGAAAAACAATGCACTATACTCTATTCTTTACAGCACGGCCAAAAATGTGCCGGTATGCTGAAGCATGTGTGCGTGGGCGTGCCCGAGTGTGACTGTAATTGTGTGCGAGTCCCTTTGATGTGACCATCTGCTCGAGGTCTTACACTGCTATCAAACATACACTCCCTCACCCTTAACGTCTGCCCTACTTTCCTACAACTCCATTCCGACTATTTGGCGCCTGGTGTGTGTGTGCCAGTTAGTTCACAAACTAAACATAATGCTTACAGTAAGATACACTATCACACAAACACCTTGAGATATCAAAACACACAATATCCCATATATACTTTATCCAAACAATCTGCATGTTTTAGATGATCCCTGACATCCAGACAAGGGGAATAAAGCAGCTAGGGAGTGACAGAGTATGCTTAGCCAGGACTGATTCATTAGCCTGGGGACAGTGTGGGCATCTCACACCATCAACGCTGGGAGATTTACAACCCCCTGGTTAAGGATGAAAGTGCTTACTGGGTCATTTCAGACGAAGCGTGGGCTCAGATCAGTAATAAACTCATGCAGTTAAAATGATAATCATGAGAGTAAGGAGGGAGCTGTGCAGAAAAACACACCTTGTTTGCTTAGTTAGCTCCTGACACTTTCTTCCCTCTCTTCTTACAGCAAAATAATACTGATGAGAAAACCTCTATGTATTTGTATATAGTATGTACAGGCCACATTCATATTTTTCAGGATTTACGTCCTCTATCAACATACAGTGCTACTGCAGGAAATAGTGTGTCCGAGGCATAAAATAAAGGTGAAGGTCTGGATGGTGGATGAGCATGTAGCCCATAACAGACCTGCAAGTAAAGTTTACCCTTTTTTGCAACCATGACAACATTTTTTTCCTAACCATAACCATATTGTAGTTAGTTGCCATGCACAGCTATTGTAGAAAAAGTTCATTTTTAAAATGTTAGTAATAAGTAAAAAATTTCTATCCGGCGATAAAGTTGAAGCACTCAGTGAGCACTTAGAAAAATAGCAAAAATGATGGGTTGTTGTTGATAAGTAATATATTTACAAGAATAAATCATAAAATGACTATGATATGTTATCAGAGATTAAGAAAATATGCTAAATGGAAGCACTGGCTTCTCCAAAAACAACGCTATTACGTCTGTTTTTGTTTTGGCCTGTGTGATCCCATCCACTGCCCGTATGAAACAAATTTGCACACAAACACAGCCGTCTGCAGTGATGGAAGCAAGCTAACAACCTGGATCAACAGAGATAACTAAACATTCAATTCTACCCAACCTGAAAAGCATCACCACATTTCTTTGTGGTCCGTGTGCAGCTGGGTTATCAAGGCAGTGTGTATTTGAGACACGCAGCCGGTGAAGTGACTCCGACTACTGCTGAGAGCCTGAGGCTAACGCAGTTGTGTCTAGAAGGTAACCATCAAATTGCTAAAACATGCGCTAACTGCTATCAGTCACACCGGAGGAGCAGATGGGCCACGGCGCCAATGTTTTGAATTTGGACTCCTGTTACCCATTTTAAACGTTAGCTATCTGTACTACATATTACTCCTTTAATTCCCACCAAATTTACATGAAATGTACATTATATTCCGCTGAAAAAGAAACAGACACAACACACACACTAAAATCATATCTTCATATCTTAACTCAATTCATATCTTAAATAAAACTGAATTCCTACTCTATATATAACTGTCTAACTTACATACTGCTGCCATATAATACCTAGTTTCTCACCATATGTGCAGGTACTCATTGACCTCTATATTGACGAGGAGAAGCATTATGGCCTATTTTTCTATAAAAGGTAATACATGATTTTCATGCACAGCAGGTGATGAAACACATACCAGTCTGCTGAAAAATAAAGATAAAAATGACACAAGCTTCTTTCTTTGGTATAGGAGAGACTTTTGTTGTTGTTACTGGGAATTCAGCACGCAGACTTCCTGTTGTAAATTCCCCTTCATGCAGTGGTTTCCTGTTCGGAGCACCATAGCTGGGGAGATGGAGGCTCCTGAGCTTTGACTCAAGTAAAGGTGATACAATGGAGATGATAAATAAGTTTTCTTTTTTCTAAATTACACTTACACTATTTAACCTCCTGAGACCCATAAGAAAATGGTTTTAATTTATTTTATATTTTCTTTTAGATAATTTAATTGGGATGTAAGAAACATATCATAAAGTACTGTTTATTTTTTACAACGTTATTTTCCACAGTGTCCCTTGAAGTGGACATTGGGTCACTTATTTCCCTAAAAAAAAAAAAAAAGCACAATACAAGGCACACTTTGGTAATGACAACATAACAATTAAAATGATTTCTCATTTGATGAATATTGGAATCACATTTTATTTAACCTGCTCTATTGTCTGGCTTTCTTCCTCCTCATCTCCTCACAGCTCAAAGTCTGACTCTCCCTCAGTGATTAAAAATCTTTTCTGGCTGTGGAGATGGTTGAAAATGAGTAGAGGCAAGTCCCACTGTCCCCGGCAAAGGACGCAAATGAATTGCCAAGTGTTAGGAGGTTAAGATTTTCAAGATATGTCAACATGAAGTCTGAATAAACAGAAACCCAAGGTGAAAGAATATGTAAAACATCCAATTTTTTAAATTCCAAAATATCAGACATCAAGCATAAACAAGTCCCGATTTGCTTCCAAGGGGAACAGTTGAGATAACACCTATAAATATATTCACAGCTGAGCTGGAAGTGTGAAATCTAACTGGAATGCACTACAACATGTTACAGTACAGTACTAGTCTCCACACAGGAAGAGAGTGTGTCAAATGGGAGGGGAGAGGAGGGGTTGTTTGGGGGAGGTGGGGGAGGTGTTGAGGCTGGCGTAGACTGAAGGGGGAGGCCAGGAATGTGACCTTGCACAAGCACAGCAACTGCTGAACTGTGTATGGAGGGGTGGCAAAAAAAAAAGTGGTATAAGGAAGACTCAATCAAAGAGCAGGAGCAAGTACCAGAAAACAAACATCACTCAT
Organism: Pterois miles; assembly: GCA_947000775.1. Classification (NCBI taxonomy): domain Eukaryota; kingdom Metazoa; phylum Chordata; class Actinopteri; order Perciformes; family Scorpaenidae; genus Pterois; species Pterois miles. Next base: position 3,913,684 of record CAMQGK010000224.1, on the reverse strand, counting down.
GAGCTATTATTGACTTGGCTCCAGGCTAACAGAGCTTCATTTCTGTCAAAGCACCGTCTCAGATGAGAGCCTCAAAAGGCTCGTTGCTGCAGGGTATAGACCAAGGGGTCACAAATGAGGAGAGCAAGTCATTCAGTATGAAATTGATTTCACTGTGACATTCTCTGAATTAAGTGGGAATTGGTGTGGACAATCATGCTCATTTCGAGGGCTGTTAGATCCCAAAAGTTCAATCACAAGATCTGTGGATGACCAGGCATTCTCAGACACCATCTGTGCCGAAAGGACTTTGCTGGTTGTTGACCCTGGTAACAAAGGCAGCCAGATATCGCAGATATTCCTCACAACACAATCACATCTCTGTATCAGTTTTATTGAATTAGTATTTTCAGAAATAGTCTTCTTCTTTTTTTAATAGAGTTACAGTGGATGAGAAGATCATCACTCTCATGTCTGTAAACTAATATGAGGCTACCAGCAAATGATTATCTTAGCTTATGCTGAGCCTACACTACATGAAAATCAAGCCAATTTTAGGCCTGATTCCCCTTCCTGATAATGGTCAGCAAAACCCTGATTTTTCTTGATGGTTCCAAAGATTATCTTTCCAGATATACTTGTGGTGTGAGATATATTAAGAGTGTTTTTTACATCCCTCTATCGGCTCTGAAGTCCATCCTAGCCGCACAGATTTCAAATCTCAAACATTAAATGTTCAATATTTACAAAAGGATACCCATTGACGCAGTCATGTGGGAAAGAACGATAGCCAATTGAGAACCAAGCAGACTGAAGCAGGAAGGACAACAATGTAAACGTGAAGCATAAAGTAGTAAGATGGACCTCAGAAATGACGGACCAACTTCTTGATTTATGGCAAGTGTTAATTTTACGCCTCTCCATGACGTCTTCCAAAAGTTTTTTTTCCTATCATTTTCAGTACGAAGTAGCATAAAAACTAATTTTGCTAATTCTTGTCCGCCACGTTTGTTTACACTAAAGTCACGTTTGATCGTGAAAGATTTTGCGAGATTTCCATTTTTTAGAGTCGTGGCTCTTGTTCATGAACGGAATCTGTTAGTGTGTAATGTGCTGTTTTGGCCAAATTGTTGCTGTCCACATACTATAGGAACAAATCTGTTAAATTTATCATAACATGTCGATAAGTGTGCGGTCTCTCACATTTTAACCATCTGTTATGTTGTGAAAAATCTTTTAGTGTGGGCCAGCCTTAAGCATAGAGACAGGAAGCAAGGGGAAACAGCTAGTCTGGCTAGCATCAGAACTTGTGGGTCTTTTTTTTTACACTTCTGTTTGTGTACAGATTAAATAAAAAAGATGTGTTAATTAGTTAAATTTAGTGGTGCTGGTAGGCATTTCTTCTTTGCTTTGGATAACTGTTTACCCCTGTTTCCAATCTTTATGCTACACTAAGCTCATCATCTGTTGGCTCTACCTTCATATTTAGTGCTATTCAACTCCTCATCTACAGTAAATTTTAACAAGAAAACAAATATGCCTAGTTCCCAAAATGATGAGTTTAAAAGAGAAGCCACTTCAAGATTGGTGTTGCTTAAATGTTTTTTTTAAAGGTGTAATGGTCAAGCTGGTGCACCAATAGAGGGGACTTTACAAAGTGTGTAATAATATGATGATCAACACTGGGATCTCCAGAGGTCAACACTCAGGCCAGGTGTCATTTTGTGTATTGAAAACATGACTGCATTTACAATCAGCTTTAAATACCAGTAATGAATTTGTCACTGGACTTCCAAGAAGGGAAGGATGGTGACTAGAAGGGAAATGAGAAGAAAACCAAAGGGGAGCCAGACAGACAGAAATGATGAGACGAGTTATTCACAGGAACACCAACTCCCTAGTGGCAGAGGGCTCCTCCCCTACAGGACTCCACTGAGGGTGCTAAACCGCTTCCTCTTTCCTCAGTTTTCCTTTCCTCCACCTACAACCAAGGAAAATACTGCAGACTATGAGGCTATGAGTCCAAGTAAAAGGTCAGGCTTTAACTCTGCTGCTGGTTGGAAGCCCATCATTGTGTTCTGTTTATATATTCCCACTGGTTTATATTTAGATCAGGATGGCGAGGCCTGGTGCCTCTAACCTCAGAGAACCAGAGAGAGACCTGGTATACATTCAGTTCTTCACATTCATCTGCTGAATACACAAGTTGAAAAGTTCATGTGTTGATGTTAAACGCTTCCTGTAGCTTGTGTAAACGCAGTATCACGTGCAGCTGAGATCAGTTCCAAGCCTCTGAACACCCACTCAGGTGTTTTCAGTTATTCTGGCTGCTGCTCAGGTTGAAGGTGGTCGAAGCTTTGATGGCAATTTATGAGGTCACAAATCTTCATCTACCAATGAGAATGATAAAGGTGTAATTTGTCCTGCCCAAACAGGTGAATCAAAGCAAATAGGAGACTCAGGAAGATGTCAGTCAAATGCAGTCTATACATGGCCACACAGATTTAAGTGGAAAACACTCGTGTTCAGAGCACAGGCACAGTTTGTGTTGGTTCAGGGGTTCACTGAATATTTTTTACTAACTTAACTAATAATTTGTTATAATGATGAATAATATCAACCTTGATGTGTCTTCTTGACAGAATAGGAAACCGGATAAGAAGATAGATTTGTTGTCTTTTTATCTACTTATAGCCCAATAACATTGGACGCTCTTAAATATGCACTTTCTGTTATGCCATATAAGCAAACCACATACCTATCAGCTGTGTGGTCAGATCAGACTAGAGACATAACCACTTAAAAGATAAGTGAGTAGTACATCCTCTCTTCTGACGTTTCTGAAAACAAGTTTTATATTGCGATATTTACCGTATCATTATAGTAACATCCCAGCTCTAAAAGATACGTTGAAAAAATGCAGTAAGTGATATGATGATCACATGTTTGAAAATAGAGGTGATCAATGTGCAGGCAGCATGAAATAGATTTCTTTTGGACTTTCTTTACATTCAGTTAAGTGGCTCTTCAGTTGGATTTCGATATCACAACAAACACATTCATATCTCTCATCACATCACATGAAGCATCTCCTAGACCATGCCCAACCGATGATAAGGACCCTCATGCATCAAGTTTGCATGACGATCCCAATCATATCCAGATGGCACGAGTTATGTCATTGCCATTCCAGTGCAGTAACATCCTGCAGGCCCTGTGGAGCTCAGACTTAGCCTATGTAGCGTCACAGGAGCCCCGTAAAGGACAACATCTAAACAACAGGTTGTCAGTTGTAACTGCATGAAAGCCGTGACACTGACCGCTCACTGAGGTACAGCCAGCGCCGCAGGGAGGTCATCAACTGGGCCATTACAGAGCACGGGCGGTGGAAACTTCTTGTAGACCACTGGTGTGCTGCTGTTGCCACAGTGATAGTAAAATTAACCATGAATGGGCTGTCTTTCATGGCAGTGCAGCGTGAGCCTTTAGGGCATAGTGTGTGATGTAACACTGTCACAAATGTGTCATTCCCAGGGGCTGAAATGGTGGAGATACAGAAAGGGGCTTTGAAGTGTCACAATGAACACTGGGCTTTGTGCTCCATGAAGCCCCCCAAAAACTCCACCAAATCCTAATTGTACCCCCCACCCCCCTCCAGGGCTCTGGGTTCCATCACACAGACCCAGAGATGGAGGTTACATAACTTGCTTACAGGAAGTCATACTGACTTAAATGAAGAAAGATGACCAAGAACGTTTGAACGCTTTGAAGTTGGCACTGTGCAAGCTTTAGCCTCCTTGTAGCGTGGGCCTTTTGTGAAAAGGTAGCACTCACATATGCGCGCACACACACACACACAATATGCACGCAAGACCAAACAAATTGACAGCTTCTGCACATTTCCCATGAAAGGTTTTCAGCAAAGCGGCGGTAATTAGAGTGAGAGACAGAGCGAGAGTGAGCGAGGACTCCCAGCAGGCTTTGAGACAGCGAGGGGGGGGTATGAAAGCTTCATCCCCACGTCGAACCACCTCTCTGGTATTGTTTACCAGAGGACTGACGACACAGGGGGGTGTTTAATGAACACTGCTCCCCTGCCAGCTGTCTGAGAGCAGGTCTGTCCATCCATATTTTCCTGATGACCCTGCGCATTACCGGCAGACTGCTGACAGAGAGGTCGGAGCCAGAATGGAGGAGGCCAGTCACTACACGTTGAGCTTGTTCTTAAGATTGATTTGTAATAAAGTGTGCAAAGGGGATGACGGCAAGCATTGTAAAGAGATGACATAGCATGATACAGTGACGGCTATTCATCAGGAGGAAGTCAGTTGAGGACTGATTATTATAGGCCAATAAATATTCCACAAGTCCAGTCACAAAAAAACATGTGTGGGTGGGTGTGCATTATAAATGCACATATTTAGCTGTTTATTTTTAGTTGCTTTCTTTACTGGAATATCTGAATATTTGATCACTGAAGGCAGGTAGGAAAGAAAACAGGTCAAAAGTTTTGGGCATCACACACGACATCCAGTCTGGCTCTTATCTTGGAGAGGCGACTGGCTTGATGGTTTTGTAGATGAGTCTAGGATCTTATCTACACTCACATCCAGTGTCTCATAGAACCAGAGCCCGTCCTCCATTCAACCCCTCCCTCCTGCCTCTCTCGCCCCGCGTCGTGAACACCGGACAAGGTCATCAATCACAAATTGTACCGCAGAATCTCTTCACATGACACCAGACTCAGACCCAGACCAGATCAGTTGCACAACACTTTTTCCAAACACATGACAAAAAAGTGAAAAATAAATCTGAGGAGATGCAGCCTATTACAAAATCAGAATAAAAATAATTGAGGACTCACCAGCTTTTTCTGTGTCAGGAATGGTCGCGGTGCTCTGGGAAAGAGAGTAGAAAAAGAGATTAAAGATGCATCACTATTCAGATTCAAAGTAAAACTGATCCTCTATAAATACTTAAATACATATTTAACAACATGTTGTCATGAATGGAAATGAAAGGAAATGAAGAAATTATTGATAGAAAAACAAATAATAGTATTTATTCAGTGTTTTGATGTTAACCATTATCTCTTTGCATGTTCCTCCCAATCAATGGAAACCTTCTGATCTATGAGCACCAGAAAGAACAAAGCAGGGGCTTATCTGTGTGTGTTTTGTAGTGTAATCGTGTCCAGTTCAGTCGGCCCGTGAGTGGGACTACATTAATAATACAATAATGTTTGCGGCCAGCTGACAGTTTATAGCTATGCATGCCAAAAAGAAAAGCCCACATTTCTGGTTGGAAGGAGAAACACACCCACTTTTAAACATTAAGCAAGACTTGGATATCAACAGGTTTTTGAATAAGTGAAAATATCACACCGACCTTTTAAAGCAGGTGGTTGAGGAAATGAAAGAGGGAGGTTGTGTTCACACAGTCAAGCAAATCCGCCACCAATTACATTAATCAGAATATACACGGCTGTCCTTCAAAGAATATTGTTTTAAATCAAAGGGAGTGTGCAACAACAGTAATTTGTTGGTACACACACCAATAAGACAAATACAAATTGGCCATTACACAGACACATCAAGACCATGTTTTCAGAAACTCTGTATGCATAGCTTTCTGATGTGCATACGTCGTAATAAATGGTCGCAGCAGATAACAAATCCGCCAGAGACTTCTGAACACACAGAACATCATTAAAAGTCAGAGCACACAGCGTACTCTCCTCTGACTCAATGCTGATCCAACCCTGATGTAGGTAGTCTGGAGAGACATTACTGATAAAAACACATTTTGTAGCTGTGGTAGATTCTCATCCTTCCTTCCTCCTTCACCTTATCTTTCCTTCTTTGGATTGGTTGTGGGTTTCAAAAAAAATTGCTGATTCAAAAGAGGGTTTTTGGTAAAAACAGTATAATTTCGTTGGCAAAGTGTGTGTGTGTGTGTGTGTGTATGTGTGTGTGTGTGGAGGGCAGCAGTTGGTTGGAATGCAGAGGTCTTTCTTGCCTTCTGACTTTTGACCTCAGGTTCCTTGGCTGACCTCCACACCCTGACCCTGTTTTAATCCACACTCCCCTGGAACAGATCAGACAGGACCAGGAGGACAAGGTACGTTCTCAGTATAATGTACTGACATTTCCTTAGGTGTGCAGAAAGAACATGTAAATATCTACTTTTCCTTCTGATATATTCAGATAAACTGTTCATTTTTTGTTTTGTTTTTTTGCCCTCAGGCCTCATTAAAGTGATTTAGCTGTGTCCTGCTGTGACTGCTTTAAAGCCTGTTTTCCCTTTGGAACAGCTAAAGCCACACTGATAATTGTCTTAAAGGAAGAGTTTGACATTTTGGGAAATATGCCAAAGATAACCTCCGTCCAAAGGTAACAAAATATGCCTTCCAACAACTCCAACGCTCACAAATTAACAGGTTATATCTTATTTCTTTGGGATATGTGCTAGACTATTTTTTGGCTGGGAGAAGTAACTTCCTGGAGTCTCCTCTAGTTGCCTGGCAACCTCAGAGTGATGATAAGACTCGGGATGTTACCGCTCCCAACAAAGAAATAGTCCGGCAGCTAGGATCGGCTTCACCGATCTTTCTACGAGCTCAAGGTGTGCTTATGTCTCTGTTATTTATCATTATGATTAATATTATTTTATAAAAGTTACACTAAGTCTATTCTACACAATCTTTATTTTCCTAAATTAGTCCATGGTGACTACACACTAAATTTTATAAATCTGATTAATGTGATTCACTTTCTGTGGGTGATAAACAGATTCACATTTAAGCCAAGAGCTTTAGTTTCATTTAGGGATGGGTCATGAGTTTCACTTATTCAAATAGTCATTAAATGATAAAAAAAAAAGAAAAAAAAATACGAGGGTATGCTTGTTCCTAGTGATTACTTAACAGTATTTTTGCTTGGAATGCATATCCCTAGTTTCATTATTAATCATTCAGACTTTAACACAATCAGACGAAGATTTCTAATACAAGAAAGAAACTGAATGAATCAATAAAAAGCAAAAATGTGACTACGGGCCCTTCACCTCTCAAATATCAAGGGAGCTCTTATATTTTACAGCGAACCTCAACAGGCGAGACTCTGTCTGGTGAGAGTGAATACAATGGCTGCTCTCATATACCAGTTTGTTTTTGCTAACGTGTTGGCTGATTAACGCTGGATAAAGTGTTGTCTTGGTCCCAATCTGTCTCACTCAGATGCTTTACAAGCTGGGGGGTGAGCCATCTGCACATACAAACTTGATCTGAAATCCAAATCTAAAAGTCCATCTCTAGTGGTATGTCTGTGTTTTTCCATATACTGTAAGTGGAGATGCACCACTGCTGATATCAGATAACAGGCCAATACTGACTCAAATAGCTGGATCAGGTATCCTGACAATGGGGCTGATCTATTCAATTCAATTCTATGTTAATATGCTATATACACAATATACTGAAATTTTGATTCCAGTTTAAGTTTTGAGGTTTAAGTTTTTTTTATTGTAATTCCCTGTTAATTTTGAACATTTTTTTACCAAGCTGCTGGTATATGATGTATTATTCTAATAAGATATATATATATATATATATATATATATATATATATATATATATATATATATATATATATATATATATATATATATATATATATATATATATATATATATATATATACATATATATATTTATATATTTATATATACGTATATATATACATATATATACACATATATATGTATATATATATATATATATATACATATATACACATATATGTGTATACATATATACATATATATATATATATATATATAGATAGATAGATATATACGTATATATATAAATATATACGTATATATATACACATATATATATATATAGGTTACATTTTGTTTTACAAAGTAGTAGGAAAGTAAGCCTGATGATGTTGCCTTGTGTATTTGTGCATAATGTGTGGTCAAAAACACACTTCATGGGTCACACTTCAGACACAAAGTGGATAAAGTTCCTCCTGTAGACAAACAGCTTAACAATTTATCGCTGATTAATGACCTAAAAAGACACAGCCAAAGACTCCCACTCACTCCTCCGTCACTAAATCACCAGCACAAACAGAACAACAACAGTGAGGTGAAATCAGAGATAGATTTATATTCGGTGCTGTTTCAGCTGTTGGACTCAAGTAATATTAGCTCTCCGTTTACAGCCACAACCTTGTCCTCACTGCATTCTCTTGTGTGCAAAACACTGTAGATAGAGTGGGATTCGGTCAAGGCAACTCTAACAACCGGTTTTGTTTTTGCCTATTTATCAACGGCATATAAACCGTCTCAGCTGCCCAACAGGTTAGATACTTTCTCCACTTTCTTTTCTTTTGTCATTATTTTGTATTTTTCTTATAGTTAACAAATCATATGAAAAGGCCAAAACCAACAATGAATTGATCCTACTAACAAGTACTGCGAGGCCAAAGCCTGATAAAGTTTATTTATGTGTCACAGTCCTAACCAAAATCTATCTAAAAAAGCATCCGAGTCACACTGTTGCACCTGATGTCATTTACTGTATAGTATACAGTATTTGAGTCACTCCCACACGCTGCTGGAAATATTGCACAGCTGTAAATAGTCCCACCGAAATGCCCTATTTACTCCCATTTGAGCCACATTTGCTAAAAACAACAGTACCCAGCTGTTTTAGGAAATTATTTAGCCTTTTGTAAAAGGAAAACATTTTTGAGCCATTTTTAGATTTAAAAGATTTACAATTTAAGTAGGAATGAACAGCCTTTGGGCTGAGTTGGGGCAGGGATGGGAAGTTGGAGAGTATTACAACAGATGTTGGGTTAAAACTTTTTTTAGGATTTGTTGACAGTAAAAAATAGAGAACAGCACCAGACTTTAATTCTGCTGTGATGTATTGAAATATATCAGCAGAGAGAATGTTACCTTTACACACTGCATCAGTTAATATGTTGATTTATGCTAAAGGTTTATCACCTTATATTGTGACACAGTGGTGTTGGAAAAAAAAAAAAAAAAACAATCAATGAATCAAACGTTTCAGCCACAACTCACAAAGAATGGCCTTGAATAATTGAATCAATATGGGAGGTCTGTGTAGCTTCTCTGCTTAGCACTAACAAGACATTTCAGTTCACCAGTGTGCGCCCTTCCTATTGTGTAAACACCACACCACGGGTCCCTGTCAATGACCCATGAAGTCACTTGCACACAGTGTAAATCTCACCTTCACACAATGCTGTGTTTTCCCTCATAATAGCAATTACAGTTGAATAAATGTGAGTGAGAGACCACAGAGCCTAACAAGAATGTGAATTAATGGGTACCAGCATGTACCAGTGTTTTCACAGCACCACGGTCGCATATTTTCCCGATGTTTGCCTGCGTTTCCCCTGGCGTGCCACGGTGCAGGTTGTCCCAGTGTGGGGTTGTCCAGGCCGTGTCAGGTGTCCACTGGGGAGCTGTAGGCTGTAAGCGTCAGCTGCCTCATTTACTGCCACTAATTTACTGGAAGTGAGTTGTGTGGGGGGCACAGGGGGGGTATGGTATGTGTTTGCTTTACGCATGTCTCTGTGTGTGTGCACTGCATAATTAACCACAGTTGGGTCATTATTGTCATTACTGTAGCAGGAAGCTTAGGAAACCTTTTGGGATTTTAGATCTAGAATTTAAAATAATGTTCTGAGGGTTTGAACTAAGTTTGACGGCACAACAGTTTGTTGTGACTCATTCACTGGTGGAGGAGTTTTAAATCAGGAAGTATTTGTTCAAAGAATAAATAAAGAAGAGTACAAAGCTGACCAAATATTTGGTGTCTGCTTTGGTACTTTGGGAGTAGACAAATTTTGACACTCACTAGCGATGGGAACTGAGACTTGGTTCCCGTTGACAACTACTTCCTATTGTCCGATTCCTAGGAATCACATGCCTCCATGAGTATCGATTCCTGTTATTGATGCTTTCCGGCAGTTGTGCATGCACAGTAATGCCATATGCACAGAAAAATATGCTCAAAAGCATGGCACTAATATACCTATATATTATATATATATTTTTTGCCCCTGATAGTGCTACACTGTGAACAACAAATCCTTGTTGAAACCAGCAGGACAGCTAGTTAACATTAGCTGTTAGCATCCAGTAGCTAAATAATGGAGCTACTAATGTTAATAGAGATTGCATTGAATTACATTATGATGCCTTGATATTAGTAGTATTGAGTACTGGACAGAGGTAAGTTAAAATATTATCATCATTGTCACAATGTGTTCAATGTGTGAAATTTAGCTTTTGGCAAGACACTTGAATGAATACAGTTGTTTGAAGGAGATGTTTTCAGAGCAAGTAATAGAGAGTAAATTATGACCTGTTTAACTTCCTATCACTGGCTCCAAGCTCTAAGTAGCTTGTAATAGCCTGCATAGTTAAAAATACTAATACCAAGAACTACTATAGATGACAATAACAAAATAAAAGAATAACATTTTGAATTTTGGATGGTTTACACTGACTTTGGGAAGGCTGGATTTAAACTGGGAAATGGTGAATGGTGAATGGTGAATGGGACCCTTTCCTGTCGTCACACTTTCCACCCAACACTTTATCAGGAGTCGATAAGGGAATCAATTAAGAATCAGACTGATATAGGAAGTGATAATGGAATCAGTATCAATAACATCTTATCAATTCCCATCCCAACTACTTTTGCTACAGACACATTTCGGTTTGTACCAAACAAAAAGCGGCAAGGTTCAATACACAACCCTGCCCTAGTGATACATTTTGTTTTTCAGTAATGGAGCCTGAACTGTGTACAGCTGTCTGCACAGGCATTTCTGTGTGAGCGAGACAGTCGGAGATGTTAAGCAAAACCATTGGCATGTGGCTCTTGCACAACAAATCCGAACAGTCCACCATGCCTCTCAACCCACCGCCACCTTCTTATCCCCAGCCCCCGTCCCGCACTGCAGCTGCACTGTGTGTGTGTGTGTGTGTGTGTAAGTGTGTATGTGTGTGTGTGTGACCACCCATGGTCTGTGCTGGCCAAGGATTAGGGGGCTCAGGCTAACCCAAACCTTTTTCTCCACCACTTAACGCAAATGGCTAAATTGGTGCAGATGGCTTATGGTCAGGTAAGCTGGCGGCTCCGGCACTGGATGTATAAGGTAACTGTGTGTGATAGATGGTAGAGAGACAGTGTGTGTGTGTGTGTGTGTGTGTGTGTGTGTGTGTGTGTGTGTGTGCAGACTCCTGTCCAGGGCCTTTGGAGATGTTATCTGGAGCTCATTTCTGTTATTTGACTGACATGAATGTGCTCTTTCTGCCCTGCACTTATAAAAGAATTTATTCTCCATGCTCTGGCGACCCCTGAGTGCACGTGTGCAGGGAAACGTGGGAAACAATTTCATTTTAGCCTTCTCCTTGAGGAAAAGACCCCCCCCCCCAAAAAAAAAAAAAAATCCTCATACTTTCTCCCCCCGCATTCCCTTTCCACATTTTAATAGTTTCCATATGTCACACTTGAAGTGTGTCAACAGGAAGTGATGCGATGACTTGGCGTAATGACGCGTTGGAACATTTCCCGCAGAAGACGTATATTAGCATCCAGATGTTGGATTTAACTGCTGTTTCAAAAGAAAACAACTCCTGATGAAATTTGAAAATGTCCCAGTAACGTGTGCTGACATTTTGTATGACGCTAAAAGCCCAGGTGAAATATGGGAGCACTTTCAGTCTTTAGTTGTTAGGAGGTTAATGATTTTACCATACACACACTGCATTCAAACACACACACATACACACAGTCAGACCGCCAGCTGAGGCCTCGTTCTCTCGCTCAACCTTGAGTCGTGAGATAACTTCTGTGTGGGGTGACGCTGGCTGAAAGAGAGTGAGAAAAGTGGATATACGCACACACATACACACATAGAGATGGACACATACACAGGTTTGTCTTTGTTTACAAGAGTAAGTCAAAGCAACAGGCTTCTGGTTTCAGGCGGTGTCTGGTGGGATTTAGTGCTGGGCCCCTGGAGCATAAACTGTAAACTGTTGACTGGCTCTTGGAATCCATCACCGGATGAGAGAACAACACTTAACTTGTCTGACTCTTCCTCTTCCTAGGTCCTTCGTACAGGTAGCCCACCCTGCTACTTTGTGCATAAATGGAAACTGAAACATCAGGTGTAACTTCAATAAACATGAGCTGTATCTGTGTGTGTACATGGGGACAATAAATCATTTTTTATCAAAAAAGTCCAAAATGAGCTTCTATGGCTCTAACTATACATCTAATGCAGTTTCTGTGTTTCAGTTTTTGTGTTTCTATTTATGAATCATGCATTAAAATGCTTCACCTGTAATAAATAATACAAAAGACCCTTAATGATTCCATTAGAAAAAAATATTCAAGTTTAAAATAATATCCCTCTATATCTGGTAGGTCAATATAGTACAGAATAAGGATGAACTACTAACATTGACATTGTAATGTTCACAGCTGCAACAGATGCAATATAATATACTATAGACTATGGTATGCTATATAAACAGTTTAGCTGCTTGATGAAAAATAAGCATATTTCCCAAGGTTGGAAATTAGCACCAGCCAAATCCTGGTAAAATATGCAAATAGCTGCAAGGTTTGCTTCCCTCACCACCCAGAAAAACAATGGTAATCTACTGAGTGGCTGGTAAGTTTTGGAGATCTACCAGCCACAGTTCTAGGTGCGCGAGAAAATTAATTTCTGACCCAGATTTACCGATTTACCTGTTTTATGATCTTAGAGACAACAGAAACAACATCATTTACCCTGATTTGATTGCATTTTGGTTGCCTGTTTCATCTGCACCGTGAGTGACCAATCAAAATAAGACCCCCTTTACACCTGGCATTAAAATGCATATCATATCCAGATCTAGATATTATTTCACCTGATTACATTTACACCTGGTATTAATGTGTCTCCAGCGTCCACATTGAGATCCCAGATCTCTGATTACTACCAAAGCTCTGGAGCTCCAAAAAAACGGCACTCAGGACAGTCCTAGCTAGACGTACCTCCACCAACGTAGTTGTTATGTGTGGATCGAAAACACAATTGCATATATACTTGCGTCCCCGACCACCTCCAGAGGTGGTTTGGTCAATCGGATCACAATACATCCTCAGTGAGTTTTGGGTACATTTATACCAGTACTTTCATGTGGTGAAGTACTATCTGATCGCAATCCAATCACCCAAAAGGCATTTTAATTTAAGGTGCAGCAGACTGTGGTGTGAGAGTTAGAGTGACCCCACTTAGCAAATGCCAATAAAATGTGGATTTTTTAAATCTAATTTTAAAATGAGTGAGAAACAACTAGTCAAAAGGAAGAACTGGCATTGAAAAAAAAAGTTATTTAAGTTATTTAAAATGTCTATTCAAGATAGATTCTTAAAGAGCAAACAGGACATCTACTTATTTTTATATAAATTTATATATATATTTATTTATATATTAATACATACATTTTCACAAGTGAAGTCTGAAGACTTCACTCTTTTCTTTTCATACTTCCTTTTATAACAAGTAGCTCCAAAGGTAGTTTTTAAAATGTGGGCTAAAAGGTTTGGAAATGGATGACATTTATTCCCGTTATTCTCCTCCCGTCTTACTACACTGATTAAGAGACAAAATGTGTCACCTGTTCCCGCTCACCAAGTTGAATTTGTGGCTTAAGGAGTTAATGGGGATAAGTCTTATGATCCCAACTGCACCAACAATGCTAGCCTGTGGATTAGCCGCTGACATTTTTAGGAGAAAGCAGAGAGTGGGTTAACAACACAGAGGGATTAGACTGTCCTCTGTAGAAGACTGCGGTGGCCCCATAGCAGCCCTGTGGCAGACACCCAGCTTACTGACTTACCAGAAGGACCAGTGGGTGAGACTTTGCTGGGTCAGTTTTGGGACATTTACTAAAGAATTTATGCTCTTCACTGTCTACTTTGGAGGGAACTGCATTTAGCTGGTCAGCAGAGCACTGACTGTTGGATAACATGCTGTTTGTACAGTTTCACATGCTGCAATACGATATTTAAACTCAATAAAGAGCAAACCCCTTCAATAATTAAGCCATAGTTCTTCCTTAAACATTAGGGCAAAGATGATTAATTGGGTGAGATACTCAAGTGTATCTGAGGTAATGTAACTTCAAGGCAAACATGAATGAAAACACACATTCAAAACAAAAATGTGAACACATGCTGAAGCCAAATGTTACAATTAAAGCCCTAAATCACAACCCTGAATAAGTGTTGCTTAAATTGCACCTGGTTTTACAATGAATTCCAGTGTACATGTTTCAGCATCTATGAATGTGAATGTGTGTGTGTGTGTGTGTGTGTGTGTGTGTGTGTGTGTGTGTGTGTGTGTGTGCGCGCGCGCGCGCTTCCAAGAGTGCATTCAGTTTGTTTGTTCATACTGTGATTTATGGCAGTTCATTATCAGCAGGCTGCAGGGGTGTTTCCAGATGTCTACATTATCCAGTCATCCTTAGATTTACTGTCAACAAGCACATCATCCTGCAACTATTCCCTGCACTTTTTACTGTCTCCTTTACGTAACAGATGAACGTTACGCTTCATTGACTCAGTGCGAGTCTTTAACGCTACCAACGAGTACTCGTTAGCAGCCAAACACGGCAGACTTTTCAAGCTGGATGAAAATCCAAGATTTATTTGAGTTTTAAAAAAGTAACAAACACATGGTGCCAGTACATCACAATGGTGCATGTTGTCATAAAATAAATAAATAAATAACATTTCTGACTTACATAAAGATGCGAAAACAGAAAATGTATTCTATGAAAAAAAATGCAGCATCATATCATAGCTCAAAGCCATTTTGAGAAATGTTCAGTATGCATACTGAGTCAGGCTGATACATGTGGACAAATTTCATGATGCCGTGTTTTGGTTTCGTGCTCTGGTTCGATTTTGTTTTCTCGTCATACTATATTTTATTCAGTATATCCTTCTCTCTCTGTTCTTGGAGTACTTTGTGCAATGGCTATAGCCTTGAATCGACAGGAAAAACAAGATTTCCTTGTGGGGGTTGAGGAGAAGTTCATTTTCCACATCCTGTTCCAAACACAAGCCTTTTCTTTTTTCTTATCCTCTCTCTTTTTTTTTTTTTTTTAAACCACAGCAGGTCTGTGTTTGTCTCCCTCTTACAGCTGTGCTCAGCAGAGGAGTGACCTTGGGGACAATGACAGCACACAAAGCGGCTAGCGCGGCCATGACCAGAGCCACTACTGGCACCCCATGTCAGACTGAATGGCGGTTGGTTTCATAGCTCACTGACTCATTATGGCCTACTACAGTCTTTAAGCCAAATATGTGGGTGGAATGTAGGCAAACATAATTATGCCTTGCTGCACATGGTGTTGACTATTGACCGAGGATGGGAAAGAGAGAGAGAGAGAGAGAGAGTAGGAGCAAATGTAGAGATAAATAAAAGGCAGTGAAAGTAAAAAAACTATTGGGTCTTTTCCCTATGTGGGACACTGAGGAGGTGTGGTTTGGATAAAGGATGTTTGGGGACTGTGAGGCTGCCAAACCGGAACACAGAGGAAGGACAGAGCAGAGATCTGCTAGTGACCTTAGCACGCAAACCACGGCACTTCTATTGTCTACCAAACTACAGATAGATAAAGAGCTATACGTACATACATAACTGACTGATAGGGAGTAAAGTATTTCCATCATTCTGAAATATAAATAGCTCTCAGTCAATCATCTCCCTTCAATCCAGACATGAAGCCTTTCGCAGCTCCCTGCCAAATAGCGGCAAAACCACCTAAGGAGATGACAGAAGTTGTGTTTGGAGTGCTGTTGCCGTGGAGACAGCACAGGGATCCAAACAAAGGGTCAAAGGTCGCCCCGTTATGGAATGTTTACCAAAGACGTTGAGGGCAGCGCCTTCCCTGTCATCATACAGTGTATGCATGACATGTAAAACACCCCTGTGCTAAATTTAACAGACAGCCACAGTCTGTGCCTTGTTCAGTAGTATGTCTTGCTGGTGAGAACGCTCGGCGCTGAGGGTGACTGATATGTTGTTTCCGACTGTAACATTCAGAGGAAGGTGGTCAGGGGTCAGTAGCCTCCACCCGCCTCTGTGGCTTGGCACATCCTCTGCAGCCACACTGCTCTAAAAATAGAGTCACATAACAAATGGCTCTCACACCACGCATAACTTAAGTGTTACACTTAAAAAGCCAAATTAATGACCGCTAATACCGCTGTGACAGGCAGTTTTGTTGGGTTCAATTGGATTAGTTGAAAAGCAATTTATTGCCATAATATTAGTAATTTTTTTCTCACAAAAATGCCAAACATACATTGGTTTCAGATTCTCAAGTGTGAATATTTTCTACTTTTCTTTGTTTTATGTGATTACAAACTGACTGACCAAGCTAACATCAAGAAACCAGCGGCGACAAAAGTAGACGTTTGAGTCGCCTCACGTCGCCTTTGTTTTGGCAAAAAAGTTGCACTCGAACACACCGCAAAGACTACAGCTGAAGGCCAACTACCACATACGTCCTGTGCCTGTGTGAGATGAAACAACCCTCCAGCAGGTGGCGGTAGTCTGTGTTTGTCATTCAAAAAGGGATACCGAAGACCGAGGATTGTAGATATACAAGAAGATGGCATACACATGGCCATGTTGCCGTGAAAATATCCATCT
Source organism: Pterois miles (assembly GCA_947000775.1). Classification (NCBI taxonomy): domain Eukaryota; kingdom Metazoa; phylum Chordata; class Actinopteri; order Perciformes; family Scorpaenidae; genus Pterois; species Pterois miles. The sequence goes on along the minus strand of CAMQGK010000224.1, from coordinate 3,896,924 downwards.
GTGGAATGATCAGATGTGATGAAAATGAAAAATGAGAAGAGCCTTCTGTGTTTTTCCTTTCAACTTTACTCGTTGGCTTGCTTTCCTCACATCCGTTTCTCTTCTCATGCACTGATTAGTTTAAGCCGAACAGCCAATCAGAGTGATTTCTCTCACTGGCAACATGCTAAATGAGCCAAAAAAACCTCCAGAGAGACTTGAAGCGACGGTTCGGGACACACTGAGAAAACTAGGCCGAAGGACGCTCACCAACAGCCTCAAATTGTCCGACAGCTGACTGCCGGCTTGGTGTGTCAGGGCCTTAAGTCGGACAAAACAAGACATTTGACAACCTTGAACTTTGGCAATTTTTGACATTTCATGGGCCAAGCAATTAACTGATTAATCAAGAAAATAATCAGCAGATTAATCAATAATGAAAATAATCCTTAGTTGCAGCTCTAAATATAATATACAGCCAAGTCAATACATACACATCAGTTTATAAAGCAAATAAAAGCCACCTGTTACAACACAACAATGCAAGTCAATAACATTGTAAGACACCTGCTACACTGAGCAAGTAATAGAAACCTGCCAACAAAAACACTCTGTGGCAAAGAATAGCAGCTTCCACCATGAGAAAAAAACACCTGCTGTGGCACAACATCCGCTACATGTTAGCCCCACATTCGATGCAAGAATAACAGCCACCTGCTGAAGGCTAACAATAGCATCCAGCTAAGCTAGCGAGGAGCCAAGAATCTATTCACTTGAACCCGATGCCTTATCCACAACAGTGAGTGAATTGCACCGTACATGCCAAGTGAATGTCCACTCATCCCCACCGTACAAAGCCACATACCACCACTTCACATTTATCATTGTTACATAAAGACAGAACAGCATGTGTATGTGCTTGGTACAATCACACCAAAGTGTTACACTGAGTGCCAAGAGGTGTCAGAGGGACAGTACGAACACAAATACCAGTTACCTCTTGCATAATCCAGCATGAGATGGAAGGAATGCAAACGCACAATGATAAACACTTCAGGACACACTGCCTATAGAAACATAACCCATATCAAAGTACACACACCCACACACACACACACACACACACACACACACACACACACACACACACACCAGCCACTTCTTTGTAATCATCAGCAAGACATGATATGAGACAGTCACATTTCTTCCCCCTTGATTTTCTACACCAACAATTTTTGAGGTTTTAATGCCTAGTTATACATTCATAGTACTGCAGTTACACATGTAACTCTACTTTTAACGTTGATGTCTGCCAGTAAAGGTTGTGTACCTCATTTCACTCGCACGTCCCAGTCTAAGTTAAGCCTGGCCCACACAAAAAAACATTTCAAATCTTAACATATTCAACATGCGAGAGACGCCACACATAAAGACATGTTATATTAAATTTAACAGTTTTGTTCCTACAGTGTTTTGTGAGCAATGATTTGACCAAAACAGCACAATACACATTAACAGATTCCATTCATCAACAACATGGAAATCTTGCAAAATCTCACATGATAAAACGTGTTTTACTGAAAACAAAACTTGTACTGAACATTCGAAAAAAGAAAAAAAATGTGTAAGTTATGGAGACATGGTAAATAAACACTATTGTATTGTTGGCACAAAATAACAAGGTGGTCCTCCATTCCTGAGGTCAAACTACTATTACTACTACTATATGCTTTAGCCTATGCATTAGCCACAGCCTCTGTGACGGCAGTTGTTATCCTTCCACTTGGTTCCCAATTATACCATTAGACCATTATACAACATACCTGATACCACAAGAATATAAGGAGAGATATTATAGATTATATTATACTATATCTTTAGAACATCTGTTGACCCTCGTTGGAAGAGGGGAATCGGGCCCAAAATTGGCTTGATGCTAGTGTATCACCACATACAATCACACACAGCACAACGTAGAGAAATTCAACCACTGCAACTCATACTTAGCAACTCATACTTAGCATTAAGAGCAATTGGTCGCTGTAAAAGACCCAGGGAGCAACTTGGGGTTCAGTGTCTCAATCAAGGACACTTTGACATGCGGACAGGAGGAGCCAGTGATCAAACTGCCAACCGTGTGATTGAAAGACGACCCGCTCTAACTCCCAGAGACACAGACGCTCCACATTTACTGATGGCCAAGATGGTGGTCAGAGCCAAGATGATGGTCAGAACCATTTGAAGTGCTAGCTTGGTTTGGTGAGGCTAAATACCAATAATAGTTGGCTTCAATGAATATCTTTGCTTTGGTCTTGAGGAAATAATGACTGGGTTTTCACTGGAAAAGGGAAGAGTAAATTAAACCCATAGAATTGGCCCAGAATCAGTTGATAGTATAAAAAGGTAATAACATGACTGCACACAACTTGAATCTAAAATTCTTCAAAAAAAGTGATTTAAAGTGAATCCTATCCTACTCTGTCAGTAAAATACAACAAAGACACACCTAAACTGCGTTGATCTGTCAGTTGGTCTTACTTCCTGCCAGAATTTCAGATTTGAACCTCTCATTGACCTTTTGCATGCAGATATTTATCTTATACACAGTACCAAGGTTGTGTTGTAATAGGTCCACATACTACTCACTTTATTTTGACTACTTGGCTCTCTGCTCATATATCACAGGAGTGTGTAGGGTAGCAATTTCTGTGATGTTACCGTTAAAACTGTTGCGCTCCACACCGGCTTGCCAAAAAGATATATGTTGTTTGCTGTCCTGTGTAAACTTGCAAATACCTTCTTGTTGAGACTGATCGCAAGACACGTTCAAAGCCACACATGCTACTGTAAAAGCTTTAAAGCAAGAGTCACTGATTTATTAGCTGCCATTTCTTTTTATTTTCATAGTTTTTTTTAAGTGGTGTAAAGTGTCAGGGGTACAGTGTAATGGTTAATATTAAGAGGAAGGATGAGAGTAATAACATTAGATTACTCTCACATAAAAGAGAAGCAAAACTTTTCAGCAATATGACTCTACATACTACCTTCATCTGTTTTTTATTATATATAATAACAAATAATAGGTTAGATTATGTATGTTGTCATCTTGTAAAACACAACTGGTTGAATTAAAACCTCAACCATTGTTCTTCCTCACATCTGCCTTGTGTTTACATCATTTAAAGGATTTGTATTGTCTGGCTAAAAAGATTAAGTGGGCGTCCAAACGCGTTAAGTCTGAAAGGAGTCAACAGTCCCTTCAACTATTAACCACTGAGAATCCCCTTCATGAAGTCATCATCTCTTTGGCCTCCATCAATCACCCCGCGGGGCCTCCACTGTAAAAAGCCTCCTATTAGGCGCAGTGAAAGCACTGTTTACCCAAGCTTAGTGAGTTACCTTGGGTTACTGCAGGAATGGAGGTTGTGGAAACAGTTGGCCACAGACATACATCATAGAGCATGTTGCTGTGTGTCTCTTAATGTAACCGCCACAGTCACAGAGTGGAATACTGCTTTCCTTTGAGACAGCATACGTGCAACAAGACAAAGCAATGTCAACAAGGTATTGCAAGAGATAAATCAAGAATGTGAGACGTCCTTTTCATCAACAAATTCTGACGTTTGCACAGGTTGTAATGTTTTGTTCGCGCTAGATAAGATAACTGTTTTGCAACAGAGACATCCTGTTCTGCATTTAAGGCTATCGTATTATGCATCACAACATTATGAGATAAAGGGTCTCAAAGCAGTAAAAATCTTTTACCCTTTCCATTCAAACATTTGTTTAAGCTTGCTTGAGTGCTCAGTCCGCTGGCTACCGGCCCTTGCTCACATTGCCATCATTCTGAAGGCAATAGCAAAGCAAGGCTGACAAAGTCATTAAGTGAGCAAGCAAGAGGTTTGAAGACGCACGTCTCACTTGAAGCGTGTCCCCCTCCTCGCCCTGGCTTTTCACCCCCAGACCCCCCTTCTGACCCCTTTGTTGGGGCAAAGAGGTCTAGATCTTTGGAACCAGCTAATTATAGAGTTTTAACGTCTGCTTGGCTAAGCCCTAAGTGCTGGGGGACATTCCTACAACTGGGGTGATTCACTATGAGTGTGTGCCCTCTGTGTTTGCTGTATGTGCCATGAGAAAAAAATTTTGTTTTATTTGAGACAAAAAAGTTGTTTAACAGTAGCTCTAGCCTCAACTAAAAACTATGCAAATGAGAGACACCAGAAACTAAAAACAGCCACAACTATGCACAAGGGATATTTTGAGGTCTTAAAATCCTGAAAAAATGTAAACAGAAAACTTTCAAAATAGAGGTACCCAAATCTGGCCATATCAGTTTAGATAAAATACAAAAATGAAAAGGGACTGAAAGGAAGCCAAAAAAAATATATAAAAAATGAGGGTGAGGCATGACAGCGATAGATGGTGTGTGTTAGTGTGGTGGGGGATCATAATTGGTCTCAAAGCAATCATGCTGTTGATATTTGCAGTATGAAAAATCTTTCCAGATGTGTCATCTCATGATCTGCTGGTTATGGTTGAGATGTACGGTATATTGGTGTGATACAGAGCTCCTGACTTACCCCGCTCTTAGGTTTTGCTCCGAGGGCTGGCGTAGGGCCCGAGGTGGAGGCAGCAGGGACGTGTGGATGTGGAGGGTTTTGCGATGCCGCCGGCATAGATCCTAAATCAAACTCCTGCACAGGTAAAAGACAAAGATGACAATGTAGGGATTACATTATTGCACAGAGAACAGCGTTTTCCTCTAACATTTCAGTATTTCTTAAAACATAATAAACAGCATAGTTTTAAAAGTGCAAAACACAATAGCTAGTTCACCAGCAGATGGATTATAATCAGTGTTCATAAACATTGCTATGCCTCACAATGGCCACTAGGGGACAGGTAAGATTACTGTAGGTGAGGGAAGACATTAGAGCTGCAACAATTGATCAATTAGTAGTCAACTATTAAATTAATAGCTAGCAATTTTGATTACTGATTAATCAGTCTGGGTAATTTTTTAAAGGACAAAAAAGTCAAAATTCTCTGGTTCTCTGCTTCTTAAATGTGAATATTTTCTGGTTTCTTTACTCCTCTATGACCATAGACTGAACACCTTTGAGTTGAAGATAAAACAAGACAGGTCATCTTGAGCTCTGGAAAACACTGACCAACATTTTTCACAACTTTCTGACATTTCATAGACCACACAACTAATATATTAATCAAGGAAATAATCAACAGATTAACTGACGATGGAAATAACTAGTCGTTAGTTGCAGTGCTAGAAGATATGAAGGAATGAATGAAGGTCCTTCCTGGAACCTGACTCCTGGATTCAATAAAGAGTCGTTTCAACTGCAGCAAAATCCAGCAAGGTAACATGCGGGTGTGTACCAGGAGTTGTCGTCGATGGAGGGTCGGCGTGCTGTCCATAGAGGAGGTGGCACTGAGGGCGTTCTCGATTTCCTGGTCCAACTGGTCCAGCTTCATGAGCAGCAACACCATTGAGTCCAGACGAGCATGCTCACGCTGAAAAAACAGACAAACCAAAGAAATACCATTATTATATACATTACCATTGCACTGAGCTCATAAATGGGTAGGTCTGTTATGGTAGTTAAGGTAGTAAAGCACCACATGAATGAAGACCGTTTCCCTCTGAAGACTGAGTGTGAAGTGACAGAAGAGTGCCACTGGAAATGACAAAGCCAAAGGTAATGTACAGTAAGTTTGGAAAACATGGAGATATATACGAGATGTTTTTGACATGCCCGCATAGACTGTATATAAGAAGTGCACGTAGTCGGCTTGTGGACTGCAAATCTGAAGTCTCGGGTTCAGCAGTTTTCGCCATTGCCAGGTTGTTTTTTGCAACAGGAGGTGACACGAGAGGGTGGAGCTAAGCACAGCCAAATGCTGAATAAGACATTTAAGGACTACCAAAAATGTTATAATTAACTTTCATGAAGTGAAAACACACTATGAAAGGGTTAAGGTTCTAAGACAAAAACACAGACAACACCCAGCCTGGACAACCCCATGGTAGCGACCTGTCAATCACGTAGTACACACCCTAAAAGGATTGACTGCTTCATGGTCTATTTTGCTCTACATGGGACCATAATTACTGAATGAACATCATGCTGTATTGAAGGAGACCTGAAACTAGCAATTGAGACCTGAAACTCATGTTTACAATGTTTACTGAGGTAATAAATCAAGTCAGAAGTAGGCTCATTTTCTCATAAACTTCTATACAATCTAACTTCTCTTTTGCAAACAGAGGAGTCGCCCCCTGTTGTCTATTAGGAAGAATGCAAATTTAAGACACTTCAGCATTGGCTTCACTTCTCAGACCCAGAGGTAGCCCACTGCATGCACATTTATCTCCCAATAAATCAGTAATTTTCATTCTGTCATTCTGTTCAGTTCAGTCTACATTTTTTTTGCTGAGATAGCTAATTCTGGGACTATTTTTCTGACATATGCATTTTATGGAGGGTGACGACCTTTTCTTCAAATGCTCTCTATCATATAATCAATAACAAAACCTGAACCAAGTGGCAGGATTATTATCAATATACAGTAGTTTGATTCAATAGAATGAAGCAGAGGATGCAGAGTAGTTGACTTGGAAAGCATTAGATTTAGCTCATCTCAACACCATTATCTAATGCCTCCCAAGTGACCACACATAAAAATATATTTTTATAACATCTCTAAACTCTCTAGACACTTTCACCCACTGCTCTTCTGTGTCCTTCGCCGTTCAACACTTAACATAGTCCCAGTTGTTTCCTCTACTTTTTCCACCCAGTCTGTGCATTCAATATTTATCTCTTTTGTATAATCTGTAGTCCTTTTTAAATCATATGACTGAGAGACTTTCCCCCTTAGCCCTCTAATCTGTAGTGTTCAATTAGCCGTTCCAACGCTGTGATAACAAGTCTCACACTGACCTCAGGTGGTGTGTCTCCAGTAAGACAAGCTAAATGACATGCAATCCAGCCCACCTTCACACTCCACCTACCACTCTGTCCTTGTTTGCTGTGCCTCAGTCCTGTTTTGTTTGACACAATATAAACCCTTGTCTGAAGATCAAAAACCTGTTCTTAACATGGTATATGTTTTCATTTCCTCCTGCTGGTGTTTTATCCTGCATGGCTCCGGGTGTGGCTCTCTGTCTGAGCTTCTCTCCCGAGAAGAATCCCAAGAAATTACATCATACCGCTGGCTCATTAGTCCTTACAAACCTTGTTACAATCTCCTCTTAAACACTTTATGAGGGTGAGCTCATGGGACACACAGCCACCATGATTGTATGTTGGTGTTAAGGTATAGAGGCATGTTAACATGCGGACGTGAGCCTGGTTTTCATGTGCTGTGTCTGTTGATTTACAAGACAGAAATCGTATTATTTCACGTAGGATAAGTACTAAATATATCCTGTGTGGTGGCTAATGTGGCTCGATCTTGTTTTAGTTGGGTTTACAATGGGCGTGTGCGCATGACGTTCATATGAGCAGTGACTAATGCTAATGTGTGTGAGGTTGACACGTTTATGGATAGAATCCGCATCACGATAAACAAGCCTACAGCTCCAACCCTGCTCCATCTCTAATAGCGTCTTATGACTCGCGCTTACATTTATTTTCCAGTTAGTGTCCAATTAGCCTGTCAAAAGCTGTTTCTATTGGGTTTGCAAAGAGAGCAAATAGACACGGAGGGCCATGTGTGTCATGGAAATGTGTCTCACATTGATGCATTCATTGGCATTCCTTGCTAGTGGCAGCGCACATCGCTGCGTTCCGTCTCCTCGGCAAAGTATCACAATGAAACATTGTATCGCGGTAAAACAATGACATCTTTACGAGGCCTCGCTGAATGAACAAAAGCATCTGGCTCGAGATGGCAATAACAACCACAAAACAGCAGGGTAAAAAACAAGTGCAGTGCAATGTCAGGCGCCTCAGAGAGGCAAAGTTTTTTCGGGGGCATTCTGGTGGTTTGGTTGTTCTCAGAAGGTTTCTTTTCTCTCTTTCCCATCTTTTGAGGTTTCTGTTGCATTCCTCTCGACTTCCTGTTTTTTTGAGATGGGAGACAGTTCCCACACTGTTTGAACTCTTAGACCCCTCCTTCCCCTTTCCTTGCTCCCTTTTTCAAACCCCCTCTTATACCCTGTGGCCTGCATCCCATTTTTCAGACCTGTCCATTAAACTGAGGGTCTCTTTCTTTGCTGAGATAAATATAATGTGCAGAAGCTTAAACATCAAAATTCTCTGCACAGGCCTGCATTTGATTTGAGCATTTGATTAGCAAATGAGGACACAAAGGCAGAAAAAGAGCCAGAGAGAGCACTGAGACAATGACGTTGCCAAGTGGTCTGCTGTCAGATAAACGACAGTTGAGCCAGTTTGGCCCTGGGGTCAGGATAAAGCCTTGTTGCTAAAACAAATAAACACAGTAACAATGCCTAATATCAGGTTAATCTGAAGCCATTATGCAAACCAGATGGGCTGTCTGCAACAACAACATGGTTCACTGGGGACATAATCATTTGTTGGTACAATATCTTGTCAGAGATAATTCCTGGTTGCTGTTGCCATTGTCCAGTAACAGATAATAACATCAGTTCGGTATTAATTTCCTCCATGCAATTCAAGAGCTTCTTCTCCGTTTTCTTTATGCTAAATACAGTATGTTACCTCCCTTGGGGATGATAATGTTAATTTGCACTAATTTATTTCTTTCCTATCCTCACAACCTCCCCTAAAGCACATTTTCTTAGCTAACTGGCTTCATACAGTATGTAAATACACATGGTGAAAACCCTGTGGTGCTGTCAGAGAGGAGGCAAGAAATCACCATATGGTAGATGAATTGCCTTGGTGCCTTCCAGTTTAATGGCTGCACTCCTCTTCTCGAGTTCCAGTTCGAGTTTTTTTTTCTATGGTTAATCCAAAGGTTGAAAGCCATACTAAGATTGAAACTGGAGCCAGTGGTAATAAATGCGGCACTGGTTTTCCGTGTCCCTGCACTGGGTTGTGATCTCTCGCTTTTGGCAGACGATGGAGTGACGTCAACATTGGTCATGATGGAGAGGGCCTCCAAAGTTTCTATGCACACAGGGAATTAGTGTTGAGATAACGCAGTGATGATACATGAAAATATCTGGGATTACCTAACTCATCAGCTAGATACAACCAGAGTGTCGGTGGATATTGCACCACGCCAACACTGTGACAGGTCACATACTGTATGTTACTCACTCAGCATCACAGCTCATGAAAGGCATTTATCTTATTGTACTTTTGAAAGGGAGCTCAAAGTATTCTCGAAACACAGTCTGTAACTGAACATGACCAAATGGCACCACCCATCAATGCAGCATATTGTCTTGTTATGTAACCCATGGGCATCAAAACATCCCTTCAGTGTAGAACACTCTGTTCATGATATCCTGTCACTGCAACGCTTAAGCCTAAATAACTGATTATCTTGTTTATCTTGCACTGATACACAATGGAAAAAAAAGCACTTAAAAATGTCCTTATAATCTGTTAAAAATGCAAATTGGGGGTTGGTTAAGCTAGTATTAGCCTTACTTTTATAAACAGTATACAAAACCTGTACAAAAACACAACCTTGAAAGCAACTAAAGTATAGCGTTTTCATATTAAACTCTAACAAGCGGGTGATCGTCTTCCAGCTAGAATCACAAAAATCTAACTTTCCACAATATGGTACTTGTCTAAACAACATGCCTGCTTAATGCACCTTGTGTTGTAAATAATGGATTTATTGTCATCATTCCAAAAAGGCCAACACTGCAACTAGCGAACAAATACTGGGGCCATTGCTTTGCTCTAATGAGCCCAAATGCGTGAACTGCTTATTATGTTTTTGGCACTTTACTGTATTAAAGAAGCACGTTAGCTAGCAGTGGGTAATAGTACAACATACAGCATTTTGAGGGGAGAGCAGTTTGAGCCTTTCACATCCGAGATTACTTGAGCTTCCAGCCCCCTGTGTGTTCATAGTCTCTATGCCCTTATAGGACCTTGTTTTGCAATGAGCAGTTGAGAAAGAGTAAAACATTTCACAGATCCCCCCCACTCACCGATCTGCAAGCATGTGAGAATGAAGTCATTCTTTTCCGAGACGCTTGCCAGAGTGTGGGACAAAAATCGTTGTAGGCTGTATATGACCATTAAGTGTCTAAAAAACGGTACTAAATTTCAAGGTGTTGAAGTGCTAGAATCATGATTACTACACAGAAAGAAGTATCCTGCCTCCTTTCTGCATCAATATTAAGTATAGCCTTACCTTTCTCATTCGCACTTTGACCACGTTGTCCTCTTTCTGATCTCCAGGTTCATTCGTTCCCTCTAAAACTGGACCAGCAAGTTGTGTGTCACTGTAAATAACGGCCTCATCTGGCTCCTCCATTCTAGAGACTGTGGCTCCTGGCCTGTGGTGTTCCCTCTGACCATCTGTCACCTCAGGGGCAGGTGACTCACTGAGGTAACAACCAGAGGCTTCGTTGCCATGGAGTCCCTCTGGTGAGAGCTCATCGTTGACCTCTGTGGGACATGGTGGCAGGTTTTCAGTGTGCTGTTCAGTAGCTGCTTGTTTATTATCCATAAGGGAGCGCTGAACATGTAGATGTTGGGTGAAATCTGAGGCAATGTTCTTTTGAGGATCCGGTACAGGGGTGACATCTGGCTCAACGTGGCTAACTTCTGGGATAGTATCCAGTTTTAAGCAGCTATTTTCCAGTTCCTGGGCTATGGTTTGATCCGAACAACAAGCCAACTCTTTGGACACTGAGCTTCCATCAGTGTTTTCCACTGGTTGACTTGTGGAGGTCATCGTTTCCACATACTGGTCTGCACACTGAGCAATGTTTGTCTGTATGGGGTCTCCTTCTGAATATCCAGTATCCAGTTTTTCATCAGTGTTAACAGTCGTAGAGCAACACTGACCTTTGAAACAAATATCAGCTGATGTGATCATTGGCTCATACCTGACTCCTGCTGCTTTCTCGCTGCCTTCTGCTTGTGCACTTTCCTCCCCTCGAGGCCCGTTATTCACTGTCACTTCAACATTATGCTGCTCCAACAATGTCTGGTGGTCTATTTCACGACCATGAGCCTGAGCCAATACCCCAGTGCGGTCATTACAATCCTGCTCGCCTCCTTGAATGTCTCCTGTGTGATGTTTAAGTCCTGTATTTTCATTTAGAGTTTCTGTGTCATTTAATCCATCCAGTTTGTCCGCAGAATCAGCGCTCCGGCTTTCAGTTACTCCTTTGTCACATACTTCCTCTACCACTAAAGTCACAACTGGTTCCACAGTTGTGTTAGCCTGTGACATCAGATCACCATTCTCCATCATATTAACTGAACTGTGCAGCACACCCACAGGTAAGGTTACACTTGTATCAGCATGGCCAGAGGTGGAAATCTTCTCTTCCGCGACATCTGGAAGCTCAGTTTGAGGTTCCAGTTCAGCAGGACAGGACTGGTTTAGCGTGGCCTCAGAGATTTCAGGAGGTCTGCTGTAACCCTCTGTATGGCTCTCCTTTGTTTCTGGATGATTTGGAAGTTTGCCAAGCTGTTCACCAGCAGATCCACACAGTGGAGGCCCATTGTTTGAAGAGATAGAGATGCATTGTTGCTCTTCACGTGAGATATGTGGACTTTTAAAGACATTATCGTCATTGCAGATGTCGGGACTCTGGCTACTCTCTGTGCCAACTTCACCATTGATAGTTTTCTCACTATGACTGCTGCTATCAGTTGCACAAGACATATTTTCCATGGACATCCCACTGTTTGAGTTACAGTAGCATTCGCCAGATTTCTCAATGGTTGCGATTTGGAGGTGCTCTGATTCAGAGGCACTTTGAGGAATATTAACATCCACCAAGTCATGATGGCCATGAACTGACTCCTCCTGCAAATCCAGTGGGACTTTTATATCGCTGTCAATTAGCTTCAACTGTTCTGATCCAGTATTATCATTCAAAACAGAGGCTGTCTGAGTCAGGTCCTCTGTGGGCAGCTGGTGGCAGCCCTCCGGCATGGAGGCACACCTTGTCCGGCGACCTTGTTTGGAAGCCCCTGCTCCCATCCAAGGCCCCTCGCTGCCCACCCCATGACAACAGACCAGGTCCAGATCATCATAGCTGTACTGTAATCCTGAAGCATGAGTCACATGCTCCTCCCAACTTCTTTTCCGTATGGCTACTGGCATGGTGGACCGCCAGTGCTATCCCATAGAGCTGTTTTAGATGCCAGGCGAAAATGGAGAAACAGATCTGCTGCAATCAAGAAGAGAAACAGGGATAAGAAACAGCCAGCGTTCGCAAGTTTTGAGTTTACAGTAACTGAATGTGCAGATGACAATATGGTAAATAACACGTCACTTTTAAAGTAAACAGCTAGGGAGTAGTGAGTGGAAGTTCAAGAGGGGCACAATTATACTGCATTCAAAACTCCATGGAAAGTATTAACTCTCGAGGATGTGTATAAAGTGACAGGATTCACAGCTATGCTAATCTAACATGGGATTATCTTTTCAAGCAAATTTCACATTACAGCATATCAACTACATTGAATGTTCTTGATCTGGAACAGTTGATTTTGCCCGAAGCTTCCAGGAATAAAGCGAACAAAGCTGCCTGGACAATCATCAAGATAAATGTAGACGCCCTTTGTTTACTTTTTAACATCTTTACACGTTGTAACCAAACCAATTTATCAAAATTATACCGCCAACCTTCAATGCACACTTAACTGTGCAAAACTGGTTGAAAAATCCAGGGTGTTGGTTAACTGTCTGTCCATATCTACCCATGTACCCACAAAAATGACAATGATGTACGTTAGGGGAGCTGTAACTGCACATGACAGTCAGTGTCCCTCCCTGAACAGCTGGGTCTTCACAAGCCAAGATTGTCATAATGCATTAATCGAACCCTGCGCTATACTGCGCTCAGTTTTTTTCCTGTTGTTCTAGGTCAGAATGTACAGAAGTAACGGAACACAGGGATCCAACAAGTAGATGTACTCAATTCAAGCTGAACATACTAAAAAACATATTGATAGAAGAATAAAGCGTACTGTACAGTAAGGAACTGAAAAGAGACTTCTAATCTAATTTCAAAACAATTTATCTACATTGTTGGTATGCAAGAGTCAAATTTTCTTAAGCAGCAAAAGTAATACCAAATTTGTGACAGGTGCCCATTTTTTCACCTTTTGTTTCCTCAGGAGAAAAACCGGATGGTGCCCACTGCCATGTGCATCTTCTTCTATGAACCTGCTCCTGGTTATTACTGCAGTTAAGTAAGGGAGGTTACAAAAAATGTCCCAAAGCAGTTGCTCCGTCCACTTGCCCTCGAACCGACAGCAAAACTGACACCTTAATACATTTCAGATATTTTTATGTGGGAGTGTCAATGTTTAGTTCTTGTAAATTCTCCAGTGTGTTTTACGATATAATCCGGTAGCTGTATATTCAGTCATTAAACACCAGGTGATAATCCACCAAATCGGTTATAGATCCAGTAACTGCTTTGAGTACAGTTATCCAGAGATGTTTTGCAAGTTGCCTTTTCATTCATCCGCCGAAAGCAATGCGTCCTTGTTTGGGAAATATGAATCCATGTCTTTTCGAGTGACTTGACATCTGTTTTATTTTGTAAGCAGTCCTTAGTCTAAGTTTCTGCAAGCTGTTTTCTGGACTCCAGTCAGTATCTTCGCTGTAAAACTGTCGGAAAAGCAGTGAAGCCCCCAAAGGCAGGCGGAAAGCCGGGGAGCAGTGAAAAGTCCAAAGACAACTTCCATCTTGATCACATTAGGGTTTTTGCTGACGCCGAATGCCGAAGAGTCGGGGTGGTGTAAGAGGGGCCGGGTTTTCTTTCCCCCACTCCACCCCTGCTCTCCTCCGTTCTATCCCTTTTCTCATCAGGTCCCCTCCCCGCTGGTTTTGACAGGGAGTCTGAGTCACATCCTAGGAGCCCCATCCCCCGTCTCACAGCTCACCCAGCACACTATACGCATTTATTCACTCCACCCTCCTCTAATGTACTTTCTCTCCTCACTATTTTCGAAACTTCCTCTCCACTTCTTCTCTCACAACTTGTCTCTTTCCTCTTCTCAGTGGACTTTTCTACCTTAGCTCGCTATTTCACTAAGCTGGGCAAGGCTCCCACCAGTTGGTTTAGATTAGTAACAGACAGGCTGCCTCGTAAGACCGTTGGCTGCGGGCCAAGAGAGATTGCTCTAATGTTTTGGCAGTTATTTCTGAGGCATGCTTTTTTTTATTTGTCATCTTGTAACTCTACAAGCATTCTTAACCAAACACACTGGCATCAATTAAAAAAAAGCAAAGCAAGTTATGTTTTCAGATATGCTTTGAGATGCATTTTTTCCAAATATTCTAGAAGAACATATGATATAAATCACTTTGAAAATGTTGCATGACGACAGGGACAATGTTAAAGGTGCTGTCAACCTGATATTTTTGTTTTATAGGAGACCTTAGGGAAGAAAAACAGTAAAGAACCCAGATGCCAGTAATTCATTTCCTAATATAGTCATTTGTCAGAGGCACTCAGCAGAAAGAGGAGGCAAAGCAGAGGGATATTTACACCTGATGTCACTGAGACATTTTGAGACAAATATTAATCAGCTAATTTTGTCGTTGAAGTTTGATGGAGACTGGGCTTGTAAAACAAATTAAATATTCCACACTTCCATTTGCACAGCCCATTTCTAGTCAAAAGCCTGAAGGGCCCCAAAACCTCCTGATTTACATAAAAAGTGCACTAATTTTACAAACTCAAGCTATGTCAGTTTCTCAAAAAGAGCGTCCAAGCAACAAGGACAACACACCAGAAGTGGAATGAAGCCCCCCCCTGCTCCCCCCCAACGATCCTGCAGCCCCGGCCTCTAACCTCTCTGGGTCATCCAGATGTGAGGTGAGGCTCTGGTCTGGATGAGTCTTTTCTTAGGGGCCTCGCTGGGAAACTGTACACTGCCGTCAATGTTGGCTCTCCGGGGACACAGATGGTCGTACTCAGGGGGAAGGATCCAAGTTCAACAAGACTCCTCTGTAGCGGTGTCACACGATGCGCTCTGTGGTTACGCCGAGCGCAGTGTAACGAAATGCAGATCTTTTCGGTCACAGTAGCTTCCATGTGGATATGGGCTGGTGATTGAAGTGCAGGGGCCGACACAGAGCATGACTCAGGCTATCCACTCATTACCTCCTGTGGACGTCCAACACAGGCCTATAATTTTAAAGGCTAGGCCTCCCCCCTGACAATCCTACCATCCTGCGCAGCCACAGGGCAACTGGTCTACGTCACAATCTGATCCATCAGAGACTCCTTGCGAACACGTGCTCAGTCAACAACGCATCTGAGACTAGATGCCCACCAGCAATGTGTCCGTATGTGCATTTGTCTGTGTGCTAATTGGAGCATTAAAACAAAATGTAGCGTGAACAAATTAAACCCTGTGTCCAGACCGCAAGCTTATTTTCACTTGTGCGTCTAACGCAACAGATATGCTCTCATGTTAATATATATGTTAATATATACAGCTGTCTGCAGCTGTCTGCACTGGCTCCGTGCAGCCTCGCATCTCAGCTGCGTCTCACGGGCGTGACTGCGACCTGAAGCGTTTATTTACATATATCTGCGTACACATGAGGTTGATGGATAATAAACACTACCACTTTATTACATTACTACAATTTACTACATCTTTTTGGGCTTTATCATCATTTTATCGTTTCAATTATTAAACTTTTATCATATCTTTTAATTTCTCATTATCTCACCTTGTTCGATGATTTTATTGTTGTAAACGGTATGTATTTTAATTTATTGCTGTTTATTGATTCTGTTTTGAAATGTGGTATAGAAATAAAGTTTTATTAAAATTTTTTTCAAACAAACATTATCAGCAGCAGGAAACATGATTGTTTAGTGTGAGATCGTCATCATGACCCTACTTCTCACTTGATTTATTACCTCAGTAAACATTGTAAACATGAGTTTATGGTCTCCATCACTAGTTTCAAGTCTTCTTTAATACAGCATGATGTTCATTTAGTAAATTATGGTTCCATTTAGAGTCAAATAGATAATAAAGCAGGGTATGCTTTAAAGACATGCCAACCTTGTGACTGACAGTTTGCTAACACCGCCTTGTCCAGTCTGGACGTTGTCCCTGTTTTCGTCTTACAACTTTAATCCTTTCACAGTGGGTTTTCAGTTCATGAAAGTTAAATATAACTGTTTTGGTTGCCTAAAAATGTCTTATTCAGTGTTCGGTTGTTCTTAGCTCCTCCCTCTTGCGTCACTTCTGACTGCAAAAAAACAAGATGGCAACAACCAAAAAACAAGATGACGACAGACAAAATGCCAAACTCAAGGCTTCAAAAGCGTAGTCCACAAACTAACAGGTGACATTACAGTGACTACTTCCACTTCTTATAAACAGTCGATTTTTTTTTTTTTTTTTTTTTTAAATGGGGGGGGGCGTGGCGAGGCTTAATATTGATGATGCTTGGATCTGCACTGGCTTGAGGGGGCTTGAAAATATTTTTTTATCTACAAAAGGGGGGCCTTGGCAAAAAGGTTTGGGAACCACTGGTCTACAGCCATGTTAGCGGCTCTGTGAGGCACAGGCTCTGCTTTGAGGGAAATGCAACCATGCTAACATGCTCACAATATGTAAGATGACATGTTTACCATGTTCACTATCTAAGTTAAGTGTAACAACATTTGACTATGACTTCACACAACAGCTTAAGACAATATGAACTGAAACATTATCTGCTTTTATTTGTGATAATTTATGTGAAGTCTATTTTGGAACAAATGACTACAGTATGTACTGTATGAGTTATTTCAGCATATTTATTTGCCCTTTAAGAGTCATCGCTGCAGGCTAGACTCTGTCTAAGTCCCACATCACAGAGGACAGGCATGAACATTCACACAGGCATGCAGCATCATTGCTCACATGTTCAGAGTGGTCACATATATAGTTAAGAAAGACCTATTCATGATTCACCCTGTAATCCCCCACTGTTCGACCCCTCGGCTTCTTAAGTGGAGCAGTGAGGGTCCAAAGGAAACAGCCTTACATTCCTCACTGATATAGTTTATTATTGGAAAAATAAGCCGGTCTAAATCATGGGCATTGAAGAACACACAGAGTTCGCCCATGTAGGAAAATGTAGGTGACGCTTGTAGTGAAAAAAAAAAAAAATCCCCTTCCATAACTGAGTCATTTTGAGTCCTTGCATATACAAAGGCTGCTTTGAGAAGATTTTGTGGCACCCATTTTAAGGCTTCTTTAAATAACCATCTTCTACTGTAAAAGTTCACTACTGCAAAGTTGTAAAAACGGATCTTAGGTTCATTTACACTAAAAAGAAAACTAAACAAAATGCCAGAATCTCATCTGAAGATCTAAAAATAACATCAACAAACCACACCAAGATCATTGCAATCCCTTCCTGTCACTTGCTATGCCCTGCGGTGAACAACTCATTTTCAAAAGCCGAGAGTCATGCCAGTTTAAATAACAACGTTTGAGGCCTGGATGGGAACATGAGCAAATGCAATATTCTTGAATGAAGCATCCCAATGTAGATGATGCAACTTAAGAGGCTCTATTGCTCTCTTAATAAAAAAAAATGGCCTTTAATTATCTGGGGCCTAAATGCAAGAAGTCATCGTGGGAGAAACTGAGGGGGCCTTGGCCACTGATCGTAGGTTATAGTGTGACTGTTACCGTGGGAACAGGAAGTACAAGTTATTGAGGATACAGACCATAACAATCTCCAGGCTAAAATAATCTATCTAATCTTCTTGTGAGAGGATCTGTGTGTGCAACTGTGTGTGTGTGTGTGTGTGTGTGTGTAAGAGACAAGAGAGAACGTTATGTACGGTATGTGTGCGTTTGTGTGACTGCTGTAGTAAACTGTGACATGTTGTTTGGTTCATCAAATCAAATGATACAGACTTGTCACACACTGAGAAAGTCCCATTAGTGTCCCATGACTATGTACCTCACATCAGCAAACATAATCATAAATACCAATAAATACCAAAACTGCCAGCACCATTCACGGGGGAGGAACATCATCATCTGCTGAGGCTTATTAGAAAATAGGACTGTTTCCCATACCTTGACTTATTTGTAGCGACCCAATACAATACCAACATTGACCACTAGCGGTGGGGGAAAACTCAACACAGCAATATGTATTGATACACGGACGTCAAGTATTTTTACAGAATCAGGACAGCCGCTGGTCAATATATGATGCCGTTTTCAGTTAGGACGTTGTTCGTCTCATGCACTCTTGCTAAGGTTAGCTCACTGGGCTACATCCACTGAGGTCTACCAGTAGAATGGCACTTTGATTGACACGAGGGACGGTGTCACACATGTTCTACAGCAACAACACTGGGCTGCCCGCAGATGCGCCTGCTTGCTAATCTGGCTTAATATGCTCAGGTATCGGCCGATACGATTATGTCAAAATGTCGACAAATCGTCCTGATTAAACTGCCTACCGCTACCTTAAACCCCCATTTACTCAAACTTTAAGACAGGGGTTCTCAAACTTTTGGGGGGCCCTTACAAAGACCCTCTCATAATTGTAACACAGATTAAGCATCATGCTTGCCACCATTTCTACTCTTAGATGCCATTATTATTATATGTTTTGTAAAACTCTCCAACCTAAATACATCACATCTGTTTCACGATGATAAACATAAACATTTCAGTTTGAATCATGTGAAAAGATGGGGTAATCCTTCATCAGTCCCACAGCTGGGAAATGTGCAGTGTTATTAGGGATGCACCGATATGACATTTTCAGTCCCGATAGCGATACCTGGGCTTTGGTTATTGGCTGATACTGAGCACTGATCCGATACTAGTGTTTAATAAATAAACAGCGTGCTTCAATGTGTGGAAGTTACTGGGATCAGGCTCCATCCATTTATCTTCAACCGCTTATTTCTGTCTCCAATTTTATAATCTGCTGCTAATTATTTCATGAACCCCCTTGAGAGTCACTGCTTTAAGATATGTTTCTATAAAAATAAAGTGTGATGTGAAATTAAGAGTTTGGCTCGACCTTCAGGGTCAAAGGTGACAGACCACCATATTTTGCGCAGCAATATTGTATTGATACATGGATGTCAAGTATCAATCTGTTATCAATCTGACCGATTAATCGGTCGACCTCTAGTACCACCAAAGTCATGTTAGCTTGTTGGGTAGAATGCTAAATAACGCTCCAAACTTATGCAAACATTTGGCGAGATAAAAGTGGCATGGGCATTTTCAAAGGGGTCCGTTGACCCAGATATGTGACAAACGATGGAAACTCAGAGACGAACAGAGTGAAAACTGTGTCTTACTATATCGAACAAACTGCATAATTTGCAGATGAAAAAAGGTAATAAATCAAAATATAGTTTATCGCAAAATGTTTAAAAATCACAATAACATTGTTTCATGACTAAAGTATTGTGATAATATCGTATCGTGGGGCCCACCCATGTTGACTGCCACATGATGATTTTTTTTTTTTCATTTTGAAATCGGCAACATTTTATTTCTTTGTAAAGCTGCATGCGGTGTATTGATTCACTCAGCCCTTCCTTGCCCCGCTCTCTCTGTATGTCTCCCACACAAACACATTGACAACGGACCGTCTGTGAATAGTCCCTCCTCTTTGTGCGCACTCTGAATCTGACCATGATCATGCACAAGAGGAAGAATTGTTGGCTTTTTTTCCGCAGAGAAAAGTCGGTCAGTTGCACAAATTTGTCCAAAACTGTCCAATTGTCCAAAATTAAAATATTTGCAGCAGAGCATCTTACATACAATATTAATTTAAGAAAGTGTGGGTGTGTCACCCTCTGCCCCTCCACTACAAATACAATCTAGTTCTGTGGGAAACACTGAATATACATACAAATATACAATCTATTTTAAACAAGACTTTGACAACGCCACAGAATGGAGCCTTGAATGTCCCTGAAAATCCCCCTTCAAAAAAAAAAAAAGATGAAACGTGACCTCATCCTGGACAAGCAGACGTAAACAAAAACTCCAACCAAGAAAGCATCACAATGTTTTAAGAACTCCAGCCTCTCCCTTTGGCTGTCGGTGCTTTATTTCAGACATCATAGTCTTCATTATTCAGGAAACTAGGCTGTCTTCTCTCTCTCTTCTATATGAATGGTATTCTTGAGTTGTGCGTCTTATACAGTATGTGAATCCGTTGTGATGTGTTGTCTGTTCTCTTTCTAGGTCTTCATGGTATAGAGGAGGTTGGGGGGCCCAGGTCCTGGGTCCAGATTCATCATATACTGTATATTTACAGTCTATCCACCTGTATAGTTGTTCTGCTTCTCCATACTGTCGTCTTACTAGTGTTATTTCTGTCCACTGTGTTGTGCACACAGCATCTCCTGCATGAGGGCTCTTCATGACGTTTCTTCCATGTTGTTTCCACATTAAGGTTTCTTTCATTAGGTTTCTTTATCTGAACCAAAGGTCTAAGGATAGAAGGTGCCATATGCTGTACAGATTGCGAAGCCCTTTGAGGCAAATTTGGGACTTGTAATTTTGGGGTACATAAAAGGAAAATTGACTTGACTCCCTCCAAATCAAACAGCCTTTATCTCCTGAAAGGAAAGAACATCCTGTTGCAGCAGGAATTACATCCGAATAAAGACAAAAAACAATTCTTAAAGACGACATTTGAGTCGTGAAAATACAATCTATGTTCTGCTATCTGAAAATCTACCTGCATCTCAAACAGACAGCTCCATATGGATTAAGGTAGGGCTAGTTGGCAACAACAGCTGGATTTCATCTGCGTACTCTGTCTGACTCAAACAAATGCCCCATAACCCTCTAACCACCTGCACCTGAGCGCATTCTCACACTTCTATAGTCTGAAAATATGTGCAGGAATGCACACACCCATACACTCACGTGTACATTAGCATTAAATGTGGTAAGTGTTTCGCAGGCTATTAAAAACATCATCACAACACCATCTAGTAAATTGGTTTAGCGAGCAGATGTTTAATTTTGCTTTTGTTTTTGACCTTTTAATAATGAAACTCAAACTAAAATTTGGGCTTTTTTAAAAAACACAAAGTTGCAATACTTTTCGTAACTGCCAGTATTTGATTTCAATGACTCATCTTGGAGGATGCGCTGTTTGTATTAACAACGGTCAAGTGGTTCACAAAGAATTCTGTCTATCCTTTTTTGCAACGTAGACATGCCAAAATTATTTGCCTTTTGGAATTCATCACATCCTCCAGAGCTTGACATTTTCTAACAGCTTGGATCATGACAGCATCTGAGTACAGGGCCACATAATATTTATCATCTTGTCTTGCTGTCTAAGAGGAAAGACTCTTGAGCTTGGACCAGACCTTGTGAGGGCCAGGATAGTGACGTACTACACCCCCCCCCCACCCAGGATTCTGCTGAACATATGCTGCGCTGGCATTGACTCTTCCAATAGAGATCCAGGAAAACGTGTTGTCCTTGGACACCGTCGCCAAAGCAGCATCAGCAGGAAATACTTGAGATGAAGAGTCAGAGGATGAGGGGCCGGGATCTGTTTCATCATATGATGAGAGAGGCCACTTATGTTTCAGCTCCATGGTAGCCTGCATTTTGGTTGGTTGTAACCGCCCAACATCTGCCCTCACATACATTCACGTAGTGTAGTGTTCTCTCCTGCAAGAGCGCTATTTCTTTATTTTCATTTTTTTTGCTTTTAATCCACACTGATAAAATAACAGCTATTATCAGGTATTAGGAGGAAGTGCATGTGTATCTGTCTAGAATTCTGCTTTAAATGGGATTATTTATAAGGTCTGCAGGAATTTTACACTTATCAGGGACACAACTGTACCTCATGGGCTCTGGAAGTAGGGGGGCCAAGGGGCTATCTGCCACCCTCATTATATGACCCAATGGTGGTCGGTAGTTCAGTCCCTGGCTGCTCTGATCACATGCCAATGTGTCCTTGCGCAAGACTATTAACCCCAAAATTGCTACCAAAGGCACAGACATCGGTGGGAATGAGTATTTAAGATAAGATAAGATAAGATAAGATATTCCTTTATTGGTCCCACAGTGGGGGAAAGATTTAGATTACATCCTGATGGGCAAAGTTGGCACCTTGCACGGCGGCTTCTGCCATCAGTGTATAAGTGTGTGTGAATGCTGACATGTAGTGCAAAGCACTTTGAGTGGTTAGAAGACTAGAAAAGTGTTATATAAATGCAAGTCCATTTACCATTTACTGCCCCTGCGTTTATGGTTGCGAATCAGTTTCCCTGCAAATGCCCCATATTGCAACACGGTGAAAAAAGATGTTTCAATCATTCCTGTCCACCCCGTGCATGTCTAGACTGGTGGGTGTCAGGAGTTGTTTTATTTTTACAGATATGCTCTCATTTTAATCTGTGAGCAGCAACTGTCCGCATGGCTTTGTCTCAACTGTGTCTCATGCAACCACAACCTGAGCTGAAGCATTTTGCTTCAAGTCAGTTTTTTACAGTACGTTCGTAAATGCTTGGTTGATGCCCAATAAAAAATCCTTAACCTCGCTGCTGCCTGGGGTCATCGAGTTCCTGCTGCGTAGTGCGCCCTCTCTCCCTGTGGGGAAAGACGGGATTCCTGACATGATTGTCAACCGAGGAGGACTTTCCTCAGCGTGATGGGTCTGTGGAGATGGTGGCACCCTGTTTTGTTTATCATGCTTATGCTGCGTGACTTTTTGCCATCAATATTCATAAGTATACAACATTTATGATTAAACTGTTTACTAGAGCACCATGTTCTTCATACAGCTAGCCTGATAATTTTGCTCTCAAAGTGCTCCAGATTGATGCATTTAACTTTAATATGTTCTTCCTGTGGAGCATGACCCCTCTAGAGGGTCCGACCCACCACAGTCTCTCAGAATCCCGTGGGAAATACTGTATTACATCATCCAAAGCTGCTCCTATCCCTTATTCAAAACTCATTCCGGTGCATCTACTGTACCTTCACAGAGTGAAAAGTGGATCAGATTGCCACAATTAAATACGTCACTTCCCTTCCGGTCTCCTACGCAATGCAGTAGAAACGTTTATAGTGCAATAAGAGCAAAAGGACAATAATACGCAAGGCACTTCTTCTTCAGGAAACTGTTTGACATTCCAGCCCACTCAGGAGGAAGTGCACAGGTCAGGAAACCTTCACTATGAGGAGAAGAAACCTCCTAAAAAACAGCAGGCACTGACAAAAGATGCTACTACAAAGCTACTTTTTTTATAGCATGTCAAACCAAATTCAAACTGTGCAAAGAACACAAATCAAATGTATCAGGGCAAAAACTGCTGTTCCTGAGACAGAAATAGTGACACACAAGGGGGCAGTTTTTCATAAATATAAATATGCTTAAAGATACAGAGACATGAGTCAACTGCGATCACTAACCTTTGCCTTTGCTTGGATTTGGGAATATGTGCTCCTCTCGAAAGCTCCTACCATGTCCGGTGAGGTTGAACAGTATGTGAGGAGGCCATCCCTCAGCGGCCTCTTTGTCAGCAAGCATCCCCACTCTGAGCAGTGTCTCTGAGCTCAGATGAAGTCCTCTAGTCCCCTTATCAGCAACACCACCTGGGAGTGTCTGTAATGAATCAAACAATTAGCATTTGATGGCTGTAATGGCATGACACAGACTGCTGGGGGCGATAAAACCTCATATTTATCAATGTGGGGACACATACTGTAGATAAGCAACCAATAAGTTCTACAATTAGATGTGTATGTCACGTTAGGTGGCGTATTTTGGACACACCGCTAGCTCATTTAACACATGCTGATTTCTAAGTAAAGTGGCCTAGATTATGTGGTCCACGTTAGGGTGAACTAATTGTCCAGCCTCTCCCCTTTCAATTTGAAAATCATTTAACAGCTAGTTAGCATAAATGCTGCACGTACCGTTAGCCTAGCAGCAGAGGTAAGTAAAACTTTCAGCAGGTGTAGCAATCCAAGGAGAAGCAGACTTTTCGTACACGAGGAAATAAGAAAAACTTCATATCATAACTTGAGAGAGGTCTGGATGTGAATCTCATCGCTCACCTTTGTGGGTGAAATGGCAGCCATTGAGGTGGCACGGTTATAACGTTACCTTCGTAAACTGATACTTCATTGGTATACGGTTAATTTTAGTCATTCAAGCTGTAGTCTCCGTTATAATGTAATTCTCTGTCATTACGAGAGACAAGTATGGCCACAGTATGAATTAGTTTTCATCCACAATTCTTCACAGTTAGCCTTCATTACTTCATTACGCCAGCAAACGGCGCCATATTCAACAAGTGTGTCCCTAAATGCCTCCAGTCTACAGACAGCTATGCTGCTTTCAGGGTGCCTTGTAACTTTCCAGATTATGCTTGGACTTTACTTTTGATGGGAAACAATAACAATAGAACTACTACTACTACTACCACTAATAATAATAATAATAAAAATAAGAAGAAGAAGAAGAAGAAATCTCTCAAGGGTTGGCAGCATTTCAGTTGATTTACATGTGCTTATGTCAGTCATGTTGGCCTAAAAGGCATCGCAATAATTTTTTAGTATACTGAAATAGTATTCAGATGTGCTATTTTACTATGTTACTATACAAACAACAATGGGTTACACATGACCATACCTTCATGCATAGAAATAGCTTTTATGTTTGCTGATGTGAAGAATAGTCATGAGACAATCAAGGAGTTGCCAGATATTGTTCTTTAAGCCTACTTTTCTTCGTGTTGTGATTATCGACGTTTTCACTGAGCTATTCACGTGACAAAAACAAAGCTACAAATGCAAATTGAAGCTTTAATGACATGACAACAGCTGTTGAATTTGCGCTAAGGCATATTTCTGATGGCCCTTGAAGGCAGCATAAGAAATGTCACCTCTTCCGCGTTTACCTGTAGCCCGGAGTTTCACAGAAGGGCGTATGTTTTTTAATTGAACGGATCACAAACAAAACTGTTTGCGACGTTGTGTGGATTATAGTTGTAGGCAGAGAGAGAAGAGAAAGGGAAATGAGCCGGGAAAGTTTAACCGAATAAAAGGCACTTAAAGTTTTGTTTTGGTTAAAGTTAGCTGACGTCGCTCACAATGGGATGTTGTAGCAGCACCGAGGTAAGTGCGCTCCAGATATGATGGGAGTTATGGCTGCTTTCAAACTTTAAAACTGCAACGCCGATTCACAGAGGAGTTTGAGACAATGTGTGGCGACAGCGTCACTTCTTCAGCAGAGGCAGCAGCTTGTTTCACAACAACAACAACACAGTGATTTGTCAGCTGATCTGGGAGCAGCGGGGACGCTACTGCAGCCACATCAGTCACAGCAACACAGCATTAAGGATATCTGTGTCATCTTTCATTGTTTATTATTTATGCCTTGGCAGAGTAAACGTGACTGGAAACCGCTGGAGGAGCGCAGCTGCACGGACATCCCATGGCTCATCATATTCATACTGTTTTGTATTGGGATGGTAAGTTTTCATTTGAGTGTTACCGAGTTACCTTATGTCCACCCTGCTAAAGCCGATCAGATCTGCAGTCTTACATTCATGAGGGTACAAATGTTGATATTGTTTGTTGAACCTTTTTCTTTTTAAGATAGGTGTTTATTCAACTGTATGGCCATTTTGGAGACTTCAATTTGTGTAGCTGTATTTTATTGAGTAAGAGGTGTTCCTAATAATTTGTCCACCCCATTCATATCAGTCAGGATGATATTGTATTGCAATAAAGGTGAATCAACACCTTTAAAGCAGGCTCAACAAAACCTGAACATTTTAATGATTTATTGCAGGACTGCACCACTTTTGGCTGAAGTACCTAATAAACTGACACTTTCGTGTATTTGTGCGTGTCTGTTACATGCTATGCTGACTATCTGATGATTAAAAAAATAAAATTGGAGATCAGTGAAGTGGCCAAACTGATTCACAGAAGTGTCGATTCAGCTTTATGGTAGTTTGTGGTGCTATTGAAAGTTCTGCTGAGAGGTGTTGATGGTGTTCGATCCACCTTCGCTGAAATAAATGGGGGAGACTCAATAATTAGAAATACATGTTACACCCCAGCACCGCAAACTATATTCTCAAAAATGGCATTAAAACTGAACATTATATTAGTTGTAGTTTCTTTAGGTTTACCATAAAACTGGAACCAAAGTGCTGTAAGTAAGTGCTGTAAGTGTTGTAAGTAAGTCTGTAAGACTGCATTACGTTTGGCTGACGAACAGTTTGGCTAGCTGAACAATTGATGACTGAAATAATGTTGGAGATCAGTGAAGTGGCCCTTTAATGCAAACGGTTGTGAACTGTTGCTTAAGTGATTCACAGAAGTGTTGATTCAACTTCACTGTAGTTTGTGGTGCTGTTGAATTACGTTGTGTTATTTAGGGCTGCACAATTAATCAGTTATATCAAAACTGTAATATGGCCTACTGCAACTGTCAAATCGCAGGAGATGGCAAAACATGTGTCAAAATGCCTTTTTAAATTAAATATTGAGATGTCCTGGCCTACACATCATTGTCTGCAAAGTCACACCATAATTATTTTTATAGTGTTTTTCAGTAAATAATTTTCTCTATCTATCTCAAATCATATCACAATTGCAATATCAGCCAAAAGTATCTCAATTAGATATTTTCTCAAAATTGTGCAGCCCTAGTGTTATACTGAGAGATGTTTATGATTTCTATACAAATGGTTCAGACAAATAGTTAGAAACACCTGTTAGTGTAACACAAATGAGTTCAACAGCACCACAAACTACATCCTCCAAAATGACATTAAAACTGAACACAGCACACTAAAAAACTGACTATTATAAAGTATTTATGGCAGGATTGTTGTGTTATTCTTGCTGTAGGTTTACCATAAAACTGGAACCAAAGTGCAGGTTACAAACAAATCCATTTTTGATATTTTTGTCTTTTATTTGGCAAATCGCAAATCAATACCCTTGAGTGCATGGTGCTGTCTAATTATTACCTCCGCCAAGGAGGTTATGTTTAACTTAAAAAATATTTGCGTTTCATGTTATGCTGCAGATATTTAACATGATCTACTCTAATCTGTGTGTTCTGCAGTTGTGCATTTGTGGCTTTCCCATCGCCACAGGAGCTGCCTCCAGGCTTCTCTCAGGATACGACAGTTACGGCAACACCTGTGGCAAAAATAACACCAAGATCGAGGGAGTACCCCTCAGCGGCCGGGACATGAGGGAAAACAAGTTGGTCTCATTTGTTACAGATGACTTAACATGTGACTGAGGGGATTATTTACATCCAAGTCATCTTTTTCTTCTATTGAAATCCCTGCTGTGCTGTCCCTTAAGGATTTTCTCTTTGCTCTGTTTTCCTGATTAGATCGCCTACAGTCTAGTTATACGTTCAGTATATTAAAGCAGTAATGTTGAGACCTCGTTTGCCCCCTGAAGTTGAGTGTTGCTGGCGCAGGAGAAGGCGTTCAGCGTTACTTGTGTGCATGCAAGGATTGCATCATGTAATCCTAATCTAATTTGCAACAAACTGCATTTGTGAACACTTCAGTTTACCTCTCGTTCTGGCCTACATAGTTGATACCGTTGAGCTGTCCAGACCATGACTGGCTTACAGTCACCTGAAAAACAATCAAAATTCCCTGATGTTTGGTCTGTTTGAGCAACTTCATTTGCATAAACTGAAGAGAATAAGATGTCATCAGTCGGAAGGTTAATGTAGTTTAATATTAGGAACGTTCTGATGCGCAAATTCCTGACATATCTGAATGAATAGCACAGTTAAAGGGCATATCTCTCTTTTTCTAATTTTTCACTAAGAAGGGTAATATGTGTTTTTGTCACCCAGACAGAAATCTCCCCTTGTTGTAATTTATGTGAGAGGTCTTTGATTTGATTCCTCCTTTTGGGCACTAGCCTTCCATCAGCATGCAGCCTGTGGGCCCAGTTTTACTGGAACAATGGGTCATGCTTTATTGATGGGCTGATTGCCCATGGAGGCTTTGAATAAAAGGCGTTTCGGCTACAAAGACGGATCTGTGCGACGGGATAGCAAATGTCACCATCTTTCATTTTCTGCCCAGACAGAACAATCCCCACTGGCATAGTAATACCCAAATATACTGATATTTTTCTTCAAGGGAAAAGTGTGTCTTATTTGAGCGCAAGGGTGTGGCAGCACTTTAAATCGACCAGTTAATCAATCTAATTTCTTTTTCTTCCTGTCAGGTATGTTTTCTTTCTAGACCCTTGCAACGTTGACTTAATTAACAGGAAGATCAAATCCATCGCCCTGTGTGTCTCCAAATGTCCCGTTACTGAACTGAAGACTCACAGTGATTTAAAGCAGTTTGCTCTGAGCAATGGTGAGAAAAGTGAAACTCATTTAGAGAAAAAGAGACTTATGTACAAAATGGGATTAACACTGATCAGCCATAACATTATGACCACCTGCCTAATATTGAGTAGGTCCAGCACATCCCACAGATGCTCCATTGGTTTGAGATTTGGAGAATCTGGAGGCCAAGTTTACGCCGCAGACTTGTTGCTGTTTTTCTCAAACCGTTCGTGAATCCTTTAGTGTACACACTACCTCCACCAACTTGCCTTCTTCCCATAGTGCATCCTGGTGCCATGTCTTCCCCAGGTAAGTGACGCACACGCACTGGGCCATCCACATGATGTTAAAGAAAATGTGATTCATCAGAGCAGGCCACCTCCTTCCATTGCTCCGTGGTCCAGTTCTGATGCTCACGTGCCCATTGTAGGCACATTTGACGGTGGACATGTGTCAACATGGGCACCCTGACTGGTCTCCAGCTACTCATCCCCGTACACAACAAACTGCGATGCACTGTGTGTTCTGACACCTTTCTGTCAGAACCAGGATCAACATTTTCAGCAATCTGAGCTACAGTACCTCGTCTATTGGGTCGGGCAACACGGGACAGCCTTTGCTCCCCACGTGCATCAATAAGCCTTGGCCGGCCATGACCCTGTCACCGGGTCACCGGTTTTCCTTACTTGGACCACTTGTGGTGGGTCCTGACCACTGCAGACTGGGAACATCCCACAAGAGCTGTAGTTTTGGAAATGCTCTGACCCAGTCGTCTAGCCATCACAGCTTGGCCCTTGTCACAGTCGCTGACATCCTTAAGCTTGCCCATTTTTCCTGCTTCCAGCGCATCAATTTCAAGGGCAAAATGTTTACTTGCTGCCCAATATATCCCACCTACTGCCAGGTGCCGTGTCATTCACTTCACCTGTCAGTGGTCATAATGTTATGGCTGGTAAGTATATTTGATTTATATATATATATATATATATATATATATATATATATAGATGTTTTGAACATGTAATCTAATTTTTGGTTTTCCTGTTGACAGGATCTCATCTCTGCTCCTATGATATTTCTCCTACAAGATACACAAGCCATTCAGACAGATCCACTAAATGCCCCAAACTCCCTGTTCCACCGAGGTAAACATTTATTTTCTTTTAGGTTTTA
The DNA here is from genome assembly GCA_947000775.1 of Pterois miles. Taxonomy (NCBI): domain Eukaryota; kingdom Metazoa; phylum Chordata; class Actinopteri; order Perciformes; family Scorpaenidae; genus Pterois; species Pterois miles. Next base: position 3,867,272 of record CAMQGK010000224.1, on the reverse strand, counting down.
ATGAAGAGGCAGAAAAAAACATGCACGGAGACAGGGAGAGGGATACTCATCACTGGTCCAGTTAGTTCAAACCCTCATCATGAATACAGAAGTAGTGATTAGTCTCTCAATCGGTCATTGTTTATCATTTATTTAATTCCAAAACAAAATTTCACATGAATAGAAACCATAGCTTAGCATGCTTATTCACATTCCAGGACCAAATAATATAGATAGTCTGCCATAGTCCATTAATAGTGAATAACCCATGTTCTTCATCTTCGTCATGTTTACAGTAAATCCATCCCGCTGTTTCACCGCTGTATTCCCGTGGATGTCGGCTGCTATGCTGAATTTGCCCAGGCGTTCATCACATTCGTCAGTGACAACAGCGTGCTGCGGCGGGTCGTTGCCGGGGTGATGGCTAGCAAGGAGATCATCATGGGCCTCTGTGTGCTGGCTTTAGGTATAAAACATCTGCCATTATTTTAGGCATATAATGAACTGACAATGACACATTGCTGGTGTGTGTGTTTTTTTTTTTTTTCTTCTGCCGCTCCCACTGCTCAACCGTAAATTTTCACGAGGATTCAGTAGGAAGGCAACTTTCGGAAGCAAAGCTATTTTTGTCCTAAAAATAACAGGAAATGTCTGAGTGGTCACAGCCGTTGTATCCTGCGCTGAAGTTTAGCCCACAGGCATTCATTTAAGGTCTGCTTTAACTCCTCCCTTCGGTACAACAAGAAGACAGATCTGATCCCACGTCAGTTTGATCTGTTTTATCTCAATTGTTTGATCTGTCTGATTTGGTTATAATGGGCGACATCATTCATAATAAGACTGGGTTTCTCATTCACTTACTGTTTAAGTCACATACAAACCCCTGGCTTACTTACATTGCATAGTTCACTGTGTTTTATTTATGTTGAAGATAAAGCGATTTTTTTTTTTTTTCAAACCGTACAATGAACAGATACCATAAAATCACCACTGTTCTGCAGCTTGATGCAACATTTTCCATGTTAGTGGAGTTTTACTGTATATATTCATATGTGATGTGTGCTGTGTTGCTTTATCTTTCTCAGCTCTGTCCCTGATCATGATGGTTGTCATTCGTTACATCTCCAAAGTTCTGGTGTGGATCGTAACGGTCCTGGTTATCATCGGCTCTATAGGTAACTTTCAAAAGCAATATACCCAACCTAATTCATTTTGATATTTTTTGACGTTTCACATGTCTCTTGGATATATTTATGTTCATAACTTTGTAATATCTCACTTCAAATGTATTTTAGTATGTGTTTCATTAAATGCATTTGTCCTACATAGGACTTAAGATATGATATCTGTTGGGCTGCAGATTAAATTGGATAATGAGAAGGAACACCAAAGGCATTTTAAGTGCAAGCTAGCTATGCGTTTACACAGTGACGCAGTTCTGCAGGTGGTACACACCTAGACCCAATGTTGGCACTCTTAATTACATTATGCATGCTGATACAAGACAACAGCACAGGAAGTTTTAGTATTCAGGTTATATTTGAAGTCCCTTCTGCTCTGATGTGTTGCAGGTGGGACAGGCGTCCTCTGGTGGCTCTACGCGGACCACAGGAAAGCCCTCGACAACAACACCTTATCGGTTTTTGGGAAAGAAGTGGCCTCAGACAACGTTAAGGCCCTGCTCGTGTATGCGATCGGTGCTACAATTTTCACAGTATGTCTGAATGCACAGATACTATCACTAGAGAGCAATACATGTTTCACAAAGTACAAAAAATACAGTAATTTAGTACTAAATACAGTCACGCAGACACGGTTAAATTTATGTCTTTCTGTACAACTGCTTCCCGACAGGAAAGGTGTGTTTGATTTTAATGCCTCATTTCTGCAGCTCATTTCAGCGAGTTCATTAGATCACTAGTGTTTGTGCAACCCTCCAGGTGGTTCTCCTGCTGGTGATGTTCTTCATGAGGAAGCGTGTGGCTCTCACCATCTCCCTGTTCCACGTGGCCGGTAAAGTGTTCATCCATCTTCCTCTGCTGGCCCTGCAGCCCGTCTGGACCTTCCTCTGCCTCATGCTCTTCTGGGTCTACTGGATCGCTGTGCTTCTCTCTCTCGGGACTTCAGGTGAGGACTAAGGCTGGTGGGGAGCTACAGTACTGTAGTTTGTTTATGTGACTGTATGACTGTCAAAACGACATTCAAAATTCAGATTGCTATATTGGTTACATGCTTCAGAACAGGACTTTAGATTAGTCTAGTTCCTAGCATCAGTGATCTGTTAGTGGTACCGTTTCCCAGACAAGCAGAATATTAAGTTTGTGACATTTTGTCGTGTTTTCGTGGCATGACTAAACTCCCACATTTGGAATCTTGTGCCGGTCTTGTGACGTGGGAGGATCGAGACAAGAACAACTTCTCTCTTCATCTCCCACTTCTCTTTTCTACAGCTGTTTTAATTTCATCAGAGGAGTATTTAAAACAAAATGCCAGCGCAGAAATCAAGTCAAAACATCACATGCTCTTGCTTTATGTTTACTACTGTATGTTACTGTGTATTGTGGTAAGTACGGAAATGTAGGTAATTATTAATGGCTTGATTTCAGTTGCAGTGAAATTGAGATTTAGCTGCTCTTGACTTGTTTGACCTTCTTCCCCTCAAAAATGTGGTAAATATTACTAGCTGTGCAAAGAGGAGATGATGCAATAAAGTACAGAGTACAATTAATAAATGTTGCCGAGCTGGGAATGTGCTCAAAGTTTTGAGTTTCGCTGTCAGTCATACATAAACTACAAATAAAAGTCAGATTTTTTTTCAAGGTAAATGTTCAAAAATATCAAATAAATCTTGAGGGATGTACAGTCGATTAAAACGTTTTAGCCTTTTGACACAAACTCCCGCTTGTATTCCTTCACAGGCACGCCGGTAAAGAACAACTCTACAGGTGTGGTTGAATATCAAATGCAAGGGCCTCTTCAGTACTTGGTGTGGTATCATGCTGTGGGTCTCATCTGGATCAGTGAGTTCATCCTGGCCTTCCAGCAGATGACCATCGCAGGAGCTGTAGTCACCTACTACTTCACAAGGTACCATAGAAGTAACAGAAAGTAATATGTATTTTACTTGGGAGACTTTGCTGTCATGTTTATTTGATAATTCAGATTTTAGGCTGTATAATAATAACGATAATACTTTGGATTTATATAGCGCCTTTCAAGAAACCCAAGGACACTTAACACTGACACAACAAGCAGCATAACAGTAGCTAGAGGCCACGGGTCTTGCTGAAGAGGTGGGTTTTAAGGAGTTTTTTTGAAGCTGTCTAGAGATGGGGCGTTGTGGAGCTCCGTGGGGAGAGAGTTCCTGAGAGTGGAGGCTGTCACACTGAAAGCTCTGTCCCCAAAAGTTTGCAGATTGTGGGGGATGGAGAGCTGACCCATGCCAGAGGATCTCAGCTTCTGGGACTGTGTGTAGGGGTGGAGGAGGTCAGATAGGTACTGAGAAGCCAGGGCATTGGGGGATTTCTGGGTGAGGAGGAGGATTTTGTAGGTGATGCGGGACTTGACCAGGAGCCAGTGAAGGTGGATAAGGTTGGGGGTGATGTGTTGCCAGGGCTTGGTGTGGGTGAGAACGCTGGCAGCTGAGTTCTGCACATACTGGAGCCTGCCCGGGGCTTTGCTGGGACCCCCAGACAGAACTCCACTGCAGTAGTCCTAACGGGAGGTGACGAAAGCATGGATGAGGGTTTCTGCCACGGAGTCAGAGAGTGATGGTCGAAGTCGAGAGATGTTTAAGTGGAAGAAAGCGGATTCAGTGATGGACTTTTGAGGCTGGAATGAGAGTGTCGGGTCCAGGTTGACACCCAGGGTGCAGGCTTCTGGGGATGGGGAGTTAGGAGCAGCTGCTGGCGTCCAGAAGTAGATTTCCAACCTTCTGGAGCAGGACCTTGGGAGTCACAACCATGACCTCTGTTTTGTTGCTGTTGACTTTGAGAAGATTAGATGATCTAGATTTTGACTTCATGCAGGCAGTTGACACATGACTGTGGGGGGAGCTGGGTGACTGGTTTGGTACTGAGATACAGCTGAGTGTCGTCAGCATATGAATGCAAACTGAAACCGTGGTGGTGGGTGATCTGACCACGGGAGAGCATGCAGATGGTGAAGAGGAGGGGTCCAATCACAGAGCCTTGAGGCATACCATGGTTGACTGGGGCTGGGGTGACAGAGTTACATCTTGTCTTTCTATCTGATTAACTTAAGGAATAAGTCCCAGTTGCCAGCGATTCCCATCCTCTCCTCTATGGCGCGCACCATCCGCTACCATCTGGGGACTCTGGCCAAAGGCTCCTTCATCATCACGCTTGTTAAGATCCCTCGTCTTATTCTAACGTACATCCACAGCCAGCTCAAAGGAAAGGTGAGCTGTCAAATCATGCAATGTTTATTTAAAAATGCTAAAAACTCAACAACTCATGTCAAGCGTGTAAGTGGCGCTCATCAGTACTTCTAAAACATACATTTTAATCGAGCGTGTTCCTCATTTCTCATAGGAAAACGCCTGTGCTCGTTGCATGCTGAAAGCTTGCGTCTGCTGTTTGTGGTGTCTGGAGAAGTGCCTGGCATACTTAAATCAAGTAAGTCATTTCAGGTTGGTGAAGGAAGAAAATCTAGTATACTGTACTGTGGTAACAAGATCCCAAGTATTTACCTTATCGTATCATTTCAGAACGCTTACACTGCAACAGCCATCAACAGCACCAATTTCTGCACCTCTGCCCGTGAAGCTTTCCTCATCCTGGTGGAGAACGCCCTCCGAGTGGCCGCCATCAACACTGTTGGCGACTTTGTCCTCTTCTTGGGAAAGGTACAGCTCACGGAGAGACATATTGTCCACGTTAGATTTGACCATATTGGTTTCTAACTTGTCTCATATCTACTCTCCCAGGTGCTTGTAGTCTCCTGCACAGCCTTCGCTGGAGTCCTGGCTCTGAACTACCAGCGTGACTACACCGTGTGGGTCCTGCCTCTCCTCATCGTCTGTCTGTTTGCCTTCCTGGTGGCTCACTGCTTCCTCTCCGTCTTTGAGAACGTGGTCGACGTTCTCTTCCTCTGCTTCGCCGTGGACACAAAGTACAACGATGGCAGCCCTGGACGCGAGTACTACATGGACAAGGCCTTAATGGTGAGAGGACAGTGTGTATAAAGGCGATACAAACATGAACATCTGATGGAGCAAAAGAACCATTCACACAAACAGGTTCAGTCTTAATTCTGGACGTCGGAGTGATTTAAGTTTTTGGCGCTTACCAGTTTTCTGAATTTGGAAAATTATTGGAAAAATTCTCTCACACCTACAGCTGTATCTGGATCTTTATGCCACCTTTCCACCCGACAGTACCAGATCACCTACTGTAGACTATAATATGCTCTCTAATAACTGTGCTACATCCACTTGACTGCCTCTCATGTTAGTCATGGACAGACAGACGTTTTTAAGCATCAAACGTGCTCTAAGGATGACTATTAATATTTTCTAAGTGATTCGGGCCCCCTAATAACACTACTGATTCCTGAAAGCAAACTTGAGTCTGCTTTTTGTGATATTCTTCCGTTGGTATGTAACAGGTAACCTTACATGGCAATTTTAGGGGTGTTGGCTGTGCTAATGACCAGATCTCACAATTCATTCATTAAATAAGCGACATTTACAACAAGTTTATGTATGAACAAACTTCACGGAAAAAAGTTCTTGCACAAGTTTTTGAATGTGGGATTTTTTTTAATTGATTTATTTTGACTCAGTGTTTTGTTTGAGGCTGACATTTTCTTTTACTCTGTTATACAGTGTCAACATTTTCAACTGCTTCAGGCTACATGACTTTTTTTCATATATTATCATATTTCTAATCCAGAGCTCCCAGTGACTCACATACAATGATCCTGGGAAACATGAAGTGTAAATTCATATAAGAATGCTCAGAAAAAGGATATTCCTAGTTGACATTTTTGATTTCTTGGACATTAATGAAGTTTAAGTCCTTTCTGATTATTTACCATAGCACAGGGGTGTCAAACTCAAATACACAGTGGGCCAAAATTTAAAAGTAAAGAAAGCCGCGGGCCAACATTGAACAAATGAACCTTTAATATGGACCCAAAAAAAAAAACAACCACTGAATATGGAACAAGCAACGCTTATGTAACTTAATAGTGCAGACATGCAAAATCGAATTTCAAATAAAAAAAAAAACATATCAATGGCATATTAAAGAAAATTTAAATACAAATTGTATGCCTATTTTCTATTTGCAGGTAAATATCAAAATAAGCTTTTTCTACAGGCTAATAAATTTGAAAATACAGTAACAATACTGAATTCAAGCCTTGGAGTAGCAAGAAAAAGTGTGTAAAGAAAACGTTAATTATTGGTTTCCTGCTGAAGCACAGATCGCTACTTACAGAGTAGAGGGCATGTTCTGGTCCTGTCCTGATTGACGTGCCAAAACAACAGCAGAGTATGATGGGATTTGTAGTATTAGCGGTGAATGTGCTGTTCTGTACCGGCGGGCCAGCTCTAATAGTAATTAATTTTATATTGCCTCGCGAGCCAAATATAATTACACTGCGAGCCAAATTTGGCCCGCGGGCCAGAGTTTGACACCCATGCCATAGCACTTTTATTCTTAATGAACAGGTGAGACAAGATGTGAGTGTAAAACTTGTCTTTCCCTTCACAGGAATTTGTTGAGAACAGTAAGAAAATGGGTTGGTACAAGTCCGGTGATGGAGATGGACGGGAGATGAAGCCCATGGTGAGTCTTTGCAACGTTCTCACCAGTATGCTAGAAAACAAATACTGAAAATTAAAAATAATACCCAGAAAACTGTGTTTCGTGTCTCATTCAGAGCAAGTAAATAGCTACAAGGTTGTGTGTGCTTGCATTATGTGGTAGTGAAAGTGAGTAAATATATATTTTTTTATTTTTGTTTTTTTCTCACAGGCACGTGGAGGAACTTCTGCTTGACCACGTGTCAGAAAAAGGCCAAAACCACTTAAAGAAAACATCCTCAGAATTTACCAGCTTTTCACTCCAGGAATATCAAGAAGATGCACTTTATTCTGAAGCTACACAGAGTTTCAACTAAAGATGCGTTGGATTTTATTTTTTATTTCTGAGGGAGAGAGGGACATTTAAAGTCAGACACTAATAGCTGTAATAATATATGTTTATTTCATTAATAAGATAGGTTTGCTTTTTTGTTTTTTCCACATAAAACTGAGTTTCATCTTTTTTTCCGTTTTAAATAATCTGAACGATTTGACATTGTTTAACATGTTTGGTTTTCCCTGTTACATAGTTTGAATGGTGAAACGGTGTATATTTCGAAATGGATAGCTAACTGTGTTTTGTCAAAGGCTGTTCGAGTTGTTTTATTCTCAGATTTTATACTTGAATAAATTAAAACACGAAGTTGTGTTATTTGATCTTTTGGCCACATCTATAAAACCCACATAGTGTCTCCTTTCTAGCCACAAGTCTATTGCATCCCACTTCTCTGAATTTTAACAGATATCAGAGCATGTATGCTCAGTGCGCTGTTAAATCCTGGCATGTACTCTGTACATCACCCACTTTTAGTCAGCAGGGGGCAGCTTCTGAAACGAAACATACAGATATCCAGTTTTAGATTTACAAATTTGTTAAATTGTTTAAAAAAAACATCAGAAATTTGGGCCCTCTTTGTGGAAACTCTACACACATAAAACAAAAACATACAAAATATGCTACATCTCAGCAAACATTTAATTCAAAACTATATAAACACTTCTAAAAAAACTGTATTTTTGCATCATAACTTAAACATAAATAACTTTCCACAGTCCACCTGCACAACGATGAGCAAACTACTGTATAAAACACTAATATCTTCTAGAGTTTTTGGCATTTTCATGTGTAGCATGTTGTACATATAGACTGCACACAAATGCAATGAAGACCCAAATTTGTTTTCTCTTGATACTCGTATACTCATAAGAGAAGCAGACATTATTACTTTAACTGAAGATGATATGAACACTGTTAATTTCGTAATGAAAGCAAAATACAGAATATTGCAGTTACAGTCTAACTCTCTCCACTGGTGTGCACACCACAGAGCAATCTAATCTAATTGGTTACAGGTGTTTCCACAGGTGCATTCTGGGTGCAGGTGATTGATAATTAAATGATGTGTCCTATGTAGATAACCGTGTATATTATCTGTCTATGAGTTAGTGGTTTCAATAATTGTGCCTCAACTATCAGTTTTTATATCTTGGCAACTGCAAAAAAACAAACTGTATATAGTACAGCAGCTGTAACAGGAAGTGTAAGAAGAAGAAGATATTCCTTTATTAGTCCCACAGTGGGGAAATTCAGTTTTACACTCTGTTGTTCACACAGTACATATACATGTCAATGGAGAGATGTCAGAGTGAGGGGGCTGCTCCTGACAAGCGCCCAGAGCAGTTGGGGGTTCGGTGCCTTGCTCAGGGGCACCTCAGCAGTGCCCAAGAGGTAAACTGGCACCTGTCCAGCAACCAGTTGGTCTTGGTCCATGGGGGACTTGAACCGGAGTCCTCCACGTCCTAACCCAAGTCCTTACGGACTGAGCTACTGCCGCCCCCCCAATGCAATGCAATGCAATGCAATGCAATGCAATCAAACACCAGTTCCATATTTAGGATAGTCTACACTGTCAAGTCCTTGTTCCTTAATCTCAGGATCCGCTGACACAAAGTGTAAAAAGTGATGTGCAGGAGACAAAGCTTTAGTTTGATAAAGAAACATAAAGAAAGCAACACAAGAATCTCCAACTTGTGTGCACACTGCAGCCCTGAAGCGATTTCAGGCTCTGTTAACAAAATAAATTATGTTAAATCTCATTATTTTTCTATTACTATGTGTTAAACCTGAACACAAAAATCTAAACATTTCATCTGCCTACTATCTTCCTCAAATGCAGCACAAGACACCCAACATTCATTGAGAAACGATGAAGCTGTGGGGTCTAGCTTTAACCACCTGAGGGCAGCAGATCCTGTGAAATGAATGACATTTCCTCTGCGTGAATCCGTTATAGATGCCATGTCCTTCAAAGATAATGAGAACAAAATGACATTTTAACCTCATCATACCAGGACTAACAAGTTTAGAGTCCTCTGAATCCACTTAAGGGAAATAAATGATTTTGCCACTTTGATTCCTCATCACTTTTTGGATGTTATTCCACATTTCATAATTCAGATTTGATTTAGAAAAGATAAAACCTAAATACAGTAGTACACTGGGTGTAAATCTGAGTTTATATATGTAGAGGAAATGTATTTGTGTGGTTACAACTGAACCAGATATCCTCAAAATATACCCTGCAGATTTGACAATCGCTGTTTTTGCACCACCGATTTTAAATGTGTTATCTCCATGTACAAAGGCAGTAAGACCAATATTGTATGTTTAAAAAGTTAAGAAAATATAGAATATGTTTTTCTCTTCAAAATGTGAAATTTACAGGTCAGTCACTTGAGTTACGATGCCATGTTTATGATCACCATGGAGGTAGACTGAGCTGCCATGAATCTCATTCCCCATGAGTGTATCCAAAACCTACTGATGTATAGATTACTGACTCATCCCCTCCAGTGTCTTTCCAATCCTGCATTGACCAGAAGAGAATCAAGCCACTAAGCAGTTAGAGGTTATTGATGGAAAAGCTCTCTGCGTACTGCTGTCTGCCTCCATAAAACACAGGAATCCAGAGGAAAACAGCTCGATGGCTCGTAGTGAGTCACACCTAAGTGATTTCTGTAGTACTTACAGAACGGCAACCATTCCTGGAAGCCCTTTGTCGTTGGATAGAGACAGGAAAACACGTTCAGCTGGAGGCCGCCTCGGCAGGATGCGCCAAGATCTGACAGCCTGGAGGGATATATTTTTTTGTTTTGGTTTCTTGTCATTCTTCTACTTCAATAATTATGATTCTGATTATGTTAGTTATTATTGTGAACTCAGGCAGGCTTGGACATGTGAATTAATGGCAGGAGATCCAAATCACTGCTGTTTTGCTTAGCCACATCCTCCAAAGCTTTTTTCTTTTCAAAAACTACAGATCAAATTACTTTAAAATATACTGTATTTTTGACACTGACACTGTATACTGTATATATTATTGTAGCTTCTCAGAATATATCGCAAATGAATCCCACATACATGTTTTTAACCCTCCGTTTCAACATATTCTGAAGCATATGTGCTTTTTATTTATTTGCGTTGCACGACGGGCACCGCATGTTGCCCTATAGTGTTCTCAGCACACAGGCAGTGGATGAACTCATCATTTGCTTCATGACAGCAGCTCTGATTCAACTGGTAAGTAGTTTACAACCATTAAACCTGCTCCATCCTATATAGATGTGTGTTGTATGAGCTGACTCAGGCACTGTAACATGAGCCTGCTAAGTGTTATATATGTGTGTGTGTGTCAGAGAGTGTATTGACCAAACAGTGACTTCACCATTAAGTTGAGCCATACTGCCTCCTCAGCAGCTCAGCTCAGAGCCTTAACAATGGTGCTTACATTTAGTACACATGCAAGACTTCAGCGATGATGAATAGAGCTCACAATGCTGCTATGGACATGCAAACAAAGAGTAAAGCTCTTTAAAAAAATACACAATAGGAAATAATGAATGTGATCATAATAACATGAAAAGAACACACCCATCCACATAGGTCATGTTTAATTCAGAGTTTAGTTTCTCACGTCACATGCAGGACAGCTGGGACAGGCGATATGGTGGAAACACGGTAGGCCTGATGATTTTGTTTTTGCAATACTGATATACCTGCAAGCAATACCAGATATAGCAAATGTATACAAGAACAAAAGAGTATTTAAACTGAAGCTGAGGTTCAAAGATCATTCTTGAGCGATGTTACGTTCTCCCATGTAGGGTCCGTGGGATGAAGGGAGTAATAATAAAATTTTACCCAGGAATGAGAGACTGGCAACAGGCTGAGTACAAAAACAAAATTTTATAATTTATTAACAACAAATGAAAATGTACAAACACTAACTGAAAACTACTAAACTATAAAAGAAAGCGCAACTTAAACCTAATGCTCAATGCTACACAAAATATGTCACACTCACTCAATACTGCTGTCTGGCCCACTGGCCCCATCTTCTCCTCTCTCCTGGCCTTTTATCCACCCCACTCTGATTGCTGATTAGACACATCCGCTGCAGCTGCACAGTGGGGGAGGGCGACACCTGAGGAGACACAGCAGAGGGAAAAAGAAAAATGCACAACACACAGAACACACAGAAGTCCTTAAAGGTGTTAAAAGTGACATTTGGAGCATTTCTATTGCTTCCACATGGCTCTCAATATGGCGACAGCTGAGCCGGCGGCTCATAGTACAGAAGTACTAAACATGAAGACAATGACAGAGCAAACAGTTTTAACCTGGGGGGCAACTGGGGGGTAGGTGCTGCACATCCACAATGGCACCAGATGGCAACTCTGGTTCTGAAAAGTGAAGCCAATGCTGATGCACCTTAAACTTGCATTCTGTCTAATAGCCAGCATGGGGCGACTCCTGTTGATTTATTACCTCAGTAAACATTGTAAACATGAGTTTCTTGTCTCAATTACTAGTTTCAAGTCTCCTTCAATACAGCATGATGTTCATTTAGTAAATTATGGTCCCATTTGGAGTCAAATAGGCCATGTAGCAAGGTATGCTTTAGATTGTGGCTACCTTGTGAATGACAGGTCACTCTCACTGTGCTATCCGGTCTGGGAGTAGTCTGTGTTTTTACAACTTTCACTGTGTTTTCAGTTCACAAAAATATCTTATTCAGCATTTGGTTGTACTGAGCTTCACCCTCTCGTGTCACTTTTGGTTGCAAATAACCAAGATGGCGACGCAACAACCGAGATGTTGACTGCCAAACTTGAAGCTTCAAAACAGCAGTCGACAAACAAATGGGTGACGTCACGGTGATCGGGTCCTCTTCATATATACAGTCTATGGTCGGGGCGGCGTTATCAGCTGTACCCGCCATAGAGAGCAGTGCAGAGCCGAGGCTGTGAGCAAGCCAGTGGGGCACAGTCACATGCACGAACATGCATTTAAAGGTAGCACGGCAATGCCAACAGAAGCTCGGATAACAATGCACACAGAGGGAGGGTGACTTCATTTTCTGCTCAGGTAGACATTAATCATCTCCATCTTTACATTGACAATAACTGTTTGCCACTATATTAATGATCACAATGTCATATAAAGCACCTTTACAGTGCTCAAAAAAGCTCAAAACTAGCCACTAAATGGACCTCGTTGTTAGCATTGTTCCACTTTGTACGGAGATGGTTACACTGCTACTGTATACACATCAATATATTATGTCTAGTAACACAAACTTAGCAGGCGATCACACCTCACACAGCAACAATACCTCAGCATGTACCAGAGTGTGGAAGTGATAAAAGAACCTGCGTCACAGAGCATTGCTTATCCAAGAAACCCGATTTCCGAACATCATAAGTGCTTCCTGCAATTTGAGGCATTTCCCATCAGCGCTTAGTCCCACTGTCTCCCCATACACCGGCAGATCACTTTTTATTGTTGGACGGCCTCCAACGACGGGCTCCACTGTGTGGAAGTTAGCCACAGAGATCGTATCTCTCCACATTTCTACGGTGAACGCACACAGACAGAGGAAAAGTGTGTGAAAATGGACATTTGATATTTACCCAGTGACTTCCCTATCTGGAGCTGCTGATGGCTTCTGTTGCCAACACATACACACACATACACACACATTTACACACCGTTTGTGCTCTGGCAGCCTGCTTACACTGGGCTGTGTAAAAAAAAAAAAAAAAAAGAAACCCTGTAGTTCTTACTGCAAAAAAAGGTAAACAACACTTTTCCAGGTCAGTGAATGTGCCTTTTTCCTGCACTAATTCATATGTTTTGCTCTACATGTGTTTACGTGTGCTGTGTGTGTGCACACATGCATGTACAGCGTGGGAGTGACCATGGCTCGTAAAATATTCACCTGATCTTCTTATACATAATGCAGTAATGTTCCTGCACACAGAACTCATTTCAAGCAGTTTGTCGCTCATGTCAGCTTTCTCTTTTTTTTAAATTAGCTTTAAATTGGTGATACATAAACACTTTCAACTTCAGCTTACAGCAGGTGTTGTGTCATTTCTTCTTTAGTTCACATTGCACCTATAAAAGCAGCAGCTGTACACCCTAAAATAGGGGAAATGATGAACTTGCGGTACTTTTCAGAGTCCCTACATACTCTAATTTTATATCACAGCACTGCGCAACTTGTCTGTCTTTGCCTCCGCGCCGGCGACAACTGTGGCCGGAGGGTTATGTTTTCGAGCTGTCTGTACATCCATCCTCTGTCCGGACCATTCTCGTGAATGTGATAGCTCAGGAACAGCTTGAGGAAATTTCTTCAAATCTGGCACAAACATCCACTTGGACTAAAGGATGAACTAGATTTCGGTGGTCAAAGGGCAAAGGTCAAGGTATCTGTGACCTCACGTCCGTCCCGTTCTTGTGAAAGCGATATCTCAGGAACGCCTGGAGGGAGCCTCATCACAGGGACTGCCAGGGAGTGTAGCCAAACAGTGGTACTACAACATCTGTCTGTCATGTGATGCCATTGGGCCCAAAAGACTTTTTCCCATAGACTTACATTGGGACGTCTGTAACTCTGTCGATAATGTAAATCAATTCCCATGTACAAACACTTGAATATCCCTTTTTTCTGTCTTAAAGTAAAATGCACAAATAGCTGAATCCAGAGTTATTTTCCTTCCTCCATTAACGTGAATGAGACCCAGACCGAGGCTGGAGTGAGGGCCAGGAGGCGGAGTTAAGGGGAATGTGACTGCTCTTGCTCTATGGGCTAAATGGATGCAGAAGATTGCCGGGTGATACGGCTACTTTATCACTCAGCAGTGGAGCCATTTTGGCTTCATGCGCCACTGAGCAAATGTCATATTGTAAGAATGAAGGCGAGCCTGCCTAAGACGCTGTAACCAGTTCTCTTTATACATCCATGGTTACATCTGGAACAAACATCCACTTGAACTAAAATGTTAAGATTTGGTGGTCAAAGGTCGCAAAACACATTTTTAGCCATTACTCAAGAATGCATATATTAATTGGGACAATTTAACATAAATGTCTAATAAAATAAAGTGATGCAGCAATGACATTTTGGACAGACATGGATGCAAACTGCAACTTGATTGGTGGAGTTTCTAAATATAAGCAGATAAATACGGAACCGAAACAACAAACGTAGAAAAACAGCAACAAGAGTTTGCTGTGTGCATTCACGTCCGTCCTCCAAGTAGCACTCAACACTACGTAGCCGAGCAAACATTGGTCAATATAGCTTTTATTTCAGCAAATCATACATACACTGTAAAAAATGCATCTGTTATCATAACCTTGAAACACCATCAGAGCTGTGATGACAGTGTGTGATTGGTTGAGAGTGGCTACAGTGTCTGAGGTCATCAAAATGATTTGCGTGTCATCGCACTCATGAAACAACAGCGCACTTTAAGACTGACGTGTTCTCCAGCTCTTAAAGTGAATTGAAATTCCACGTTAAAAGGAATGAAGGGAGCAAAAACAATAAACAAACAAACAAAAAATGACTATTGGACAGTTAGATGGCACTTTTCAGGTCTTAACATGGAATTTCAACAGATTCAAAATGAAGCCTGAAGGCAGATTAATAATTGAAAATAAACATAAGAGCTCAGCTAATCCCAGGTCTGCATAAACAGTCACAGGACTTTGTCAAGAATACACAAATCTGGGATTAGTTTTCAACCCTGACAGATATACACCATAAGTAGTTAGAGCAGATCAGGTACAAATCAAGCCTTTTAAACAAAGTAAAAGCAAAACACTGTGAGATGATCATATATTTTTTTTTCATATAAAGCCGTCTAAACCAAAGCTTCCTCTAGCCGGTGTACTAATATATAAAACATCTTCAAATCCAGCAGAATCTAAGTGTTTTTTATGCCTTAACTGCTAAGTATATCTGTGCTTCTCTACATTCTAGCTATCCTATGTAACAAACCGAAAGATCTGGAATATGGCCTACGTAACACCACCGTAAGAGAGACCCAAAACACAAGCCATACCAAAACTCAAGTAGTATCCGAGCTTGACATTAAAGCCACTCTTATGCGGTGCAAAGATGAGCTTAAGTCGGTCCAGTAAGCATGCTTCTTCTCACACTATCACCACCATCTGTCGTTACCGGTAAAAGGCACACCTCACCCTTTATCCCCCGCCAGACTGCATGGCTCTGTGGTTTTATTACCATGTGCTCAAATCACGCAAAATTTAAAACTCCACTTCTGAGCCGTGATGAGGTTATCTCTGAGCTCACTGACGTATTAAAGGTCAGTAAACATTGTTTTTTTTTTTTTTTAATCACACAGACTTGTGGCTCAAGCGGTTCATAACTATGCAAGTGCAGTTTCATCTGTACACGCTGGAGGGAAATTTCCCCCCTTCCCTCAAGCTCTATTATGTTTTCAGTTCCACAAAGGTTTAGCCTCAGACTGAAACATCACGCAGTATTAGACATGCCACGACAAATCTGTTTTATCTTCTGGATTCATCCAACAAAGGATTAGAAAAATAGATAATAATAATAATATCCCCCCCCGCCCCCAACACCACTGGCCAAGCAGTAATTTGTCTTTCCTCGTTGCCGAGCCTTTGAGATGATTTGACTTGATTTGTGTCTCTGTGAAAACAGCTAGCATGTCGGTTCTGATTGTTATCCAACTCACACTGTTTTTTTTGTTATTTTTTTTTGCCTTAATTCTCCTAATGAAGCATGTCTAACTCTTATCTTGTTTTTCCACACAGTTACAGTCACGATTACAAATCAAGATCAAAAGAAACCTAAAGAGTGCAATATTCTCTTATCTACATCATCAACATCCCACCTATACACAGGAACATTTGATAAGGAGTAAAAGGGTGGAGGGAGTAGAGGAAGAGGATGAAGGAATGCAGAAGGGTAAATCTCTTTAACATTGCGCCTCAGGCATCAGAGTGCTGCACAAGGACGGGACAACACTAGAAGACATGGACTGTCCAATGAAGGGAGAGGTCTTTGCACACGTGACCAAATCCAAAGCGCTGGATCGGTTGACAATAAAGTCCTTGTCATGTTCTCTGGTTGGTTGACACACAAGTGAACAAGTGCCATTAACCGATCATATTTTATACTTAGAGAGGAAATCATAAACGTTTGCCAGGAATTGTTTTTTTTTCTTTACTTATGAACAAACAATACACAGAGAGTAGTCCATAGGCTGTTAGTACGATTAAGTATCTGCCTGGGGAGTCACCTAGAAACGTGCAGTTTGACCAAACAAACAGTTTTCTCTTTTATCTTTTTTTTGTTTTCTTTTTTCTTTTTTTGGAAATTACGACAGATATTCGTCGTTGTCGTCGTCATAATCCTCATCTCCGTCGTCCTCGTCGTCCATCCCGGCCTGCTCGTCGAGGACAAAGGAGTCTTCGTCATCATCGGTGAACAGCGAGTCTCCGCTGCCGAGGTCTCCGGAAGACTCCAAAATCACGCCTTGGATTGGAGAATAAACCAAATCTCACAATTAAAGGAGTTGTTTTGGGTAAACAGTCAGTAGATAGTTATATTAGAATACCGACACCACTTTCATGACTGTTTGGTCAATATTAGACTGTTAGTTTAGACCAGTGGGCTACCTCCTGGGTCTGAAAAGTGAAGCCAATCCTAGAAGTGTCTCAACCTTGCATTCTTTCTAATAGCCAGCAGGGGGCGACTCGTCTGGTTGCAAAAAGAAGTCAGATTGTAAAGAAGTCTATGAGAAAATGATCCTACTTCTCACTTGATTTAGTAAACATTGTAAACATGAATTTATGGTCTCAATCGCTAGTTTCAAGTCTTCTTTGATACAGCATGATGTTCATTTAGTAAATTATGGTCCCATTTAGCGTCTAATGGACTGTAAAGCAGGGGATGCTTTAGGGTGTGTCTACCTTGTGATTGACAGGTTGCTACCATGTTGTTGTCCGCTCTGGGAGTTGTCCATGTTTTTGTCTTACAACTTTAAGCCTTTCACGGTGTGTTTTCAGCTCTTGAAAGTTAATTATAACCTTTTTGGTCACCTAAAAATGTCTTATTCAGCATTTGACTGTACTTGGCTACACTTCTGGTTGCAAATAACAAAGATGGCGATTGCATAATGCAGAACTTGAGGCCTCAAAACGACAGTCCACACGCCAGTGGGTGACATCACGGTGACTACGGCCACTTCTTATATACAGTATGTGGTTTAGACAAAGAATACAACACATAAACCCTGTTAAACCACAAAATTGTCATTTTTTTACACACCTTTACAAACCTTTGCTGAGAGCCAGTCTTCGTGTTTCCTAAGATAAAGTGACTGGCTGCTGGCGGTAGCTTCAATTTGATCGGACAGATATGAGATCGGTCTCAATCTGGTCATCTAAGTCTTGGCAAGCAAGCAAAAAAATCTCAAAAAATGTCAATCTATTCAAATGTAAATACTGTACATCGTGGTGAGTGACAGATTAAAACATAAAAACAAGTCTATAAATTTATGATAAATTTCCTCCCTGAGGTCTTAACTCCAAACTACGCTGAATCTCTTTGTTGTCTTGCGGAGAAACATGACACTCTACTCTCCTCAGAGTTTTGCTTACCGCAGTTTGCAGGGCCATGGGTGCGTGAGCTGGCCACCTCGTTGCCATAGCGATCGACACACCAGCACTGGCCGCTACTGCTGTGACACTGGTGAGACCTGTAGTAACCTTCCTCATCACAGGATGGCAGGTACTGACCTATACATACAAGCCAAAACACACAATGAATTATTAGGGTAACACACTGTGTTGGTGTGTGTGTGTGTGTGTGTGTGTGTGTGTGTGTGTGTGTGCTCACCAAGCAGTTTCTTCCCTGCTTGCTTTTTGTTGATACTGGACAGCTCTGCTTTACAAGGGGAATCTGAAAAGGAGAGACACAGGGACGCCGGTAACAAACTGCAGAAGTCGGCTTTTCTGTGAATACATCTGTTTGACTGAACTTTGCTTCCTTTGTGTGCTTTTCGCTTCAGTCGTGATGTTTGTTATCCTGCTGTCTTTGCTTTTACAAGTGCAGCTCCAGCGACTCAACTGTAAATACTGTTTCTTTATGACCAAACAGCCTCCTCTCTCTAATTTTCGTCCTTCCTCTCATACAATAGCATTCTAATGCAATGAACTGAGTACTGTAATGTATTCTGTACATATCAAGGACGAATATGCAATGCTGACTGAAATGAAAGTGTCTATTATTTCTCTGTCTGTAGAAGTTAGTTTAGACATTAGAGAAAAGTTATGGTTTATTACAACTTGGATCTTATTTTTGGCCCTTCGTTTCTATTGGTTGTGTAACATATCAAAGTAACTGCTGATACTGGGAAACACAAGAATCGTTATAGCGAAGTAAGAAGGAGCGATGGAACCGAGTGATCAGACCAAGCCCCCAAGAAGAGCGCCGGGCGTTGAAGCAAATTTTAGTAGTGGCTATTGGGCTGTAAAACACTTAATAATAAATTAATGAATAAATAATCATTCAAAATGAATAATTGAATGTCTATCACTTCTATCACAAGATACAGAGACTGAAGCTGAACATCATCTGTGTTGGCTTGTACAGTATATATTAAGGTGTGAACACATTTTAGGTGGTTTGTGCTGTATTTGCATGTGAGTATGCAGAGACACCGTACCTGTGTACCTCTGGAAGCACGTGCACCACTCAGAGCTGGTTATAACTTTGTCGGTGTGCGTATCGCAGGATTTGAAGAATGCGTCAGAGCACGGCTCGTTCCTGTCCAGATAGAGGCTCTTGATCTCTGACTGGTCCAGCTGGACGTCAAAGTTTGTGTCCAGTCGGGAAAACATCCAGCCCAGAGGGTCCTTACAGATAGGTGACGCCCCGATCTCGAACTCTGTGGTTTAAAAATGAGAGAGGGTATGCAACTCGGTGTGACAATCGCAGCGATAATGCATGAAGAAATGTTGTTTTGCCCTTTCCCTACTTTGGCAACGCCATGTGACTCACTGTTTTTCTCAGGCTTCGGGATCTTAACTCTCTTGTGGTTGCCGTTCTCATGCAGCACTCTGAACCAGTCTCTCAGACGGCTCACCACCTCCTTCAGGTCCGACTCACTGCACACTGAGGAAAAAAAGACACCAGTGATTACTGGTGATAAAGTGATGCTTTATTAACCCCCTTCTCCGTAACGGTGATGACAAGTCGGGGTATATACATACGTTCATATGTACATCACCAAGCAACTGCCCTGAAAACAAAAATCTGGTCCTCTCAAAATTTGTGATTCCTGTTTTTGAGCTACACAAATAAAATTGGCTTGACCTGAGTGTCACTTTAACAGGACACAGGGGTTTTCGCTTCTCAGAAAGGGGCTTGGACACCCTGGAAGACTTTTTTTTAATTAGGGAGAATTTGCTTGTCCTGCAAAGTATCCTAGCTTGCAGTGTGCAGTCATTTGCACAGAGCTGTGTACCTTTCTTCTCTGCAGAGCTCTGTTCAGGCTGAGAGGGGCAGGGACACATGCCAGAACACTTCACAGCGATCTTCTTTCCTGTGATGCATGCCTGGTAGTCTAACTTACACTGAGCGGGAGCGACAGAGACAGAGACAGATGGGACGAGACAGAAGAGGAAGTAAAATCAGGATATGTGTCTCATCAAGAGGAAATGAAAGAATATGTCCTCTATTCAGGGAGAGAGACAGCGTGTGCCGTAGGGTACCTTGGTGGAGTAGGAGTGGCCGTCAGTTCCACAAACAGGAGAGGGGTGAACCACAGGGCAGGGTTTGCACTTTGACCCTGGACTCTGGTACAAACTGGCATCTTTAAAACTAGAAAAGAGATTCAAAAGACTGTATTTTACACACACACACACAAACACGTAAAATCAGTTTGTATTACGGCTGGGACAATAAACCTATTTCCCAATTTGATACTGTCACAAAACTTAAGAGCCGATTTGATAAGTGTCAAAAAAAAGGTGATTCCACAAGTACTGCAATTCATTATTACGATATATAAACCATAAAGTTGAGTCATATACTTCTAGGGAGATTTAATATGAAAAACATCTAAATTAATACATTAAAATATCAGATTTTTAGCATGTATGTTATCAGAGATGTCCTGAAGTCAAATATATCAGTCATTGTCTGACATTATTTGTTTTCCCGGCAAAACCAAAAACAGTTCTTTTTAATATATAAGGGACATGTAATGTTTTATACTTCTGGTGAATATAATCCAATCTTATGTCCAAGCATATGAGACTATGTCGAATGACGTAGCATTAGACATTGTCACCATCACAATGTTTATGTCCCATGCTTTATCCAGAAATAATGTTTTTTAGCATTTTGCATTCGCTATGTATTTTCTTGTTCTAACATCAATTTTCAGAAAAGGAGACAGGGATTAGGATTTATGTGTGATTATTTTCTGATTTACTGGCACCGTGTGTTGGTAATTGTGTTGTTGCTAAGAATGGGAAATGAGGTCAGTATGGCGCTACTGTCCTCTGTCCAGTCTACAGTGTTCCAGACAGACACACACACACACATACACAAAGCCCATTCATATCACTTGGCAGGACTTTGTGTCCGTTGTAAGGCAGTGCCAGTGCTGGGGTAATTGGACTAAACAGCAATGTCGCACAACAGTCACAAGAGAGCCGGGCAACCAGCGGACCAGCTGGAAAAACAGAAAGCCAGCCACCCCTCTGGTGTTGTTGCTTATCATGCTGCATGAACAAGTGAGCAGGAAAAAAGAGAAAAGAGATGGGAAGTAATACAGAGATTTGATCTGTCCTAATCCATTCGTCTTTTATTTTGGGCTTTGAAACTTGTCAGCCTAGTTTTAGCGATGTGTCCTGCAATGACGACTCTAGTGTGCCCATGCCTGAGGCATTCCAGCCGATTCAGCATGTTGAATTTGCCGCAGCATCCGTCGGTGAGAGAAATCAATCTGACTAGAGGGCCAGCTTAAACAAATCAGTGCACAAGAAAAGAAACAGAAGTGAAGAAAGCAAGCCAGCAAGTAAAGTCAAGAGGAAAAACACAGAAGGCTACTAGTGGCGAGTGAGAGCGGTCTCGTAGACGTATCATAATGGTGGCCTGTATATCTGCAGTCCTCAATCTTACTGTTTTCCTTTTTGAATGACAAATACAGACTACCGCGACCTGCTGGCGTGGAGAGTTATTTCACCTCACGCAGGTGCAGTACGTACGTGCTAACTGGCCATCAGCTGTTGTCTTTGCAGAGTGTTCAGTGCAACCTCTAAGCCAAGACAAAGGCGATGCGAGTCGACGCAACAGTCAGGCTTCATCGCTGCTAGTTCTTTGTCGGCTTGGAGTGTCCGGGCCTTTAAAAAAGCCAGTGTGTGTGAGTGTGTGTTATTACCTAACTCTCCTCTGGCTGACACAAGTCGCAGTCTTATAATCCTCAGCCACGCACACCTTGTGGCGACTGCATTTGATCTTAAGACAGGGGTCTTTGGCTGGATCAAGGCCTAGAAAAAACACAAAACAGAGATGTGGAAGAAGAGCTCCTGTCAGTGTGTGTATTATATGTATTATATACTGTATATGTGCAACCAAAACACAGCCTCTCTATTTAAAAAAAGCTTCCTAGAGAGATTAAGACCATGAGCATAAACAGAGAGAAACCCTTCCAAGGTTACATTTTCCTTTCATTCTTTGAAATCCTGGATCAATGACTCCTAATTAAAACATGTACTTCCTTTTTATTTTTTCAGATCCAAGCTGTGTGGATAGGTGTTAGAGATCTCTGTGTGTAATTCTAGCCACCATCTCTTCACTTACTGGCAATGTCTCTCTCACACTGAACTGAAAGCCATAATACCATTAAGTATCCTTACAGCTAAAAACAGATGGAACTGGTAATAGAGGCTACTTATGACCTTACATCAGCCCTGTACCGAGTGTCAGTCTGCTGAGTGAGTGTGTTCTCTTGCTGAGATCCTCAGAACTGATCTGGTATCAGATCTCACAGCTGAGGGCCGTATCTGGCTTCGAAAGCTGATTTTAGATCAGTCTTAGGCTGATCCTTGCTGGTAAAGAGTAGAAGACAAGCTAGCCATTTCTGACCGCTCGTCAGCCTTCCGCGTGGCACCTGTGGAGCAGGATCTGAGGCCCTCAGCTGATCTCAGAACAGTCTGTGAATGACCTCTGCTCTAAAGAACCTTACTGTAATCCCTGAGCAGCTTTGGCAGATTATCCTGCCTCCATCCTCCAACGCAGCATCTAATGCTATTGTTTCCCTGACATGTCTGTGTGTGTGTGTGTGTGTGTGTGTGTGTGTGTGTGTGTGTGTGTGTGTGTGTGTGTGTGTTTGAGGATAAAGCGAGAGTGAATGTCCTGGTGTGCCTGGATGTGTGTCTGAGCTTATCGTCTGTAATACAATGGGAAATGAGGTGATCAAAGAATAGACAATCATCCTTTTTTACTGTGATGACATAAATCAACTGGTTGACGTAGTGAAAAGAATTGAGGATAGCTTGGAAATAAGACACACGAATAGGTACAAGATCTGTCTGATGAATGCTTTCACAAAAAAAAAAAAAAAAAAATACACAAGATGTTCGGCATCCTTTCCTGACTGCAGGGCCACAATGAGTCACCGGGCAAATTGGTCACAATATGTTTCCAGCAGCAAAATGGTGACAAATGAGACAAAATTCAACTGAGCAACATGATGGTTTAAGGAAGGTTAATTTAATGCATCTGTACGATGCACTCAGCGGTAATGATAACTACTTCCACCAAGGTCTGCTCCCAGTTGTTTGTCAGTTAGTTAGGAGGACATTTCAACAACTGCCAAACACATTTCAAACAGGAAATTTGGTGGTAAATTAGGCTATGCAACTGGTCTAGCATGCCCATGTTAATAACTCCTGAACCATTTTGTTTTGCTAATTACACGTTCTCTAGTAACACTTTCTCTAGATTAAATCTAAGATTATTATTTTTTTAGGAGCAGCAGAGGTACTTGTCCTTTCTATTGTATTTTTTTGTTTTATCCCAAAGCCAACAGCGAAAAACCTCGAGGCTCTCTTCTTCACACCCACCTTGATCGAAGGGCTTGGATGGAGTCCATGTTCCAGGTTCCTGAAACAGGGTTAAGAAATCATAAGAAAAAATTACATTCATAAAAAAGTATTGTTCAAATGACATCTAGAGTAAAAAAAATACATGACAAATATTAAACCGACATACGAACCTCCACTTCCTTTAGGAGAAAGCATTACAGAGAGAGAATAAGGAATTCATTTTGATTAGGTTTTTCTTTTTAGTGGAAACTTTGCATCATGAAATAAACATTTAAAATAAAAAAAATATTTAATAGGAAATACATACAGATATTAGGACAAGTACAGTACATTACGACAGTTGATGCTGAACTGGGGTGAGTTTGGCTAGTGTTTGTGATGTGACATGAGGTCAGGTGAGGTACGTAACAAGGGTGGCTATTGGCTAATGAATAATGACAAAGAAAATAGGAGAATAACGAATAATGATAGGTAGTAATAGAGCGGAAAAGACCCTCCCCTTCTGGGGCAGCCGGTTTGATCATTCTTTTGCTTCCCGGGTGATAAACACACCAGGAGTTGCTGGATGAAGCACATCAGGTAACATAACGTTTAGGATTAAGTTAGCGAGCTAGCGTTGGTGATGTGTGATGACGGGAGATGCAGCTCACTGAGCAGTTTCACACAAAACTTTCTTGGCTTTCTTGAAATTGTTTTAAAGCAACAAACATCATATGTGTGATTCATGGTGCAATTCAAACAGGATACAAAAATATTTGTCTCTCGCCGATATAATTGTTTCATCATCCATACTGATGAAAATGGAGGATGTGGGTGTTTTTTTTTTTTAATATTTTAATATTTTTTTATGTAAACTTTTTAGGATTTTGGTTTAGGTCGTGAAAATTAAATTTGGAGTGGAAAAAAAAGAAAAGAAAATATTGTGTTTAGCCATTTCAAGTTAAGGGAAGGCATTAGACTTTCAGTGGAGGCAAATCAGGGCCATCTAAATTATGATCAGCCAGTAAAATTTGCATTGCTGAGCAGGAAAAATATAAATATGCATGTTTGTAATATGCATCTGATTAACATACAAACACCTTTAAAAGCCACATTTGTTAATATAATGTTCAATTCAGCTTTAAGGTTTGCAGAACTGCAGTTAAAGAGTGCACCTTAAATATAAAATCCAATAATAACACTTGCTGGGAAAATGTGATGTTGAAGGAGTTAAGGGGGATACTTTAACAGATTTTTTTCTTACATGTTCTGTATATAAATAAATTACTACATTGTTAAACAAAAAATAAAATATTTATCATATTAATAATGTTATTTCCCACATAAAGTGTTTTACTCTTCCCCCAAATGGGTTTGAAAATGAACTGCTTATTAAAACCTTCCTAGATAAAGGCAAATGGTTCAGTCTGTTGCCTGTGGATGTGTTTCAACAGTCTAAATAAGGATTGCATGGAGGTGAGTGATTTGCCTGCTTTTAATAGAAGGACAAGGAGGAGACACACCCAGGGGTGCTGGCTCATGATGCAAATGTAAAAGGAGCTTAAGAAATACTGAGCTAGGTGCCTTTTTACTCCAGCGATCTCTTTACTCTCAGTTCCTTCTCCGTGGCATTCGTTCAAACCTAACACTGCACTGTGTTCGCTCTCACTCTGTCACAATGATAACCTGCTCTGCACATACACACATGTGCGACTCACTCAAATCTATATGCCAGAACAAATAGGAAGGGAGGGAAATAGTGGAGAAAAAGCACATCTTATCAGCGTTAATCCCACAGTGTGGCCGAGCCTTATCCACCAAATAAAAGCCCCGTATTGTTCATTAGCACATCTCAATGTTGCGCAAATATCCACCAATAGGATGTTTCAAATTCGATGACATTTTTTTTTATTTAGCCTTTGTTTAACCAGGTTAAAGGTTTGACATCAAAGATCTCTTTTACAACGGAGACCTGGCCAAGATAGCAGCAAAACAGTTATAGTAAAAAAAACAGACAACACATAATTACCTCCGCCAAGGAGGTTATGTTTTTGCCGGCGTTTATCTGTCTGTTTGTTTGTCTGTGTTCAAGATAACTCAAAAACTTATGGACAGGGTGTGTTGAAAATGTGAAAAGGAAGAACTGATTTAATTTTGAGGGTGATCCGGAAGAAATCCTGGATTCTGGATCACTTTGAAATTTTCGTTAACATTGGGGTCAATGGGACCCAAAACATTGTTTCTCAATATCTCTGGCAATTGTTGCCCAAAATTGACTCAGGGATTTACAATGTGTACTTCTATCAAATCCCAAAGGCTGATCCAGATCTGATCCAAATGGCGGATTTTATAGCAATTTATATAAAAAATGGGGGTACTCTTACACTTTGGCCTACTGTGCATTTAATATTAGAGGTAGAGATTTCTAACAAGGGGCATCGTGTAGCTGAGACAATTCAGCATCTGAAGTATGTCAACGAATGTGATCTAGCTTTAATACTTGAGGAGACAGATCCAGAAGAAACCGCCAGGGGGGAAACTTTGGTGCTTGGCGGAGGTCTGCGCTCTGTGCTTTTCTAGTTTTACATTAAAACTTGCTCATAAACAACCTGGACTGCAGCGATTTCACCAGAGCTTTAAACTCATTCAAGGTAACTACATTTTGAAGTGTACGATCTAAGCATTATATATTCCAAGCATTAGGTGCCGAAAACCTTTTTTCCCCAACTCAGTTCGAACTTTGGGAACAACAAATTGCATAATGTCCACAGAACGAAGATTATAGCTTCCATGTTTCTGTTTTAAAAGAGAGGACAAGAACTGAAAATGCTTTAGTGGTTAAACACATACCAGTTACTGAGGCAACAACTATATAAATTCAGACCTGTCATCTCTAACAGTACTGAGGAAGAACTCTGTCCCAAAACTCTTCATTCGTCTGCCTTTTCTTTGTTATATATTTCCTGCATATAGCATTCACCATGGAGATGGATGGTATATACAGGAGAGAGCAGCCCACGACAGCAGTTATAAATTCTAATGAATTAAAGCACAGGGAAGCTAAATGCTTTAGAAAAGGCCCTTGTTTCATCTAAGTTCATTATTGTACTGTACATCCATTAAAAACATAATACACTGACAGTTGCCGCAGTTGTAGTGGAGTAGTATCGTTGACAGGTTTCAGTACCTGCAGGGCAATGAGTGAGTGTGGGAGTTTAGGTGGGTTATAAAAGGGTGAGTGGTTCAGGGAGTGAATAAATATGAAGTCTTTGGTATAAATGTTGGAGCAAATGTTGCATTGATTTTAGTCTGTAAAGTGTTCCCCGGGTCTTCTGGCTTGACAAGTTAACAACACGTTATGTTAGACAGGTTCAGTGCAAGTGGTAATGTTGTTCAGTAGATATAGTAATATATAGACATAGCAGTTTTGCAATCTTAACAGTTTTTTTTTTTTTTTTTTTAACAGGCTGTACGTTTTCTTCAGGAAGCTAAAATATGTTTACACCTTAGACTTGTTTCCTGTAAGTCACCCGTGGTGGAAACTAAACCCTCATCCTACTAACCTATGTAACAACTGATACATGATCTGCCTCTACAAAAACAACTACTGACTGGGGTCCCAAGAACACACTACTGTAAGAAACAACCATCACAGCAAAATGCAAACTTATTTCTTTTCAAAACATTATTAGTTATGTAATGAAATGTATGAAAGGTACAGTTTCATTTGCATAATGTCAAAAGTGAAAATAGAGCACATGAGGAAATCTGAGTCTGCAGGATCTGAGTCTGCCTCCTTCATAATGACTCTCAGAGTGCCCCGACCACCCTGATGGTGTGATTCTATCTGATGAATGATCGATTTGATCTGATTCTATTTTATCGATTTTTACTGCACAGGCTGCAATTGGGTGCTTCTGACAGGGGTCCCCAGGACGCTAATCCATTGGTCTCTTTTAGAAAGCACTAATTACAACAGAAAACAATTAAATTAAGTCCTCAGGAACAAATGAATGAAATATTGCTAATATTGATAAAATAAAGCACTATCTAGTCGGTCGCTATACTCGACCCAGTCGGTCGCTATTTTCGACCCAGTCAGTCGCTCGCTCAACCAAGTCAGTCGCTAGACCCAGTTGGTTGCTTGTTTGACCCAGTCACTTGACCCAATGGGTCGTTATACTCGACCCTGTCAGTTACTCGCTTCTTAACCCAGTCAGTTGATGTTCTTGACCCAACTGGTCGTTATACAGTACTTGACACAGTCGATCGCTAAACTCGATCCAGTCAGTCGGTCGCTCGCTTAACCGAATCGCTCACTATTCACAGCCCAGTCAGTCGGTCACTCTATCCAGTTGTTTTCTACACTGTACAAGAACTACTGATTGGAGACCCAAGAATAAACTACTGTAAGGTACAACCAAAGCAAAAAAACACTGCAGCAAATTGTTAACTTATTTCTTTTCAAATCATTATTAGTTATGTAATTGCTATCTGAAGAAAAATAAACTGATTACAATTATTTTAGGAAAGTTGGGTAATTTACTTGTGAAAAATAGACAGCTGATTTATTGTACCACTGTACCATCCATTGCCATGGCAAACGCTATATGCAGCAAATGGTACAATATGATACAGTGGTACAATAGACCATTATATTATACTTACAGTTTGACTATGTTTGCCACAAGATCCTAGTTATTTTTCAAAAAGCAGGACTCTAATCATCAGTAAGTGTCCCTCGGTCTGACTTCCTTGTACTCTATAAGGTGGAACAAGTCAACTCTCTTTCTCTGCTGAAATTAATTTCTCCTTCTCGTCCTTCATAGCTGGCCCTTTCTGACCCTCTGCATCTTCACTACTTCATTACTCATTGTATCACATCACCCTGTTCACCTTCCACTTCTATAAAAGGTCCATGCTACATTAAGAGGAAATTCAACAGCGGCGAGTGTCTCTCTCTGTTTCTTTTGTCGAGAATTACGCACACGGTGCATCTTAATATGAAGAAAACCTGCAAACTGAAAGCTTAGCAAAGATAAAGCCAAAAAGAGAGGTTCTCTTGTTTCTGTTCCCCTCTAGCACTGTAGACCATTGAGACCAAATAATGAGAACATTGCATTATGGGGGCCAGGCCCTCCAGACCAGTCAAGACAACAAAAGTGCTCGCGGTCTGATTCCTTAATGGAATCAACAGACGCACGCAAGAACACACACAGAAACACACACATGCACATCCCCGCGCACGCATAAACGAATAAACTTATCACCACAACACTGACTGCAGTGCCAGAATCTGTCAGCACTACAAAACATCAAATAACTGGTTGAATGCACTTCACTGCACATGCAACCAACCACCCACTTTCCAAAAAAAACACAGAAAACCCAAAATTTAACGATAGGACTAATGGCCTCCTGAGTGTGCACTAAAAATAGCAGCTTTTCAATTTATTTTTCCATCTCTTTCCACCTCTATTCCTCTCTCTCCCTTGCAGTTATAACAGCCTATTTTTCCTCGTGTGCACACACAACAGGGTGTGTATTTGTCTCTGTTGGCTACCATCATAATTTACTTGTGTGCACACTGATTCTATAGATCTCAGTCCATATGTTGCCTCTGACAACCACTTTTGTGTCCTTGTGGCTTCCTTACCTTTCCCGGCTACTTGCTGCCTCCCCTTAACAGCCAACAGGAGAAATATGTGCATGTTTTCACTGGACTGGCTCTGCTTGTCTTGCTCAAGCTTGTCGCATGCATGCACGCACAAACACACACGAATACACACTGAGGTGCTTTGAAGTGGAAAAGGCCTCAAGCTTTGTACCTTCCCTACATCATTCACCCTCCGCAACACAAACAACACAAGACAGTAAAAACAGAGAGAGAAATGAGGAGACGAGAGGATGAAAAAGTGCATTCTGCTCTAATGAGGCTGGTCTAAACAATTTGCTCCTATACTGCACAATTAAGCATCCCGCTCTTCATCACACATCCTTCACTGTGTTTTTCCTTTCATTGTAAAACATATCTTATCTCTGTACTCTCTGGCTGTGCCGTACGCTAGCCGAGGCCCAGTAAGCAGAGCAGAGTGTCTAAAAAACTTGTCATGGCACCAGAGCAGCAAAGAGAGCCCCCCGGGCCTCTCCAGCCATCGTAACAGGACGTACAGTAAATCAGTAGCCAAGATCCTATCTAGTGCACTTAGCAGGAGACCCACTTATGGCTCTTGCTGAAAGATGAAAGCGAAAGTACAAATTACATGTCTAGCATGTAAAATTTAAATCACAGTAAAGTAAAGTTTGGCATAGAGTACTAGTAGGCTACATGAGATAAAAAAAAGTGGGCTAGGTGTAAAAGGTTTCACCCCAAACTAACTACTGGCATGATAAATAATCACATTATAGATTAGTCAGTAGTCATTTTAAGCAACAGGATTGGTTTAACCAGCTGTTTTTAAAGTCCATCTTTAGTTCTTACTGCTAGTGCTGATGCTGATAATTAACCTGTTAACCATTAACCGACACTAAGCATTTTAACCGATTAACGCTATCGGTTAACAGGTTAAAGAAATGAGCGGCTCATCAGTTTAAGGTGAAAAGCTGGTCCACCTAAAGAGAGTCTGAGGCGGTGTTGCACGATACAGGAAGTTTGTTCCGGTATCGAGTGGAGGAGTTGTAGCCTCGTAGCATACATTCACCTACAAATAAACTGTACACACACTGTTTGCTACAGCTACGTTCACAGCTATAACGCCACCAACACACCCACATTCCCCGCCACACACACACACAGTCTGTTGGAAACTCGCTGAAGTTACGACACAGTGGGCATGAAGCTACCAGCAACACTAGCAGCTAGCGGCTGCTAACATAGCACAAACACACATGCTGTATGTCAGACAATCGCTAAAGTTAAGCCAGGCGACAGCGTCGTTATGCCGGGCAGACACCCAGCTGACAACCTGCTACACTAAATGATGACGAAGTTTGACAGGGAAAGTGGCTGAAAGTGTAACTGCAGCACCGTGGCTACTACAGTAGCTCTCCTGACAGTGAACTGGGGACAGTGAACGCAGCACCGTGGCTACTACAGTAGCTCTCCTGACAGTGAACTGGGGACAGTGAACACAGCACCGTAGCTACTACAGTAGCTCTCCTAACGGTGAACTGGGGACGGTGAACGCAGCACCGTAGCTACTACAGTAGCTCTCCAAACGGTGAACTGGGGACGGTGAACGCAGCACCGTGGCTACTACAGTAGCTCTCCAAACAGTGAACTGGGGACGGTGAACGCAGCACCGTGGCTACTACAGTAGCTCTCCAAACAGTGAACTGGGGACAGTGAACGCAGCACCGTGGCTACTACAGTAGCTCTCCAAACGGTGAACTGGGGACGGTGAACGCAGCACCGTGGCTACTACAGTAGCTCTCCAAACAGTGAACTGGGGACAGTGAACGCAGCACCGTGGCTACTACAGTAGCTCTCCTAACGGTGAACTGGGGACAGTGAACACATCACCATAGCTGCTACAGTAGCTCTCCTGACAGTGAACTGAGGACGGCTGCTACAGTAGCTACAGTAGCTCTCCTAACGGTGAACTGGGGACAGTGAACGCAGCACCGTGGCTACTACAGTAGCTCTCCTAACGGTGAACTGGGGACAGTGAACGCAGCACCGTGGCTGCTAATGCTCCCAGATGGGTGTACTGAAGACTCAGTTGTCTTTAGTGCTCATACACTGCAGTTGACACACCACTTCACAAGATGAACTAATCTTGTTGGTTAATGGTTAATAATTGGTTAATGAAGGTTGAATATTGGTTAATTTTTGTTTTTAATATTAGCATCCCTACTAGCTAGTGATTTACTAAATTGTGCTGCACCGTTAAAATGTAAGGAATATATTGTCTTAGTTAGTTGATACTACATAGTAAGTAGGAAACATCTGTATCTCTGGTATCAAAAGCAATTAGTGTAAACAGGAAGTGGCTGTAGCATCACAAGTTGTGACATCACTTCCAAAGATCCATCCTTGTGAAATGTATGATTTCGTTTAAGCATACATGCTACATACATACATGCCTGCATACTAACTGGCAGTTAGCATGGACAGCCTAAAGATTTAGTAAAAATAAATTTCTACATAATAACTAGTTTGTGTGCTGCAACCTGTTTTCATTTAGTGAAGGTAAATCACCACTTGGGAAGCAACTATGTTGAAGTTTGGTGCAACCAGCTCTAGTTATTAAAAAGTTCATTTTTGAGGGTGTAGGCCTAATCAAGCAGGCTAATCTTTCAACTAACTGAAAAAGATATATTTACATATGTTATGTATCACAGAAGGACAAGTCACATGATCTATATGTTCAATATATTTACAATCTAGAGCAAAAAAGTGTAAGAACATAAGACGTTATCAGCAAACAAAAAATGATTTGATGGGCCAAGGTTTGAGATCTCTGTGCCACGGATGACACAGTGGCAATATCAGTCTAACTGGCAACAAACATATGAAGAAAAAAAAAGTCTGCCAACACTGTCCGTCGCTGCTTCTTTAGATATCGGGTTGAATATCTTGTATACAGTCTACTGATACATTCCTAAAGAAAAGAATGAAAGAATGCAAAAACACACAGTGACACACAGACAATCTGGGACACAGCACTAAAACAGGAAATGACAGACATGTATGCATATAGGCCTACAGAGTACATAATGTTTTTTTGTGCCACCACTATCTCTAATGCCTGAGCCTCAAGGTTAAAACACAGATGTGGATGCACACAGAGCCTTCAGCTCCACTTTTCCATGTTTCCTTTCCATTCTCATTACCCTCTCTCTCTCTCTCAGGTATCTTTCTATCTATCCGTCCTTTCCCCTCTGTTCTGTATAGGTACGTTTAATTATCACTTACCGCCATTGGGGGTATTTATAGACATTTGCTTGTATTAACACAATCGCCAACACCAACCCAATCATCTTACATACCAGAGCAGCACATGGCCAATCACATTTCCTCTCTTGCACTAGGTCCTGACACTCTACTTGCATAATCCAGACCCGGCTCAATAGTTGGACCTGGGGTGAGTCACATGGATCCACCTGAGCCGCTGGGTTCACACGCTCACAGTAAGTGTGACAGGCAGGGAAAGTGTCAGATTGAAAAAGTTACTAAAACATTAAAAAGACAGCACCTGCCCTTAGCTTTGGAAATGTAAGAGAACGGTGCTCCCGCTTTTGTCTCCCTGACATCAAATATATCACAGGCTTTAATTCAGAGAAAAATCATGCATGCATGTGTGCAGCATGGTGGTAAAACCACTCATTAAAGCTGGTGTACGGGAAAAGTGCAAAATGTTAACCCTGTTGTTTTTGTAAGTCCAGCTCCTGAGCAAAGCTCCTAATGCATGTATGTGTGCATATGATGTGCATACATGCTTCATTTTGTGTATCTGTGAGTGAGTGAGTGCAAGTGCAAGCATGTGCAAATCATCGCTGCTTGTGTGGACCCATTTACAGTAATGTGTGGTTAGAGGCAAGATAGCCTCCTAACAAATACGCTCCACCTGAAACCCACATTATTACACTGAAAGACAGACTGTTTACACTGAATACTACTCATTTCTGCAATTTGAAACATTCATTCACAAATAAAAGTAGTGATTTCCTGTCTTTTATCGGGAATCTACATCACATAATGCACTGCATAAAGCCTAAAAGGATCTCACTACTGCAAAAATAAGCATCTTTTTCTTGAAATACACTGAAAAGGGTATGATCTAATGAATATAATGATTCTATGTGACAGTGGAAAGCATGAATACAGTAATTCTTTGCAGCAGCCAAGTGTCAGTGGAGATCTGGGGCTTTAGCCTGAAATATCTGAATGAGTCTTGGGTCAGGCCTCTATTGCAATATGAATAATTCTATATGAATAAATGATGGTTATTATTATTATTATTATTAGTGGGAGTATTACTACTTCAAACACACTAACCACAACACAACAAACGAAAGCTACAGTCAGTTTTAAACAATTCTAGCCTGTAATGCGTTATATTTCACTTTAGTCCAATACTTAAGGCCAAATTCAATAACAAAATTCTACATATAGGCCTAATTTTTTATTCATGATTTAAAGCCACAAAGGCCCACCTTAAAATAAGCAAAAATAGCATCAGCCAGATTTTATGGCAAACATAAATTGCTCCATCCAGTTTTGAATTTGTATAAAAAAACAAAACACAGGTCTGTGTTTCCTGTCTGTGTGGATCCTCTTCGTGGATTAATAAAGTTGTATTGAATTGAATAAGATCTATTAAATAAACGTGTAATATCAGCTGCCACTGTGTGAACAAACTGGCTGATGTTATGTATTAATGCACACGTTGTTTGGGATCCGTGGAAAGGGGGCGAGTCCCTCTGGTTTGCTGCCACTACCTTGTGGCAGGTGTTTATTTCTCTAAACAAAAAGGCCATCCAGGCCTCCCTCCCTGCTGCGGACTCCCTCCATCATACCTGCCCATAATTAGGCCCCTTCCTGCCGGGGACTCGGTGGTGCCTCGGCTAGGCCATGTGCATTTGTGTTTCGCAGAGGCCTCGGCTATCTCTGCTAAGCAGGGACTGCTATCGCGAAAACACACTCAGCATCTTCCCAGTATGGTTATAGTGTATTTACTGTCTCTGTGGCGCGTGTGACAAACGCCACAACGGGCCGCGTGACGCGTCGCTTGGACACAACGAGAAAACGAGGAGCGCATGATCACAAACCGGTGAGGGTGGCTATAGGCAGGGAATGGGGGGGGAGAGATGGGTGGGTGGGGGGTGTACATGAGATAATGAAGAGGGAAACGGCGCTAATAATATAAGCCAGGACTTACATCTCTGAATTTATCCCATCTCCCGGCGAGCCACTTATCATCCAAAAAATTGCCGCTGTCAGAGCGAGCGGAGACGTGTCCGAGGGCGACGGCGCACACACACAGCAAGGCGACGCTCAGCATCTGCGGACACACAACAACAGCACGGAGAGAGGACATCGGATCAGGCTGGAGGACACCGCAATCGCGTTGAAAACACACGGGCAGGTCAATGTGCATCACATCAGCGATGATGGTGACCACCAAACGTACTGATGCGGAGGTGTTTTCTTCTTCCTACCTTGTCGCATCAGCTGCTATCCAGACTGTATGTGCTCGCTGCCGTTTTCTGTCACTAGTGATAACAGCCCTCTCCTCCCTCTCTCTCTCTCTCTCTCTCCGCACCGGCTGCCTGTGCGCAGCAGAAATCGGGAACGCGCAT
This sequence comes from Pterois miles, assembly GCA_947000775.1. Taxonomy (NCBI): domain Eukaryota; kingdom Metazoa; phylum Chordata; class Actinopteri; order Perciformes; family Scorpaenidae; genus Pterois; species Pterois miles. The sequence goes on along the minus strand of CAMQGK010000224.1, from coordinate 3,832,713 downwards.
GGCACCGTGCGCGGCCCTGCGCTCTGTCCCTCTTTTTTTCCTCTCCTGAGTGCGGAGGAAACAGTCATGATGGCTCACCGTGAGCTGTTATCAGGCCACCGCAAAAGTGTCACCCACTGATTACCTCTTATGAAAAACGCGCTGAGCAATCCTATGATAAATCTTAGAGGGATTATTGGTTCATATGACGACTAAGATATAGAAGGAAGTTTA